>JAVLVB010001217.1:924022-1003507 GCA_032876305.1 Orestias chungarensis | reverse complement strand
AGACTAGGTGTCATCGGGGTGAAGCAACAAAGTTTTGCAGGAGAAAGCTTGTTCAGAAAAAGGTTTTCAACTAAGCAATTTTTTGAGAACAAGCATAGCCCAGCAAAGTCTGAAGAGTTACTGTTAAACCAATCTTTGTATTAATTACATTCAATTAGGCCAATCTAAATAATGATGTTTAAATCGGAGGATGAGTTCAATCGGCAAAAAAGCCACAGTTGCTGAACTCCAGGTAAATCTAGACATTTTAAGTCAATGCTAGTCCCTTTTTTTGTGATGTACGCATCAATTTTTCAGAAAATGAGCCAAGAGAGATGCTTTACACAGGACATCGATCTGAAGTATTTATGATAATTAACTAGCATTTTCCAACCCAAAAAAACAAATGAGAAGAACGATGCCCCAGGAGAAAGTCTCGTTCATCCGCTTTTTTTTTTTTTTTTTTTAAGAAATGTTGAACCAAAGTCACCTCAAATATGCATGCAGACAACAGGGGCATATAAATGAACAGGTTGGAGATGAGGTTCAGTACTTTTCCCCTGCAAGAACCAGGAGGGCCTCGGGTAGCTGCATGCTACAACTGCTTACTGCATTTTTTTTTAAAAATTTTTTTAATCTATGCTAAAATACAAAATGCCTATCCAGCATTAACTGACACTCTTGCCTATAGGTCGGGTGAGGTATCCTGAACAACTCTGGCAAGCTGAAGCTGAAATAGCGCATTCATATACCACTAAACGTTAGTGAATAATATGTTGCAGATGGAGGAAAAAATGTATAAAACTTACAGTGTAAACCAAATCAAAGCTTCCCAAAAGATGTGCAGGGTCTTGAGAGACTTTCTGAGACACGTCTTGTCTCTGCAGTGATTTCACATGTCTTTCTTTCAGTGCACAACCTAACCTAAGACTTTTATGTCATAATTGACCTCAAAACAGTCGGGATTTAAAACAGTGTGGATCCCACATTGGTCTGCCTTAAGTCTCGTCGTCAATTGCTGTGGTGGAATCATGCTGTGTCCCTTTATTGGGTAAAAGTGCGGCTATTTTTGCTTTTGGAAAATAATGTTTCTTGACTCCTTTTTTTGACACACAGCGTGCTGCTTTGGGCTTGCAATAATTTGGTTGGAGCATCATATGCTTTAATTTCTCTTAGGCCACAACTGTCCATTATCGCTACATGATATTAGAAAATTAGATACATTAAAAAGTGCTGATATTTTAATTCTGTTTAGACATTCATACAGTTTTAGGTGAACATTTTTTCTCCCTCCTTTGTCTGTCATCTGGAATTTTATTTCTTCATAAATGTTAAACTTTCTCTCAATTGACCTTTACTATTGCACCATCTATTATGCCATCATCTGTGTCATTTGAGGTCATTTACTGCAGGGACTCAATCAACCTGGCAAAACGTTCTGGTGAACATTATATATTTGTTCATGTATCTGATCTTAATTCTAGACATGGATCTCAATGTAAAGGTGTGCAATTGTTTTAAAATACTCAAATTTTAATCAATAATGCAGTTTTCCAGAAACTGTTTCCACTGTTTTTTGAATAGCTTTTCACACTATGTAAAAGACTTGCTGGAGAAGACCAGCACATTCTCTTTACAAAATATCTTTTTCCAGTTTTAAGAATTCTGTGCATTACCATGCTCTGGTAAAAACAAAGGAGCTACAAGTTTGCTATGTTAATCTGACAATTTCTGTAGGAGGCTAATCGTTTATCTTTGCAGTGTCTAAAGCAATAACCACCCCTTAATTAGCTCAAAAGGTGGAAAAAAGTTTCAGATTAGTCATGTCAAATTTAGACTTAAGTCCAATTGAGATGTTTTGGGTCAAAACTTTATTGGACTTTATTGGACTTTATTGTTCCAATGGTTTATATATATATAAACCATGGGAACAGATATATATATATTTAATAAATTGAATTTGCATTTACTTATTCAAAAAGGCCCAAGTTTGTAAGGACACCATTTATGCTTTAATGATTGTGATTTATTAACCGCTTATTCTATTTCAGTAAATAGAACATAGAATAAAATGTATTTATATATCAGAAACAATAAAACAGAACAGAAGATTACAATTAGGGGATTAATAACTTTTACAAGACCGTCTTTTTTTTAATTTTACCTAACAATCAGCGCAGATTTTTGTTTTCATGATTAGGATATTGGTTCAGCATTCTGTTTGTGAAGCTGCTTAAAATTGACTGCAACAGGAGAAAATAAGATAATATAATATAACGCAAGCACTGTGCATACATGCATTCAAACCAAATCACACTTTTACAGAAGTGCTGCTAGTCAACATCTGTTTCTGTAATCCACATGACATATTTCAGTTAACAGATCCACTTACAAGGGACACTGAACAGCAATACAAGTCACCATGGCGCTACTTACTTGCCTCTGGGTGGATAGAAGCTGCCTACCTATGCAGCCATGGCTTGGTGCCAAGACACTATTTCACAGCCGTACTGTAAGCACATTGGCTGAGTTTGCACTGGACAGATAATAGAGGGAATACAGCACAATGAATGTTTTGTGACCAAAAAATTCCAGTGCAAGGAAATGCTAAAAAAAAGTCAAATAGAAATTAACAAAAAGGAACGGCAACATTTTTGGGGGGTTTTCTGGTCATTAGACTTATAGACACATGATTTAACATTTGACTGTTTTTCAAGTTATTCAGTTATAGTTAGTTATTCGAGAATTCGGATCAAATTATAGAATGATTTACTGCATTTAACTTTTCATGTAAAGCTGTTTCCTCTGGGTTTTTAAAACACACCAATAGCATTATTGGAATTTTTTTTGGCAATGTTATGAAAATGGATTGCTTCTGAAGCCTAATAAAATCTTCAATATTGATTGTGTGCCACTCCTTGGTAATTTATGAAAAGCGAAAGTGTTCAAACTTTCCAAATTTTGAGTTCCATCTAATCAATACACAAATTATTTTTCATCAAATCTATTATCTTCACAGCACTGGGAATTAGCAATATTATTTTTGGCAAATATGAGGCAGGTCTGTGTGCTCTTCTTTGTATAGCATCCCATGTTGGTCATTGTTGCCCAGTCTTTCTTATACTTCAATCATAATCCCAAAGATGTCCCAAAAAAGATTGAGGTTTTTAATTTTTGGGGGTAATTTTGACACAATGTATCCCATGAATGCTTCATCGCTGTTCTATGCTTTTCCTGTCAAAAACAACGGCACGTAATTTGATTTCCAAAGCCTGAGAAAGGACTGTGCATCCATTTTACATTGTTAGAAGTCCATGAATTTCCTTCCCATCAGTTTTTGAGTTTATTTATACCAGGGATGCATCACTTTCTAATACATTTTCACGTAAGACATGGTGAATGGACTATACTTTTATAGCATTTTCTCAACCCCGGAGGACACCAAAGCACTTCACACTATAATCAGTCATTCGCCCATTCACACCCACATTCACGCACCGGTGGTGGCAAGCTACTACGTTGCCTGGGGCAGTCTTACAGAAGATAGACTGCCACCAGACCCTTTAACCACCAGCAGGTAACAACTAGCCCAAATAAGAAGGGCAAAATCAGCACAGAAATGCTTCCCCAGACGATAAATCATATTTCTTTCAGACCTAACTCCTAAGAATGCTATGGGATTAGTTGCAGGGTCAAACATAACATACAACATAGCAATCTGAAACATGTAAAACCTGTAAAACCTTGTAGGAAAGTAATTTTTCACACAGGTAAGGAGGTTGTACACACAAGCAACAGATAGTGTCTATCTCAACAGGTTGCCAGTCCATTAAAGGGCAACCATCTAACCGATGAGTCATATTTTATGGACTGTGGGAGGACAACAACAGCATGCAGGAAAATTCATGTATGCACAGGGAGAACATGCAGACTTTATCCAGAAAGACCCCAGTCTGGGTTTGTAATAAAAGAACATTCATACTGCAAGGCAACAGTGCTGCCAAATGCGCAGACAAGTGATTTATGAACAGGATATTTTTTTCCCAAATTAACTGTTACATTTAAAAGGTTTCAATGCAAAATGTGCTTCTATAATAAAAGGGGAATTTATTTTAAAAATATTTCCATATTGTTACAGATAAACATAAAAGTGGTATCATTGTATCATTCTCTAAAAGATGAACTTTCAGCCAATATGATAAAAGTTCACTCTCACGGTAAAGATCTTATTTAAACTGGTTTGAGCTTGTAGATGCAAGAAAACGGGAGCCACTTTCACTAATGAATTATTTATGTGCAACAGTGGGACTTTAAAAGGCAATTCAAAGCCATAAATCATTGTTACGTATTACCCCTAACACGAGTTTTATAAATTACAGCCCCCCCCCACACACACACACATACACACACACACATACATTTATACATTCACTAGACATCCAAGAACAATCAAACCTTTAGAAGGAGAAGTAAATCTGAGTCGACCTCGGCTCTATACCCTGAGTTCTCATGAGCAGCTTCTCTACGTTAACTGTAGAACCTAAGCAGGAACGAGCACCCAAGTCTGTCCAGCACTGTCAAACAATGACTCTCTCTGCAAGTAATTTGCCTATTGTTGTTGAGAGCACAGAAATGGCAGAGTCAACAGAGGATGAAACGGAGCAACCGATCAGGATAAATAAGTGGCGGAAGAGCCAAATCGGCAAGTGGGTCATCACAACACATCAGACATTCACTCCCCTCTCTCTCCGCTCCCTCCATCCTTCATTCACGCTCCTCCAGTGGGTTGCCCTCCCTTTTTCCTTCATCATATTCATCCCCTGTTTTCTCTCTCCCCCCCCCAGCTCTGCCTTTGAAGATGCTTTGTTTTCTTGACTTGTCTCTAATCTTCAAATAGGGTGATCTAATAATGGCGACAAGAGTGCGTGTACTAGCGAGTCCTGGCGCTCTGAGCCTTGTGTCTGTCTATGTCTAAGCCTTGTGCACATGCCAGTCTGCACGCATGTTGTGCGTTTGGATGTGATAGATGCATATATGTTGACACTTCCCAACACATTGCCTTGGGTGCTGTTTGGATGTCATGCTGTGCACTCCCAGGTTGTGTCTGGTGGGAGGCGTGCTGTGTGTGGGTTTGTGGGGATGTGTCACAGAATGATAGCTTGTATAGTCGACACACACTGATAGTTAGATATTATTAAATCTCCAGGGGGAAAAGGGGGTAGAACGAAGGAGCACCATTTAGAAGAAAGGCTTAATGAAATACTTGAACCAGGTGAATAGAGGTTCAGTCATTTCAGCATGAAGGATGTTATCCTGTAATCAACTGACCGGCTCAATCCAAGTCTAAATACACACAAGTTAAATGTAGAAGTTTTCTTTGCCTTTTTATGCAAGATTAAAGAAATTATTTTGCCTAATTAAAACCATAATCTCCAATGCAGTTTACTGTATTGGGAGATCTAACCAAAAAGTTTGAATTTGTTACAAAGAAAAAGCCAGAGAAGTCTCAGGTACATTTATATTTAGCTTCCTTTTGTTATTACTGTGTTGAACCCAAGTCCCTTAGGATATGTGTCTACCAATTCCAGACATGTAGAGATATAATATTTTTGTCTTTTCTTCTTTGTAATAGCTGGAACTCTTTCAGACTGGAAACACTGTGTCTATTAAACATTACTTTTTCCAACTCTTGCAACAGAGTCCTCGGATGGATTTAGGTCAGGATTTTGACTAGCCCAATTTAACAAAAATAAAATTATTTGACTAAATCATCTTATTGACCGAATTGCTGGGTCAATGCCGAGCTACAAGGTTAACGACTGTTCTGCCTCTGTCAATGGAACCACTCCTGCTTGTTTTCATGGAGTACTGTGCGGTGCTAGTTTACTTAACAGACATACCATTTAGCATTTATGCCAAAGGTTCAATTTTGGTGCCATCTGACAAGAAACACCATACAGCACTTTGTTTCATAACCCAACCATGTTTAACGGTACACCACAACGGTTGCTTTCCTGGGTCTTCATAATGCTGTTTGTTTGCCAGTGTTCTTTACAATAACTATCCCTCTTCTGAGAATAACTTTATTAAATTAAAGTTGGCCAGATTAAATACAATGGAATAAAAAGGTACTTTATGTTTTCTCAATAAAATAAAATGCACTTTGTCATTTTAATGTTACAGACCGGTACACAAATGTAATGGGGATGAACACCTCAAACATTGTATTTAAGAGTGGACTGTTGTACGCAGTTTCCTTTTACCATGTGAGACATTTCCAAGATTGTGGATATTTGGTGCTTAGCCCAGACTGAATAATCTGCTCCACTTACAAGCTTGTTTATTCAACCTTCATACATTCAGACAAAAGCATTTGTTGCAGTAAAAAGATTACATTTAAGAAAGAGAGACCTTGACAATTAGCTGGGATGAATTCAAATAGGCTATTTGTATTTCATTCTGACATTTCTTAAAAGCATTTGTAGTAGAAGATGAAGCCAGAGTTCATTTGGATAGCAAAAAAATATCTTGTAAGGCAAAGCTCTAACTGAACTGCCTTCAGGTGGAAATAAGAGCTCAATGCCCTTTAACAGGTTGGATGCGAAGGATGAAAGGAAGGAGGGGAAGGGCATAAGGAGAAAAAAGACAAAGAAGTAACCATCACGGTGGTGATGGGGGGAGATGACATGGTGGACATTAATCGAGGTGGACAGACAGAGAGAGAGGGAGAAGCAACGAAATAACAAAAATGTGAGGGGGGAGGAAGATAGAACAATACAATTATGAGTCTGAATGGAGAACAAAAAAATAACGATAACGAAATGGGGAGACGCACTAAATCATTTATCAGCATGTGCATCTTGTCAGAAGTAGGTAATGAGTTAATTTCTTAGCTTAACGACACCAAGTGAGTAAGTGATCGGTCACTAGCACGCTTGACTAATTTTCACTTTCTCCTAAACAGTGGTGGACTTTGCTCCAGCAAGTTCCTTCAGCACCTCACAGGCTGCCCACATACCTACTGGCATCCACTCAGAGACACAAGCATTTTATTTACTTTAAAGAAGGAACAAAATAAATTTCACACATGCACACAATATCTGTGCTTATACACACACACACAGACATAGACACACACACACCACTACTGCCTGTGGCATTAAGGCCATCCTGCCACATCTAATAAACTCTCTGTAAGGACTCAGTAGGCCATTGCATGGTGTCCACTTTGTTCTGCTTAGCCGGCATGTGTCCTAAGCCTGATTTACAACGCGTCTGTTGGGTGTCGAGCAAAGCATAATCTGTGACTTCTTACGACTCCTTCGATTTGTTGGATTTTGGTACGACTGAAGTGCTCCAAACCAGAGTCGGCCTTAAATGTCAAGTTGTTTTTTTACTATAACTACAAATGTTCTCCGTGTAGGTGGAAGATAACAGCAGCTCTTACCAGAATTCTGTCGTCTGATTTGCCGCCCCTCGTCTCCTGCTTGATGGCTCGCACAAATTTAATGGGCTGTTTGTCCAGAACCTTCCTGATGCTCTCTAATGAATAATAGAAAGAAGAAAATACTTTAAATTGCATACTGAAACGGCTCAAATAGATTAATATAAAGACAGTTAAAATTAAAACAGACAAATATACAGTGGGAAGATATATTATGACAAAAGCTTTTATAAATGAAGACAATCTTCATGATTGAAATCTTCCTACTTTCTTTTCCTGGGAAACAGAGAATTGTTGATCAATTAAACTACAGTTGTGGTGACAATTTGACATTCAATTTACATGGACATGGATGACATTTATTAGTGGATTTTAATGAGTTTATGCTGAAATAAATACTTTGATATTGGAATAATAGTAATAAGGATGTATGTAGATAAATATTTAATTCAAGTACATCATAATTGTTGTATTTATTACTTATTTATTGTTTTATCTTCCCCATGTGAAAAGCCATAGTGTTATACATTGCTTTAACAATCTCTACATTAGCAATTTTGAGAAAAAAAAACATCGGAGAACAAGACAATAGAACAATATTACTTGTGCTCCATAAGGGGGGCAAAAGATAAAACATGACTGTTACGTTATTAAACTTGAGGTAAAGCATATATACATTTGAATATGTCTCCTTACTTGTTGGAACAAATATTTTTCACATCATTCTTATTTATATTTGAACAATATCACCATTCGGATCCCCAATCCTCCCGAGTCGGTTGCGGTAAATGTATGAAGGTGGTTTGCTCTACTATGAAATCTCAAATGTCTCTCAACAGTATACGCCGCTCACCATGCCACAAGACAACTGAGTCATTGATTTCTAGGGTTTTAAGATTCGATATTAATTGGAAGATTAATAATTGCAATGTATTGATGAAACAATAATTCTACCCACCCTTTGTCATCAGGTCAAGATCACTCAAAAAGCTTAATGTTAGCCCGCTTTAAACATTCCAAAATCAAGTTTCGTGCACGTTTGATGACGATAATGTGTCAAAAAAACCTTGCTGCAAAGCAACATTGCCACCAACAGCTCTACAATGCAGATTTTGTGTGTAAAATTAATTCAAGTTAGAAAACTATTTCATGCATAAACAAAATGTTTAATTAATCATTAAAAGCACAAAATGAATTACATGTATGCCAGCAGAAATGCATTTTAAGAAACTACATTGTAATATTGTGTAACTGCTATAACAACAGTTATTGAAATGAACAGAGAAACAGGGATACTCCTGTTGCAGTGGGGCTTATATATCTAAAGTGAATACTAGTAAGTATTGATTAGTACGATACTTTGCTATTCTACCTCCTCTGTTGGCCAACTGCTAAAGTTAAATCAGTCAAATGCAATGCCTGAAAAAGCTGATTTCCCATGTGAATTCTGATCCCACCTTTCACACCGACCCCAATTTAGCCGTTTAGATTCATACAAACCTTTTAAAGATAAACGCTGACAGAGAAGCACTATTTAATACGGCTAATTCACTGCCAATAAAATACCAGCGTTATGACTTCAGTATCAGCACAGATGCAGTTTCAGCACATTGGGTCTTCACCTCTTGGTGAAATATTTGTAAATCATATGCTGTGAGCTTCACACATAACCGCTCTCGAACATGAGCAACTATGAGACGCTTTTTGTGCTAAAAATGGTTTGATAGAGGAGCAAAACAAGACTTAAAAAGGAAATCTCCACATAAAAGTTGCTGTATGTAAAGGCTGAATAACAGAATAAGAACCTGTCAAAGAGTATAATTAATAAGAATATAAATGTCAAGATGAGGCATTAACAACAACAAAGCAAACCACTTGCTGCTCGGTTTGGCTTGTTTTTGTAACAAAACTTTGATTTGGGAACCAGTATGAGATCAGTTTTATGATCTGTGATTCTATCATCATGGATCTTTCCTTTGTATTGCAAATGTAAATCAAAAACTAAACATCTCATTGTGGCTCAGATTTATATCTTATGAGTAAGATGGATGGATTGCTCAATTGGAGACAGGCACACAGAAACATTTTCAGTCAGAAACAAGCTCAAAGTCAGAAAGCATCTATTGTCACAATAGCCACATAAAAAAAATGTACAGTGATATTTTAGCCCTATGGGTAATTTTAATAGAATAGTTTTAGGACTACAGTGACTTCCAAAAGTATTTATATTGCTAGAAGGTTCTAACAAGAAACCTTTGTATATTTCACTCAGATTTTAAATGCCAAACTATAGTGCATAATGGTGAGGTAGAGATAAAAAATAATAATAAATGGTTTTCAGCCCTCTTGAGCAGTTAAAGCCTGCAGCCTTGGATAGATCTCTTCTATTCACTTGGGTTTTCTAACAAACCTCTGAGGTCTTTACACGACAGACATTTTTACTGTATTTCATGCTAACGGTTTACATTTAGGTTGACGTTGAGTCTTACCAAACTTAAGGGGAAAACAAAGGCTTCCCTCGGTGGGTTTGCATTCATTCCATTATAGTCATTCTCAGTTTTGCTGGATTTCATCAGAGATGTTTGGATCCTCCATTTCGTCTGATTTCCTGATTTTTATCGCATCCTAATAAGGAGACTTCTGACGCTATTTGACTTGATTTCATACACGGAGCGTCAGGTGAAGTGGACTGCACATACAGTCCATATCCCACTTTTTTACTCGTGTTTTGTAAACATGTATTTTTTTAAAAGAAGCATGTATGATAATGATATTCCTTCCACTTCCCAGGTCTGCACCACTTTATGATATAAAACTTTACTTACTACAACTGTGCTACTTTATGGAGTTCAACGCCGTAACCTTAAAAACTATTAAAACGTTTTTAAAAAGTCTGAGTACGTCTGAATAGAAATTCATGACCTATAAAAGAGTGGCATTGCAACAAGCTGGTCAACCCTGCTAGAACTCACTGAAATACACTTGAGGATTCTTCCATTTACATTCTGTATTAAGCGTTCAGCCATAATATGTTCGGGTATTACTCAATCATAATAAACCTATATCCTCTGACGGAAAACAGGCACATATGCCAACAAGCTGTGAGATATATTTGCGAGCCCACCAGTCTAAAAGAGCACTCATGGAGCTCAGCAGATTGAGATGCAGCGAATCATGCTCTGTCATGACACTCCATTGTGTCAAAGTCTCCCAAACTCTCGCACCAGATTGCAATTCTCCCCCGTCCAGCAACAGCAATGGAAGCTGGCTGTCACGCTTGATCAAGCAGCGGCAGATGCGGGAAGGATGAAGCAGGGACGGGTTTGGGGAGCTTGCTGGTGGATTGAAAGAGGGATCAGCTGAAGACAAACATGGAGTTATTGGCATTAAGCTGGCTAAGAGCCAATCACTTAAACCATTTAACTTACTATACGGCGCCACCGTGGCCTGCCAGGGTGACCTCAGCATCTGCTCCCAAAGGTGTAAAGAGGGGCAAAAAACAGGAGGAATGAAGGCAGCAAAACAGGCAGACCCTGTGAATGGCTTGCATTGTTCATTTCTGACTTTTTAAAGGCTTGATGTGAACTATAAAAATGATCCCTGAGGCTATCTACGTGTATTGATGCACACTGTATTTCCTGTAATTGATGGTCATTCTATACTAACAATAGCTGGGGTATTTTAGGCATCAAATTCCAGTAAGATAATTTGAATTAAAAATATTGGTTGATGTAGAATATGATATGTTTATGACATGCTTACTTAAAAATAATAACTAAAAATAATAACTCATTCTGTGTTGGAGCAAGAATTAGAGGTTGCCAGTAACTCCAGCTAGTTTTGAAGTTATGTGGTAGTTTGCTATGAATGACACATTTTAACTGAGGTTGTCAGAGAAAAGGCTCCTTTAAATGAATACAGTCAGTATGTTTCTAATAAAGTAACGTTTAAAGTCTCAGATAGCTTAGAAAACGTTTACATTGAACAATTTGGAATTTATTCAAATGATTTTTAAATATACGCTACTATCATGTTACTATCATGGTACCAAAAGTAGTTGAACTTGAGCTTATTTTGTTGGATAAGTAAAGCTCAGAATTGTAACCTAATATCAGCAAGTGTCTTAGCTGAAAATCTTAGAAGATTTGGCCTCAAAATGACTATATATAGCTGTATAAAAAAACCTACCTTAGCCTATTCCATTCTGGCTCTTTTCACCCACTGTAGTTTGAACTACAGAGCAGCTTGCAGCTTTTTTGGGGGGCTATGCAATAGTTTTTGGATTCTCAATTTAGGTGAGAAGTAATATAAAGGTTTCCATCTGAAAATAAGTTGTTTTCATTCAATAACTGCATAGAATGTTAAAAAATGACTTATGTCAATATGCTATTTGTTTTATGAATAAACTGCTCCTTAATTTCACAATGGGGGATGATTTTTAATGTAACGAGCTTTCAGAAAATCTAAATTACGCTTCTTTCAAAAAGTTATGTGGGATTTTCTTGCTCTAAATAAATTAAAGTTAATAGGAGGAAAATCAAAACTTGCTCTTTGCATTGAAAACTACAAACGGGGCTTCTCAGGTGTTTCAATACATTCTAACAGTTTTTCTTAGCCCACTTATCCCCTATTCCCACCTCCACCCCCTCATGACTCCCACGCACACACAGAGGGGAATGAAATGAATAAATAAATGAAACAAACTCAGAATGAATCCGCTCACACTTCAGGGCTTAGAAACAAGGTAAAGTTGACCCAGTGCGCGCTTCCAGGTTTCGTTCTCAGAGATGAAACCTGCGCAGAAGTCGGCGCATGGATGTCGATGGGATTACAGATCACGCGAGTGTTATTTATTTTTGGAGACGTTTCCAGTAAATCCCATGTGGGTCTTAAAACTCGCTCTGGGTCAAAATCAGAGGAAAAGCGGCTCAGGAGGGAATACGTGAATCCGGGCATCTGTCCCCCGATTGTTCTAAAGACCTGTCCCGACTCACTCACTGGAAAACTTACCCGTGATTTCTCTGCTCACGTTGACAAACCCGGCCGCCGAGCTCTCCTTGGCGGCCATGGCGCGCAGCGCTGCGTCCGTCCTTCCTGCCTTTCCGCGGCTCAAACGTCCACTTGGACAGGCGCTTCCCGATTGACTCCACGCTCCTGCTCTGCTGTGTAATCCGGGCCCCTGCAGATACTCCGTGGGGTGGCGAAAGTCCGTTAAGTGGGAAGTGGAGCGCAGCCGCGGTGAGCACTGGTGATCTCCACTTCAGCACCGAGGAGAGAGAGAGAGAGAGAGAGAGAGAGAGATGGAGGAGAGAAAGGGAGACTGGTGGGATAAGAGGGAGGAGGGGAAGCGGAGCTGGCTAGACTTTCCAAATGTGTTTAAGTCAGAAAAGCTCGATCATTATATCTCTATATTCAAATAAGAGGTTATAAGAGTGTCAGGTAAAGAAGGCAACAAGAGTATATACCTTTATGTTTAATATATATATATATATATATATTAAAAAACCCAAAAATAAATGTTTCATATTACACAACTCTCTGTCTGAAATATAGGCCCATTAGGGGTCTTGGTCTGGGCTCTTATTGCATTAATTACTGCAGAACTGTTGATTTTGGTTTCTCATCAGCCCGTTTGAGAATACCTCACAAATTATGATGTTTAATAGTACACATGTTTGATTTCATACTGGGATGAAATCTTCTCATCCACCCTTGCAAAAATAAACAAGCTGTCTGATATCCACTCGCCACTTAATAATCAATCAAACTGAGCCAAAGATGAGAAGAAGAGACTAACCTGATTGTGTAGCGGACTCTTCAAGCCGCACCTTTTCTTATATTCTGATTCCTTTGCAGGGCCTCTTTGATAACTCTTCAGTTGCCTGGTTGTCTCCCTCAGCTCCTTCGTCTTGTAGTTCTCTGTCATTCTGGAGCTCATATCAAAACTAGAATGGAACTCTTCCTATGAGCAACTTACAAACTTCACGTACACAGTCAGCTTGGGGACATTTTCAAGTCCAAACAGCTTTTTTAACTAATTTGTGTTCCCATACCCACAGAGAACAAGATCAATCGTCAACACGTCAAACTCCTATCCTGAGTTGCTCTCTGCGCCTCTCCACCCTTTCCTCCAGACTCTGGGACTTTGAAAACCAAAGGAATTGTCGAGATTCGTTTTAATCTGATAAGATAACTTTGCTACATTCCATTTTAGCCCAGGTAAAGCACAGAGAACACAGTTTTAGCCCATGTAATGAATACATTTGAATGTAGACTCCAGACAGACTCCACACCTTGTTACCCCCCCCCCCAACCCACACACACAAACACACACACACAAACACTTAAAAATCTTAAAGGGTTTTTTCTTCAAATACTTTTTCCTTCAACTCAAGTTTTCATTCATAAACCAGAGAGGAGCAGTCTATGACCAGTTTCTTTCAGCTATGGTCACCTTGTGAAGAGTTTAATGACAACTTGATAACTGACAAATCAGCAAGTTCCTTCATGACTGTGAAAGTATAAAGCAAAAGACAAGAAATAAGTAAGAAACGAATCACAGAGAAATCATTTGATATGGAAAAACACTTTCAACAACAGTGGGCAACACAACACAGGCACAAATTCTTGAAGCCATTAACAAAGAGCAGCTTAGAACTATTAGAAAAACAAACACAAAGAAACCAGAAAACAAATAGATGGATCATAAGAATCAACTTACAGTACTTTCAGGTTTAAACAGATACTTAAATGTAGAAATCCACTTACAGTAGGTAAAATGAGTTAATTTCATAGCAGATTTCATGGCAGATTACAGATAGAGACTTTTGAAGTTAGACAGGAAGTAATCTATGTAGAAAGAGAGACAGGTTCATATGGGAGTCCAGGTTTGGTCCTTAGGAGCTACTAAATGGCAATTTTCAGAAAAATTTCAGAATTCTCCTCATCAGTCATTCAGCTCTTAAGAGATCTTGAAAAAAATCATTTCATTTAGTATTTATCCATGAACTTAGAGACCCAGACTTTTAATCAGCATTGTTAGTCTTTTATAAAATGTTAATTAAACAAGAAATTACCAATAATACACCAATAACACAAGCTGATTTTCAAACATTTAGGTACAGCATCTGAGTCGTATTTTAGTGAACATTTTGTCTGCACCATATACACCATCGATCGGTTTATTCTCCTGCTGCATCACTCAAATAGAAAGCAGTTTATGCTACCTGTGAAGCAACGGCTGCAAATTATCCTGTAGAATGTATTATCTCGTAAATCAGACCAAGCTGTTCAAGTACAAGTATGGATGTGTTAGTACTCAAGTACTATCTGTGTTTGACGGAAAATGTACTATTTGTTCTCTAAAATCCACTATTACTTTACACCAAATACAATGTAATTGATTAAGTTCTGCTTTCTATTGTTTTTGCTTGGCAAGGATTTTCACCTTGGATTTTACCAGGGGTGCCAGTTTTGTCCAGCCTCTTTTGTATTGCTAGATCCTGAACTCTGACCTAAACAGAGCCAAGTGGGGTATCTTTTGGACTAGTCACTTATGCCCTTTTGCAGTAACCGGGGTCCAGTCTTTGGATCTCCTACCAATGTTTCATGCTTTTTTTTCTGTTTGTGGAAAATGGCTCTCATGGTCTTATAAACTCCCAAAGCCTCGGAAACATTTTGTAACCATTTCCGGACTAATAGATGTATGTGAGTTTGTTCACTTCTGTTCACGGAACTGTTAACGTCAAAACATATTTTGCTTTTTGAACAAGGGAAATCTCAAACTCTCTAAGAAACATTTATGCAGAGCAGTAACAAGCAGTAACCATCTTGAAAGTTGGGCAATTCTCTCACCTTTAGTTTTAGTTCTACATATTTGTTGGCCATCTTAGATAAAATCTTTCATTAAAAAGGTCATATGACAATCTTATTATCCTGAATTAGTCAGTGTGATGAGTCCCTAGTTAAGCTTTCTGACAAACCAATATCAACCCTTTGACGTATGTATGAAGCCATTTCTGAAATTTCTGGAAACATTAAGGAGTGTGACTGAAGCTGAGACTTTTGTCCTAGTATTGTCCTTTCTTCCACAATCAGTGAGCTCCAACATAGTGTGTGCCTGGCTTTAACTCAAACTGAAGAATTAACTCTTCAGTCTGTCAACAGGTTGTGCAGGAGCTCGCTAATGTCCTACTCTTTCAATTCAGGTTTGTTGGAGCAGAGAAGCACGTACAACAGAACGCACACAGTAAAAGACTGAAATCGCTCACTCCAGAAAATGCTATTGAAAGAAGGCACTATTCAACAAATTAGTACCATCAAGGACAAGCTCTGAAGTAACCAGTGACCAGCAATTCTGATACTAGTTTTCACATAGAAAGCGATTGCTGATGGCATCTCAGTTTTTAGCTGAAAAGCATAAATGCTACATGTATATTTTATAAGGAGGTTACTTGCCTAGTGCAGATCAAACATCCATTCATCCATCTGTTCCACCCTCTTAATAATAACCTTTAATCCAACAGTCAGTAATATCAAAGGAAAAGAAAATGCAAAAGTGCATTTTTACAAAATAATGTGGCATTTTATTATTATTATTATTCAGATAAAAATGCTGTTAACATTTCTAAAATAAAAACAATGCTAAGATTAAAATGCGAACCAGTTTACACACACACAAAAATCTGAGACAAAATCCAAGACATCTAAGAAAAATGTCTTAGATGTCTTAGATGCTTTTGCTGTCTTGCAAAGATTAGAGTTAGGATATGTTAGAAACCAAATACAGCTAACATAATTAGCATAGAAATAAAATATTATTTTTTTCTGTCTCAGAGAAAACTAAAAGGATGTAAAACATGTCTTACATACAAAGCCAACAGCTCCTTTATTAAACTGAGGTCACTATGTTTGCTGTTTATTTTATGTACATCCCTAAAGGCTAGAAGAAACTTTTCAATAACAGCAACTCTTAGCAAGTATATTTAAGATTTTAGATGTCACATAGATGTTTCTGTTAAAATGCTGAGAAAATAACCACCAATTATGAGCCAGCACAACATTAAACTCAAATGAAAGGAAATTCAATCGTAGCAACATCAAAACAATCAGAGTTCAGAAGATAATAAACTTCTAAATTGAAAAACGTCATACTAAATAAATACTTTAAAGAAGAATGTTCAAACATGAACCACTATCAAAGAGGTTTTTTTACATGTCAAAGCAGAAGGCTAATTGTATTCTTGATAAATGTGTTTTCAGACTTATTTTTCTGTAATAATGTGAGGACAAAAAGGAAAATAGAGCCATGCATCAAACCATTTTCACTCAGAGGCCTTCTCCTCATGGCTGTGATAGGATTTCAGACGGAGAATTGGTAGGCCTGCTAGAAGCTCAAGCTGAAAGTAACGCTGATATATGATTCACCCACTCATCTGAATGGCTGCTACTTGTCAATGTCAGTGCTTGTGCAACACAGTTCAGCTGTTTTTATTAGATGCAGCTGAAATTAGCTCAGGCTACTTAACTCTTTTATTGCCATACATCACTTCTTGATGTGACAAATCTCTTCAGGAGGACACAAATAAATGAGTTGCAGCAGGTGCGACTGTCTCCAAATTTGCAAAGAATTGGCCCCGCAGGGCTTCTGAGTATAGTTCCACAAAAGTGTGGGGGTCTGCCACATCCGTGCGTGCCTCGCCTAATATGTGGATCCGGGTATGAGAGATCTTTGTGTTTGGATTTCACCGAGAGTTCACGCTGATGAAAGAAGAGCCAGAGGGGGCTGCATTATGGCAGAAAAAAATCGGTGGTGGGGGTGTTGAAAGAGAAAGCCAAAGTGTATGAGGCTTGAATAAGAGGTTTGTAGTCTGAGGGGCTGTAACAGTCTCCAGGTTTCATTGGGTTAAAACTTCATCTCTGTTCAAAGGTGCGCTTGAAAGGAACACCCATTATTTATTCATCAGAGCTGCATCTCATAGATACGTAGGAGTGTTCCATGTATTCTCAATTGCTTGTCTGTTCACTGTATGTATATGAGGTATGTGGGTGTGCAGCAGTGCTTGAATTTTTTTAAGGAAGAAATGCATTAAGATCAAACACCTCGATAAGATACAGGAAAAAACATAAAGTCTGCTTTACCACAGATAATTGTTCTTTCTTTGGCAAGGGAGGCTCAATATTGAGGCTCATAAAGAATAGCGGAGAGAAGGAAAGAGTAAACAAAGAGAGCTGGTTGATTTGAGAAGGATTATTAAAAAAGCTCTCCTGCTTCTGTGACTCTCTCTGTTGGTTGGTGGTGTTGCAGCTCTCCCATTAGGCCAACCTCCCTGTTAAAGAACAATTAATCTCCTACTGAGCAACACTACAGAGGAGATTCGTTCAAGCTTTAACATTCAATGGAAACACACTACCTTCATGTCAGTGCTTTCTGTGACGGAAAGGGTTACATGAGTTGTTTTGATGCATCACCTCAGGTGGGGGCGTCCTGTTAACCTGAATGTTGTGCAATACTTTAAAACCTTCCTGGAAATGGAAGAACCCTAAAGCTGTGTTATACTGCCCTCATCTGGCTAAACCGTATTTGTTCAGTAAATTGATTTAGAGAGATAGGCTCATCGTACTAACTCATATTGAGTTCTTTCTAATTGGAGTTCGCCAGTTCTCCCAATGCACGTGTGGGTTATCTCAGGGTACTCTGGCATATTCAAGTGCCTTGTTACCTTGGGATTAATTGGCAACAGGATTTTTTTGGCACTGCACTTTGTGAGCAATAACTCCTGAAAACAGGACCAAGCCCTCCCATGACCCTGAAAAGAATTGTTTAAATATTTTTTAAATTTGTTTTAGAAGGATATATTTACATATGATGTAAATATATCCTGTAATATGACGTATGTTACATGTGGTCTAATCCTATGTTGTGCATTTGATGATCGGGAGCTTTCAGCTAAAATATACTAGATTGTGCATTGGTGGTAAAATATAAAAAAAGTAATCTTACTTCTTGTTAGGTAAACTGGTAAGGGGTCAGGAACAAACAGCGCAGAAGAAATGGAAGCAAATATCACAGCCACAAAACTAATTAAACTGTTTAGTGAATTTAAAATAAAGTGGAAGAATTTATTTTATTTTTTTATTCAGAAGCTATGATAGAGTCAATTCTGAAGGGAACTTGGATGTATCGTATATTGCAAGTTATGTCTTAGCTTCTCAAATGGATTTAGATCTGGACTTTGATAATTGTTAATCTAAGTACCTCCGGTTGTATGTTTGACTAAGCCTGCATTTTTATTCTGCAAGGGAACTTTCAATCCCAGTCGCTTTATTTTGAAAAAAATCATCCCCTCATCATAATGCAGACACAACCATGTCTGAAATCATGCAAGCTGCTGTTTTCAGTGTAATACACTGACAAAAATAATGCAGAAGTTTGATTTAATCTGCTCTGAACATCCTCTTGCACTTTTTCCGTGTGTTCTAATTAGTTTTCATTAAGTTCAAATGTGCCTAATTAAACAAATTGCTAATATGTATGTAAAACTACTTTATAAAGATTTTTTTCTTTATTCTAAAAGTGGTATTACTCTTTTCACTCATACATAAAGATCAGCAATGAATAGTTCTTGGCTATTAGCTGACTGCTGTCAACAGATTCTGCCACGTAAGCTGTGAATCTCTGCAGTTATCATTTAAGTTATCGTAAGCCTCTTGAGTGTTTCTTTGATTAATGTCTTTGCTGCCTCTGTTTTATTGCATTACTTTGTGGTGTTTTTTCACAACTGACGTATGTGGTTGTAACATGACAAGAAATTAAAAAATTATCCAAGGAGTAGCAGTATTGTAAGTTATAATTATTAATGTCTTGCTGGAAAAAAATGTATTATGTGTTTGGATTACTGCTTAGATATTAAAGCAAGAATCTTGACTTTAAACTGGATGTATCTTCAAACTCCTATAAAAATACATACATAAAGCAGACAGGATCTGTGAGGAAAAGCACACGGCTTCATAATCAGAATAATAAAACAGTTCTCCCAGAAATACAGTTAACCAAAACAAGAAGGAGACTCTTATTAAATTTAAAATACATTTTTGCTTTATTATAAAAAATAAAAGAGTGTCCTGAAATGGCCTTCAGCTCCGAGAGGCTGACTAATTTAGGATTGACTGAGGTGAAGTGGAAAATTGGTATGTCATTGGATGAATAAAGACTTAAGTTGTGGTTTATCAAGTAGGCTGCATTGTCCATTAGAGGAGATGAACCAGGGAAAGATAGTTTTAAATAAACTCACATTGAAATAAAGCAAGCTTCAAGTACAGTATTACGTTTCTTGTAAAAAAAATTTTTTGCCACTAACATTATGCCAGATGCATCGCACAGTTTGTCCTCTTTATTTAGGGTTTCCCAGGGGCACACACATATTTTCCTCTGCCTTTCGCTAGAACAGGCCTTGCTTCAGAATACCAGTTGCTAAATGAGCCTGCATGCAGATTAGGAGCAAGTGTGAAACAGCTGGCTACACAGAGCCAGCTTGACTGCCCACATGTTCAGCTCTCCACCAGAGGCTATATACTCCACTTTGGCAGGATTCCTGCTGCTACAACACTTCACTTCTCCTGATTCATCTTTTTCTTATACGTTTGCCTCAAGAGGAAAAAGTGTAGCCAGTAAGTCAGGGAATTATTTTAAGTAACATGGGGGGGTGGGAGATCACTTTTAATACAGACGAGTGGATAACAGCATGAGCCGGACACTTTGGCTTTCTATTCCGTGGCTCCATTGATTTATTAATGTCACACACCGAAACGCTGAAAAGAGCACTGATTGGACACTGAAGCCTGAAGGGCTTTCCTGTCCTTTTTCAGACATCGACGGCGCCTTAGATACTAAGATAACTGCTGAGATTAAACATCACACCATGATGGAGGAGGAGATGAGACCTTTACTTGAATAACTTTCAGTCACACTACTTATTGAAATTGTTGTTTGTTGAGCTTGATGTCTCCTGTTCTGAAAAAAATCAGCTGCAAAGATGAACATTTAGTATTCCAGTTTAGAGCTCCCATGGCTAAGCCTGCAGGCCAGAATATATGGAAGCATTTTAAAATATATTGGCAAACATTATGAACGATACCAATCAATGCTGCTAATGTATTGTTACCTTAGAGAGATAAAAGAGCAACAACAGCAGTGGAGGTACAGAAACTTTGCTGGCAGCTAATATTCACATTAATAATGAGCAGATGTTCATTAATCGTAGCTACAGCTTGGGTCAGCTGGAGAAAGAGACCTCAGAATCATAATGGTAAGATTCTGTGCAAGTTAAGCAATTTACTAAACTGATTAAATTTATTCTCAACTTTTGTGCTTTAGGCTTATTTCCTCAGATTTGTGTTTTCCTCTATCCCGTGTTTACGTTCGATTATTTTTCTTTAAGTCTCCTCGCTTTATTTATTCATCTATTACATTTTCCCTCCGCCTGCCTGCATGCCTCCCTTTCCAGCTGTTTATCATCTGTTGATTTCCCTTTGCCCAGTCTCTTCGCCAACCCTGTTTACCTCTGATTAGTTCCTCTGGTGTCTTTGCCGCTGTTTTCTCTCCCTCAGTATTTAAGCTTGGCCATTCACATTGTTCTCCACTGGTTCCGTCATCATACTTCATTGTTCACACGCTTTATGGATCCCTATGCCTCCTTTGGTTTGTACCGGAATTTCCAATATTTATTAAACTGCCATTTGGGAGTCACCTATCTCTTGTCTGTGCTTTATTCCGATTCCTGCACAAAATGTAAAATCTGGTTCTTAAGTCTGATGCTTTCAGAATTCACTTTATATTGATGATGATAATATTTATTACTGATGGTGGTGAGAGTAGCAGCAGCAGTAGTACAATCTGTTTATTTAAATGTATACATGTTACAATGCAATATCTCAGTGACTACCGTTTAATATATCACATTTGGATTATGGGTTTTGACCATGAGGAACACCTAGAGAACAAGTTGGCATTAAGAGAACTGTCTCTGCATGGCAACTGTCCATCTGTTTGGTTCTACTGTTTCATCTTGTACATCACCAGGGGGGCAATATAGCTTATTGTCAACTTTTATTGTATTTGATCATATTATTCTGAATTTAAGATGTTTGGGAATGTGTAGGGTGGGACACTAGTAGTAGGTTCTTAAAACGAAATGTAATCCCTTCATTTTGGAGTTTTTACAGTGCTGACAGAAGAATGACAGGGTGACAGCAGAAACAGTTCAAGCTTCAAAACAGACCTGAATGATGTTTGGCAATTACTTTTTGGACCTGTGATTATCGTAACTATTATTACAGTTCCTAATTAAAACTGAATTATAAGTCAGCTCCCGGTTCTATAAGAAATTTAATTATTTTGTTAGGTTTGCACTTTTTGTGTCACAATATTTTTGTGTAGCAGGAAATTTTGATGTAGTTGTTCAATGAGACTAACCTTGAGTTTTTTGCTATGAATAGGTGGAAAGGTGGACTTCACCAATTAGTTGCCATCATTAGCTACACGTCAAAACATCCGCCAAGTAGACAAAGCTTGTGGTCACAGTGGTTTTTCAAACTGATAATCACAATTGTGTAAGGTGTATGTACACTCACTGGCCACTTTGTTAGTTACACCTGTCCAACTACTATAAAATGCAAATTCTTTATCAGCCAATCACATGGCAGCAACTCCATCCATTTAGGCATGTAGACATAGCCAAACAAAGCATCACAATAGGGAAGAAAGATGATTTAAGTGACTTTGAACGTGGCATGGTTGTTGGTGCCAGACGGGCTGGTCTGAGTATTTCTAAAACTGCTAATCTACTGGGATTTTCTCACGCAACTATCTCTAGGGTTTACAGAGAATGGTCCGAAAAAGAGAACATATCCAGTGAGCAGCAGTTCTGTGGGCGAAAATGCCTTGTTGATGCCAGAGATCGGAGGGGAATGGTCTGACTGGTTCAAACTGATAGAAAGGCAACAGTAACTCAAATAACCATTCATTACAATCAAGGTATGCAGAAGAGCATCTCTGAATGCACAACACGTCGAACCTTGAGGCAGATGGGCTACAGAAGCAGAAGACCAGTCCATGTGCCACTCCTGTCAGCTAAGAACAGATGGTAGGGTCTGAATTTGGCGTCAACAACATGAAAGCATGGATCCATCCTACCTTGTATCAACGGTTCAGGTTGGTGGTGGTATATGGTGTGGGGGATATTTTGTTGGCAGTCTTTGGGCCCTTTAGTACCAATTGAGGAGCGTTGAAACTCCACAGCCTACCTAAGTATTGTTGCCGACCATATCCCTCCCTTCGTGAAGAGAGTGAACCCAGTTTCTGATGGCTACTTCCAGCAGTATAACGCGCCATGTTATAAAGCTCAAATCATCTCAGACTGGTTTTTTGAACATGATGATGAGGTAACTGTCAAATGACCTTCACAGTCATTAGATTTCAATCCAATACAGCACCTTTGGGATGTGATGGAATGGGAGATTCACATTATGGATGTACAGCTTACAAATCTGCAGCAACTGCACAATGCCATCATGTCATTATGGATCAAACTCTGAGGAATGTTTTCAGTACCTTGTTAAATCTATCCCATGAAGGATTAAGGCAGCTCTGAAGGCAATAGGTGGTCCAACCCGGTACTAGCAAGATGTACCTAATAAAGTGGCCGGTGAGTGTAAATAACTAGTTTCAACTGTTTTGTGCTTTATCATCTCTAAGACAAGAATTACCAAAGATTCTGTAAACAAGTCCAGTGTTTCTAAACCCAATAGCAAAAGTCTTTATTTCAGAACCGGAGCCTAATGACAAATGTATTGATTTTTAACTGCTCTCCCTCGGAAGACCTTCAATAATACATCAAAGTAAATCTGCTATCCAAGCACTTTGTCTCTGCTGCCAGTTTGTTGCATGAACTCAACGGCACAGGGAACAGAGGCCTGAAAATCTGACTAAATGGACACTCACTTGTCAGCAATGTTCCACAGCCCTAATACGCTGCTGCTCATGAAGGGGACCCTATCAGTTACTGGATATTTGCATTACTAAGGCATACAGTAAATATTTTACTTAAAAATATATATCCATTAATAGAATCAAAACACCTATTTTTGCAAATGTAAACACTTGCCTTAAATAGGAATATTATTTTAATGTTTGTTTCCAAAAGTCCTTTTCATAAGTCATGTTGTAAATACTAATGGAAACTTCTTCATACTCACCTTGACTCACTTCTAGGAGAGGGCTTTTTTTATCTGACAAGCACCTCAGTAGCACATATGAAACAGATAAATAAAAAAACTTTTAGATGTAAACATAATCTCTGATATCTATTCATTATGTAGATATAATTTTATCACTATATGTAGTGTCTGATTAGGGTCTTCATACCCCATCTGTGATATCTCAAGAATCGAATAGAATTTGAATTGTTTATTCCATCATTTGATTTCAAAAACAATTGATGTAGTTGTATCAATCTTTTGTACCAACCAGTAAATACCTACAAAGACATAGCTATCAACAGGCCTGGAAAAGGACAACGTTAATCAGAGACTGAGTCATCAAAATGCTGGAAGAAGTGCAAAAACTAACAGATCAGGTGGAGGAATCGACAAACAGGGCAGCTGTTAGTTAAACCCTCCAAAATCATGGCTTTTATTAAGCAGTAGCAACAAATGATATTTAGTTAATCAGTGTAATCAGCTGGCTTTAAATGTATGGGGGGAATTATCTCTCAAGACATTGTTCTAACAGTTAAACATGGTTGGTGGCTGGATGTTGTTCTTCAGCGGGGACAGAAAAGTTGATGGAAAGATGGATGAAGCAAGAACAGAGAGTAATACTGGATGCTGGCCTGTTTAAGATTGTAAATTACTTTAGTGAAAGACAATGACCCATAACATACAATAAGAGCTTAAGTTCCACTGTTCACAGCAAAAAAGACTAATATTTTAAGTTCATCCTAATCAAAATCCAGACCTTAAAGCAACACTAAAGAAGTTTCAGTTTTGATTGATTTTGGTGGACAGTGGACAAAAGCGGTAGTGGTTTGCCTGAAGGAAGACGGCCGTTCCCATGAGGACCAGCGCATAGCGTCGTAAAAAGTGAAAGATGAATAGTGATGAAGCAATGAATCTAACTGTGGCGAAACAATGTCATGTGATTATGTTGAAAGTGATGTATGCCGTAAAGCAGTCAGCACATTTGTAGTTGTTTTGTGTGGCAGGGTTCCTGCCACCCTCCACAAGGTTGCTTAGTACCAATTAAAGCAATACGAAACCCCCTCAGGCCATGACAGAGGTTATTCCACAAGCTGTAAGCCAACATATAATTTCAAATGTTCTGAAAATACTTTAAGAAGGTTAAAAAGTTTCTTAGGGTTTCTTTAATGCAGTTAGGATTTAAGACATTCTGCAACCAATCTGACTTACCTTGATCTATTTTGCAGTGACATATAGGGGAAAAACATGCAACACTTTTACAAAAAAATTATTCAATCAGACATTAATTTTCTTTGCCCATATGATCCCTCTCCCAAAAAAATAAAACCCTCTTTCCCTCGCGTTTGGCTTCAAATGATCTGAGGGAAAATAAGAATAAGTAATGTGGTTCCCATTAATAGCATCAAGCAGCAGGCCTATTGTGTCAGGCAATAAGCATAGTTAATACAGTTTTATTCTCTGGGGACATGACTGAGCATTCTGCACAGGAACATTAATGAGCACAGAAATGAAAAGTTAAATTGATGAGTGAATGCAAAAAAACAAAACAAACAAAACAACTGAGTAGATTCACTTAACAGAGCGGCTCTTGTTTTTCTTCTTAACAAGAAAAGGCATCTAATGTAGATAAGGGGATATTTGGAGCTCTTCATTTACAGCTGGAGGCTGTTCACAGTAAGGCAGATTTTAAATATGTAAATTGTGTTCATATATTTCTTACTTCTTGTTTCTAGCATGGTTCAGGTTGCATTGATATGGAATGGTAGTGGGCTGCTAGGAGGACATACTGTACGTACTGACCAACGTCTTTGTAACTTGCTTTCTTTGCTATTCTTACTTGACAACATCTTCCTTTTTTGTTGCTGTAGAGTTCAGCAGGCATAGTGTTTCTTTGTTTGAATGTGTCTTTATCATTTTATGGGGACCCCCAGCATGTTGGTGGAGGTGTTCACCTAATCTGAGCCTGGCTCAAAACTTTAATGCAACCTGCTTATTTGCCCACAAAGCAAACCTTTCACTAATTAATATTTTAAGGAAACTAGAAAGAAAATAACTTGATATCAACTGGAACTGGTCTGTCTTTTTTAGTGATTCGAGAGGGACTGGGTGGTGAAATATCACCGTATACAGTGTGTAGGTAAACTTTTAAGAATCCTTCAAGCCTACACTGTAAATAACATTGAACAAATTATCCACACAGTGAAACATGCTGCATGGTCAGATGAGATCAAACCTTTTTTTTACCCAAATATAAAACGGCATGTAGAAAACTACCCATTCACTGAACTTTATTGTGAATACCCTGTCCCCTGGGTGGTGGCAGCATCATGCTGTTGGGATGCTTTTCTTTAGCAAGGACAGGGATAATGTTTACATGATGACAGTAAAGGTGGAGTTAAAAACAATATAGCAAGAAATAGGTTACAGAAGAATTGAGATTGGGGTGGAGGTTTTCCAGTACGAAACGTTGGAGGCTTTGAATCTTTTGACACAGCAGTGATACTGTTCCTGAGAAAATATTCTCTGTAAATTTTACAAGACAAAGTTTCATTACGTTGTAGCCTTCACCGAGGATTATAAATAACAATTGGATCGGCTGAGCAAACCTATCCTCACTTGAAATAAATATAGCATAGCTGTTAAAATATAAAACTGTATAAAATAATGCTTAATTGTTTTTGAGTTTTGGCCACTAACTTCATCAAAGTGGCTTTTGAATTTACTCTTAGTAGCCAGCAATTACAGTAACTGCTGGATAAGCGGGAGAGGGCTGAGAGCAGTTCAACCAGATGTTTAAATTAAAAAAGGAGACTGCTACGGTCTTTGACAAGGTCAGTGTTACTGCCTTTGTAAAGTCAGATGTAAATAAGGTCAGTGAAGAAGGTCTCTGATCACAAAGGCAGCATCAACTAAAGCAGTGTAGTTGAAATATTCACATGTTTAAGAAAATATCAAATAAATATATAATCTAATTTAAAATAACACATCCTAACCTTGATATTTTTAATGTGGATGAGTGTCTCTTAGAAGAGTGCACATTAGCTGCATGGATTTAAAAGCCTTTAACCAGATTATGGTGTAATTCTAATTGCTGACAAGTCATGTATGCAGAATTATTTTGTTTTTGGTCCTGACCCGGACACAACTTTTATATACAGTCATGCCGTTTTCCATATTACTGGGGTTCATGCTTCTAGAAGGCCCATGTAGTTGCTCCGTTCTCCCACATGTCTGCTTTAGATCCTGGGGGATGGATCAGTGGATTCCCATACCACTACATGACATTCATATGGGAAACCTTAAATACAGAAGCACGCTTATATATATATACACACACACACACACACACACACACACACACACACACACACACACACACACACACACACACACACACACACACTCATATATAAACACACAATTATACACACACACATAGACACATAGACACACAAACACACACACTCTTCACATGCACACTGGTGTTTAGATTCAGGCACTCACAGATACATTCTATGTTAGGCGGCAGCTTTTACTAGATAAAGCATGTATTAACTAGTACAGTGTATGTGTCAGGTTTGTAGTGTTTATTTTAAATGTTTTTGTTCTTCATTTTTTCCACATTTTCTATCATGAACTGAGCTCTAAGAAAATAGTTGGGTAGGCTAGGGATGGAAGCACTGTTTTCCTCCAAACAGAGCTGCCATCTGTACTCCTGTGATCTTACTACACAATTAGAAAGTTATGATTATACAGTGAGTATGTCATTTTAATTAAGAACCAGAAGCAAGACTCCAAAAGTTCAAAATAGTGCAAATTATAAAAAGATAAGCATTTTCCTTAATTTAGCTTTTTGCCTACATGCATGCACTGTCATGAAATGGAGTTCTTGGATGTTTGTGTTGTCCGTCTTTGTTGTCTTACCAAGGGGTGTGCAGGAGGCTGTTGGTGTTGGAGGGGCTGAGCTCACAGCTCGTGGGTGCCCAGGTGCTTCCAATCCCATTAATGAACTTGTGGAGGATAAAGGTAGTGGCTCTGCAGTCACTTTTCTTTTCTGAGTGTTACCTCCAATGGTACAACCAAGCCCTCCAGTGGTTCTTCTGTGCTTGCTGATGTTTACCTGTGTTTTTGTGAGCCTCCTCTCAAGTGCCTAGTAATTCCTCTACTGTGACCTCCAGGTACTCAGTTTCAGAGGTTCATTTCCTTCGTGAACAAACTTCTTAATGACAGTCTACAACCAGCAAAGAAACTATAACTCTCTCATAAGAAGATCATCGTTGCCAGACTGCATCTGCTCCACTTACCCCCACAAGATCCTCCTCCGCACTACCCGTCTGCTCCAACGCCAGCGTGCACAGCCTCCTTTCCACCATCCACGCCCTCTGGACCTCTCCCTGTTGGTTATCCTCCTCCCTGCAAGTAAGACTCGCTCCTTCCAATAATTCACCTACCTGGATTCCCAACTCACCTGTCCGTCTTCCCTCAGACCTCCTGGTTCCCCGCACTGCTGATTCCTCCACTCCAGTCCAGTTCCCTCGGTGCACATTTCACATTATCACTTTAAATAATAATCATCAAAATAAATGAGTTTTTACCAAATCTAAGTGTTCTCATGAATTGCTTTCTGCATGCGGGTCAGAGCTTAAAACAAAACAATGACATGCACACTATCCATTCAGTAAACAGAAAAACTAATAGATACAGAAATCACTTCTGCAAGTTTGCAATTTTACTTGTTTTTTTTTGGGGGGGGGGGTTTGGTCTTTTTTTTTTTTTTTTTTTGGTGAAATTGCAAACTTTCACGAGTACAGCTAGCGGCTTGAAATGCCTGAATGGATTTGTTGTTTTACATTGTCTTTCTTTTTTTTTTTCACAAGTGGTCTAGAGGAAATGTCATGTGTAACATAATTATTGAATGCTTTCTGTATTTTGTGTGAAACCAGGATGTACTGAAAGGCTTTTTTCTTTTCTCATTTTTGCTAAAAGAAAAAGCAATCAAAAATGATTTGGTTATTTTTATTTCAACATTTGAAAGATTTTTAGTAATGCATTTGAACATAACATTTGTAAGTTTTACAATGCAATTAACATAAGAAAAAAAGTTGTGGTTGGGGAGAAAAAGTTTGGTACAAAGCTTGAAACTAATCAATTATTATCTTTGTGTTTCAGAAAGCCCTTAATTTCAGAGGGCCATACAAGACTGTTTTAACCAGCTAAAATAATCCATTGACAGCAATACTGCAAGCAACAATTATAGAGAAGCCTGTCTGGGCACTTGCCCAGTAGTAAAGTTCCTTCCCTTAAAGCTGTTTGCAGGGGAAAGCATAAAAAGAAATGTATATAAATATATTAAATTTCTTATAAATCTTTTCAACTGCATTAGTATGACAAATGTAATTTTTACTGTTCTTATCTAATTGTGAATCTCATCCAACAACAGTCAGATTTAACAGGTATTTGGTGTTACTGTTATGACATAGAATAGAATATGAAGTAGAATGTAAAGTAGGTGGTGTCCAATGCGCAGTTTAGGGAAACAGTTTGTGTGGATATCAACAATGATGCTGACAGTTGTTCCTTAAAGTTTGCTAAATATATTTTTAACAAAAGCTCTTGTTTTTTTCCGTGGGAATAGAATAAAAAACTTTATAAACCATAAAGATAGAAAACATTCATCTTAAAAATTATCAAACTGAGCTAATTTCTTTTAATAAGGGAAACCCATTAGACGTTTATTTCAGCCTTAAAAAAAATTATTTTCTACTTTTTTAATATATATATTTTTAAATGATAGTGAGATAAAAAGAAAAAAAAACATCAGAATTATCTTTGCAATTTCTGTTAACACCCACTCTGCTTTTAATCAAATTTGGCAAATTTGGTCTATGTTGCAAAGTCTTTGGACAGCATTGGTTTGAGTGAAAAAAAAATGCATTACTGCATGCAATATTAGTGCTGCAAAGACCCATTTGGAATGCAATAAATAAAAGTGAATTATATATTCAATGCATGAGAGTACTTATATCAGTAATGTATGTGTAGATTTTTATTATTTATAATGAAGAGGTAATCTTAAATAAGAACCTATGACAAATCTGTTTTATTGCCAAAGCGGGTTACGTTTCCAGGATTGGGAAAGATTACTTATCACCTAGGAAAAATACATTAAAATTATTTGGTATATGATTATTTATCACAACTATATCACAAACATTTTCAGATATCCCATGCTTTGCTAATATTTTGCAGCCGCAGTATGATCTACAGTGTATAGTTCATTCAGGTGTCATTTTATGGTATACAATGT
Source organism: Orestias chungarensis (assembly GCA_032876305.1). NCBI lineage: Eukaryota > Metazoa > Chordata > Actinopteri > Cyprinodontiformes > Cyprinodontidae > Orestias > Orestias chungarensis. The sequence goes on along the minus strand of JAVLVB010001217.1, from coordinate 973,520 downwards.
TTGATACCTTACTTGCTCAGATCCTGGCAGGCTAAACATAAAGACACCCTCCTGCTGTTCTTATTCACTGAGAAGATGGCCACGCATGTTGCAGCGTTTCCCCCTGTGATTTTAGAGATTTTCTGCCTTAAACACGATGTGGATTGCTTACAGAAAATACATCTTCCTAACCACCTGGGTAATTGATTATGTGATAGATGCATTAAAACAATTTCTCTGAGGTGTTGGACAGATATATTGGAGCAGAGAAGGAAATATTTCTATAGTCTGTTTATCCTCCAATATATATTAGAATCAACTGCTTTATGGATTTCATCATCATGAACATCATGAACAGAAAGCAGAGCATATTTGCAATCATCCAAACATGCAAACTCTATTTTGAAAAAGCTCCAATAGATTACTTGTGATCTTAAATTGCTTCCAAAAATACAAATTTAGTTGGCATTCAACAGATTTTTCTTATCTTATTCATGAACAGCATTAGGGACTGAACAGACTACTGGATGGACATTAGGTTGAGTGAACTTCTGCACATACTGAACAGGGTTGCTGTATGACACACTAATCCTTAATGTATGGGGGGGGGGGGGGGGTCATAAGTCTGTCACTTTTTAGTTTTAGTTAGCTTTTAGTATTTCCCCCTAAACTAACTCTTCAGGGAAGCCCTTTAACTCTGACATTTGTTCATCTCACAAGCCAATCAGCAGTCACATCTTTTTTCAGGCAGGGTGATAATTAAGCCACCAGCTCTCTGCCTGAAAAATGAATCATCATAAAAGTCTTCCCTCTGGAGCAACAAAACTCATAGACACTGATCTTACCATTTCCCTTTCTGTTAACAGATCAGATCTGTCTTTCCTTAACTAAAACTTGCTTTTTTTGTTATTTGAAAAATGATTTTTTTTTTAAATGACATACACTTTACTTCACTTATGTATATATATGTATGTGTGTTTTGAGATGTCTCTCATAGAGAACATTGTCCACTGTTAAACTTATGTTCAGCCACTAGAGGACGCTTTGTGACTGCTTTTTTGCTTTCATACTGCATGTAGACCTGTTCTTTCCTCTTTGCTGGCCTGTTATGCTTCCTTGATTTTCTAAGCTAGATAAAACAAGACAAAATTCCCATTTTAACAGTAGTTTTATTCATCAACAGCAATCATACAGCTATTAATATGATTATTTTGTTGCCATCACTTGCATAGCATACAATACATACAAACATATGAGCAACATACAGTGTTGATTTCTATTAGATAAACTCACCACTGTATCTATAAAAACGTCTTGTGTAATTTATTTTAAAATGAAATACCACTATACTATTAGGTCATTATTTTCTTGTGTTCTTCTTCCCTGTTATTTGTATTGTTTGGGATGGCTATATCAATCACAAAAACGGTACTATGCTGCTTATCAACAGTCCCATTGTCCATTTTGTTGGCCGTTACCAGTTTGTGTGTTTGGATCTGGACGTCCCACAGGACCTTAGCTCTGTCATTCCTCACCTCCTTGGGAGGTGACTCCCAATTTGACCTGGAGGTCTCCAGTTCGCATTCTGCACAGATGTTTCTGTACACTATGCAAGCCATATGGTTGTGGAGTTCCACGAATTCCATTTCTACTAGTATTCCATTTCTGCTAGTATTCTACACCCTGCTGCAAGATGCTGGATTGCTTCTGAGATCTCCATGTGCATTACCTGCACATGGGGTTTGCGAGATATAGTTGATCTGACCCTATATTGCTCTGATGCTGGCCTGCTCCTGTGCTGCCATGATAAGTAGCTATTTCTGTGCAATCCTTCTTTGCCGTTAGTGTCCATGCATAGTGAGTAGCTTTTATGTTGTAAGATCAGTAGTGTGTATTTCCTCCTTTGCGAACGTATTACACCAGCAAGGTATCGGGTTCCCGGCAAGGTATAGCTGTTAATTGCCCGGACCTTCAGCTCACTCCACAAAACTTGCCTATATATATCTATATAATATTTCTACGATATGATACTACACTGCCACAGTGCACAGATCAGGTGGTAATCCTTTTACTGGCTTACACTGTGGATTAATACCACGTGTAAAAGGGTATTAACATGGAAATAGATAATGTAGCCTCCCTCAGGGCTCTGCAGGATCTCACGCACCCACACATGTCATCTTCACCTCCTCTTTTATCCCCTTAATCTCCACACAGGTCCAGAATCCAACATCAGTTTTATTTTCAATGCCAGGCAGAGCCAGCAGCTTCTAAGCTTACTGCTGAGAAAAACACGAAGAAGAAAGAGTGAAAGTGTGTTTTAGGACAATGACAACAAATCTCAGCTTTGTTTATGAAAAACAGATTGCCTTTGGCTTGAATGACATTTCCTTAATTTTGGTTTGTATTTTAAGTGATAATCTTCATAATCTTCATTCATATTTTTCGTGCAATGTAAGCATCTATGTAACCAAAAACAAATTCCTTGTATGTGTGAGCATATTTGGCCAATAAAGCCTGATTCTGATTCTGATTCTTATTCATCCCATTGCTGCGAACATCACTATGTCCGCCATATTGAATGTGTTTGATCTGCCTTTAAGTCTGTAAGTAAACTAATAGGAGGAAATGTATGAAAACTCATAAAGCACTTTTGTACAAAATGTTGTCTTTATAATGTCAGTTATTGACCCATTTACACACACACACACACACACACACTAATATACCTAGGAATCAAACAAACGTCAACTACGTTTAACTATTCAATGTGATTGCTTTAATTGTTAAGGGGTCTTTATGTTGACACATTCCTTTGGATTGCTGTCTCAAATGAATTCCTTAGATCTTTTTTGGAAACCTACATAGTATGAGGAAAGGCTGCCAAGAAAATAATCAATTCAATTCAAAGAGTTTATTGTCATGTGCCCAATAGAGAAACAAGTTTCCTTGTACAATTAAATTCTTTCTTTGCTTCTCGCCAAGTATGCCATACACAGAAAAAATTTAAAGCAAATTAAAAAAAAGATAGATCTAAGTAGTTACAAAGATTTATTTTATAGAAAAACATACTCAGCAGTATTATGATTGTTCTTTTCGCTTAAGGACTCAAGACTTAAGTTAAGTGAAATGGTTAAAAGACCACACAGTGGTTGTGGAACCAATCTTATCTGCAATTTTGTCATCTGAATCAGTGTGTTAAGAATAGGAAACCATCCAAAGCATGCAGCACACTCTTTTACTTAGGGCAACACTTAGAAGATGACAAAAATAAAGAAATTAAAGGACCAAACTACAAAAACAAAACAGGGGAACACACTAATCAAACTTAATTAGAGTATGTAAAACTAAAACCGGCTTATGACCTCAGACTGAAACCCACAGACCGTGTCACTCCCAAGGTTTGAGTAGATCTCATATCTCTATACATGCTGGAGAAACAGCAACAGTGCTGAATTTCACCATGGTGCCCGGCACCAGCATCATTGTGGTTAGGTATTTTGGGCTTTGGTGCCAGCTGACCTCGAGCTGTCCTGAGAAGCAGCCAAATCATAACCTCCTTCTAACAAATGGTCCATGACATGAAGACAGTCTCTCTGTGAACGGTGGCGCCAGGGCAGGGGCCGACTCCACTGTGCTCAACCTGTCTTTGTCGCCACCACAGAACATGTCCGAGGCTAATGTGCTATTGTCAGCTGGACACTTAGCACTCTGGATTCAAGAGGCAAACTCTACAGCATATGTTAGGAACTAAATCTGGATTTATTAAGTGCAAACTCTCAGAGACTAGTGTCAAATCCTGCACAGTCAAAACACATCAAGGGAGAAGTCTGTCACTGTTACAAAGACTTTTGTTAATTTTTTGTATCTTTTAGTCTTTTTTTTAAAGTTTTTAAATTAAATCAAACAAATTAAGAATCAGGTAGAACAGCAACATTAAAGAAAGGCAACTGTTTTTGGTATTTTGTTTATTTATTTATCAGTTTAAGGGGTAAGAGGTCCCTACACAAATTGATTGGCTTCAAATTATTGGCATATCATCCTCAGCCCTCATTTCCTCAAACCAGTTTGTAATGCTTCCATTCTTCACACACATTTTTGTAGCATTTATAGCTCATTTTAACATTTTCACTGAATAAAGCAATTCTGCCCTTAGTACATATCTAAACCTGGATTTCTAATTTCCATGTCCTTGCTGTATACCCAGCAGCATACTAAAATTAGACCTAACACAAGGCTTAACATGAATACATCATCAGGACTAAATCCATATAAAATACGCTCCATCTTACCATGAAGGCCCCATTACCCCTAGAGCTGATTTCCTTGCTGATCTGGTGGGTTTTCTATCAGGTCCTGTAGCTACAAGCTGATTAGTTTGAATCTCATGGGGAATACATAAGAAGTGTGACTGTAGAGAATTGGGCAGTGAACATTCAGACCTGATACTGAACAGATAGATGGGTGTCTCTTCTTTGAAGTACATTTCCATGAAGTTGTTTGGCCCTTTGTAAAGAGAATGCAAAAAGGTATTATCAAGAAAAGAGCAGACAGCCTTAAAAAGCATGTCTTATTGAGGTTGAGTGTATGTCTAAACTCCAACACAACCGACGTGTAAAACTTAGAATTTATTCAAAACTACCAATGACAACAACCACAAAAAAATGTGCAAAAAAATCTTTCCAAGTTGTGTAAATATATTACTGTAAGTGTAGCTCCAATAACTTTTTCAGATTATTTTTTTATATATAACTTTAAATGCCAATTCTGTAGAAATCTGACTACTTTTAAATTCGCTATAGTCTTTTGGGAAAAGTCAAGTAAAAAAAAAAAAAAAATATTTAAAAAAGATTTCTGTGTTAAGTGAGAAGGAAAACATTACAAAACAGATCTATTTTATTTCCCACGTCCAATTCTGGGCCTACAGTAAGTGGACAATTATTTTGTGTGTGCTGGGTGACCAAAAAAAAACAACAAACTTTTAGGCTTTAAGGTTTTAAGGAACAAAATATATATATTACATTTTTATCCCAACCTGCCATTTTTAATCTGGTTGAACTGTTTTGAAAACAAGAATGAGAAAAAGAATATTGACTAATTTAGGGAGCTTGAATCTATATATGTATATGTATATCTATATGTATATTGTAGGTTTAATTCCAGCTGCCATCTGTCATGTGTCAATGTGCCCCTGGGCAGGGCATTTAACCCCAAGTTGCCTACCGATGCATGTGTCGTTGGTGAATGTGGCTGCAGTTTAAAGCTCTTTGAGTGGTAAGTCTGATTACAAAAGGGTCTATACAATTAAAGTCCATTTATCTTTTTTTTTTATTTGTCATCTTTTTCAATTTTATCTTTTGCAGTCAGATTCACAAATCAAGGACACCAACTTTTATGCTCTGCTCATCAGCTACTCATAGAGAACCTGTAATCCACTTGTAGCAATGTAACCTGCTTTAGATTGGCAGTTTGTTTATATAACAATGTTAAATGACAGTGTTTAAACTTCCAATGGGTAATGATGAGTCAGGTCTTAACTTCTAATAAGTTGACTTTTGTGATTGCAGAAGTCATTCTTCTGAAATTAGAATTTTCTCAAGTTTAAAGGGTCCCAAACGATTTCCATCATGCTCCTCTTCTTCTGCCACGTGTTTGCTTTAGAAGAAGAAGCGGAAAGTATTGCACTAAGTGCTCTTTTCCAATGTCTGGGACTATGGATGGTTGGCTGAGTTAACGAATGCATCACTGGATGGCAGGAGACACTTGGGATAAACCTTTGTGTAGGCCCTTTTCCATCCTGAGCTACTTGAGGTACACAGGAAGTCACCTGGTTTATGTCCTTTTCAATGAACATCCAATGCAGGAATGGTAACATGAAGGAAGTGCCTAGTTTTGTTTACACATCCAGTTATAAAACAATGTCAAGAGGGTACAAATGAAGGTTAGAGCAAACTGTGATGAGTCAAATTCTGACAGGAACCATTTGCCAGGGTAACCACATAGAAAACAAAGAGTGAAGTGAGACCTGAATCTAGTTTGTTTAACTCTTCACTTAAAAAAATAAATGTATACCTTTTTTATTCATACTGATTATTTTCACACTTGTTTCAAATGTTTTAATAGTTTTGTGCTGAATTAAAGCACAAAGTGGTTAAAACAAGAAGATTGAACATCTATCCTTTTATTGTCCTGACTGGAGGTTCACCTTCCAGCAGGACAGTGAGCATAAGCATGCAACCAATGTGACAAAGGCGTGGTTCTAATCAAATTGTTGTCATGTGTTACGATAACTTAATCAATCCACAGATCGAAATGTAAATGACACAATGGTCACATCCATCCCATGTGCCTGATTTCTGTGCTCAAACAAGTTGTTTTTATCCTAGTAAATGTCCATAACTGGTGCTCATCTATTAACTTGTATTCAAATCATCCCATGTGAATAAAGGTTACAGGGGGATGTAGGGTCAAAGGGGAATTCCTACCACATAACCAGCCCACACAAGATGCATTGCTAGGGGATACAGTCTCATTCACTCCATTCATATATCCTCCTACATAAAAGACTTACGTACTGTCATAAGTTTTGACAGAGACACACACAACCACAGGGCAGGATGAACAATAAATATCTGCAAAAGCTTAATTACGTCACAGTGGCAACTGTGTGGATTTTACAGAGTAAATGTGAGCATGCTCATAGTGCATGTCACATTTCTCCCGTTTCTCCATGTCAGAGCAGACTGGGAAGTCCATCTGTTAATAATGCACCCAGCAAATGAGGAGTAGCCGCCGCTCAACATCCAATACGCAGAAAATGGGAACAGCTGCCGCATGTTGAAGAACTGCTTTTAGCACAGGAACGTGTTGGAAAGCTTTCTCCTTCCTCCCAGCCTGTTCTCGTAATTTTAGGCCGTCTGTTGCTGTGGGCAGACACACACAGAGGACATGTATTCTAGTTTAACTGTATATATTTTGATTGATATGAACATAGAGGTCTGCTTAGGTAGCAGGTCTTTATGCATTCTTAAATTGTTGTGGCTAGAAATCTGGGTAGCATTACAAACATTTCAAAGAAAGAATGAAGGAAGGTAGTAACAAGACCGACGGATGAATGTTCAGATCTGAAAAAGCTTGCCGTATAAAAAGAAAGAACCAGTTTACTTGGCTGGTCACATCATTGTTTAAAACGCTTAGGTCTAGTGAGATCCACTTGCAGTCAAACATTTAACCTAATTACATTTCAAGTGATTTACAATTAGTAGTAGAAAAAAGACTAACATTACTCTGTTTATGGATACTTTGAAAAGGTCAGCAGAACTCCCATCTTACATAATTATTTTGTTATGGACTGTTGATGAATACATTAGTGTGGACCAGATAAAAAATCTGGTAAACAATGTAATCTGAGGAAAATCAAGGTCCCTGGATTCTACTAGTAGTACTACTGCAGTGTTGCATTTCTCCTACTCAGACACAACCGACGAGAGCCAAGAAGAAGTGTCAGTAACACTTGTACGCCCCTGCTAACACCCACCCCTAACATAGAGCGTACTGTCTTTCAAACTTGACAATGCCAGTTTTCTGCAGATGTGGTAAAGGTGGAGAAACCTTTAGTACTGTTGCTGAACTAACCTCATCTGCACCTTCACAGCAGGCACTATTGTGGATTGGGAACTTTGGGGCAGCAGACATCAAGGAAATGGACCCATAAAGTGTGCTTGTTTAAAATTTTCAGTTTAAGTCTACAGGATTACCAAAACATCCCACTGGAGATTAAAAGTAAATGCATAAAAAAATTTTTTTAAAGTATCAAAAATTGCTGTAAGTAATTTTCTCAGTATTGGTATTAGGTTTCACGTGTTGCCATTAGGACATAAATGACCTCCTGGTGGTAAATACCACACATTTCCAAATTTGAGAAAATAACTTTTTTAAATAATTCAAGCAGAAGTCTTCATCTTCCATACTCTGTAACCATGGTTTCCTCAGTGTTGTTTTACGCTTAGGCACAAATGAAATTGAAGTGTATCAAATCCTCCATATCAACTAAGTAATTTCATGATTGTCAGAAACAATATAAGTTTATGCACATGCTTTTTAATGATTGGTAACCACAAAACAAACTCATTATCAGCTACTGCAGATCAAAACATACAAAAAAAAACAAGGAATACAGTTTGCAGGGAAACCAGTATTTTCCTCTTATATACATTGCAAAAATCAACACAGCTGCCCTCTGTCCTGATAAATTAATTAAATTAAAGATTTTGGTTGCAAATAGTGTCTTCTCTCTCCAACTCAAGCTAAATACTCCTGTGTGTTTGGACCTTTACATGTAAAACTCTTTAGCATCCTCTCCTCGGTCACGCTTCACCTGCAGTAAAGAGATTGATGGTTGTTTGGTTTGTGGTTATACATCAGCAGGATCTGTCATCAGCACCAATGATAAACTAATCTCTCCATTCTCCTTATGGGGCCTTTTTTTGCGTTGCACCCGTCTGTGTGAAAGTATTTTACATGTTTTAAGCTCTTATGACACCATGTTGTGTCTGTGGGTTCTGGAAGCACGTCCGGTCTCTCTGCCTACATTGCAGTTATCTTATTCATTTACTGCATGTGTAATTTTCTCCCATCAACCTGGCAACCTTTTTAGCACTCCTGCCATGCACTAAATGAGCCAGCAGTTCTGTAATGTTTGCACTGGGCCCCAGGAAGGAAATGATACCGGAGCTGAACTTCTGATAGAACAAGTCTTCATAAAGTCTCGTAAGCTCAAATGTTGTGAGTGTACTCAGTGATTAGCGGTGGACTTTTCTATGTAGTGGGCAGGTTTCCTCCCCTATGTTTGCATTTGTGTAACGGTAAGTAGATTATTGTGTCGTTAGTTGTGGTTAGGTCTGTACATGTGAATATTGGTGTTGTATATTAAATGCATTATGTTATCCCTTCATTCCCCTCACTGATCTCTGTAGCTTCCTGAATCAAGCAGCCCAGCGGATTCCGTGCATAAGTCAGACGGGTGCGCATGAGTGAACCTAAATGAAATATTTTTGGGCTGGGAGAGGAGACGGTTTGGCGTTAAGAAACGCAAGGGTCTCAAACTGACTGGAAGAGGATCACACACAGGAAAGGGAGGGGTACCATAAAGAGATTCATTCATTCAATCCTTGGCTTCTGAAAATGTTTTAGCAGAAGGGCATTTTGCAGCATTAATGCATTAGAAATGTATGTGTGTCTGTAGGTCTTATCTATCAATCAGTCATCAATTATTTATTTTTTATTAAGCATAGACCTAGCATACTGCTAAGAGAGCTAACTTTTAATTGGTTGAAACTACTTTAAAAAAAATTCAATTTTAAAATAAAATAAAATGTAATAAATTATAGGTTTACATCTGTTGGGGTTCTCGTAGTCTGACAAAATAAATAAAATGGCTTTTCAAATCCTCTCTGCGTGAAGTCAACAATTTTGTCTAATCTTATAGCATTTTAATTCCTTTAAAGATCTGTTAACCTTTTTACGCTTTTTCACTGAAATCAAGTGTTAGGTTGAAATACCTTATTTAACAACCAATTTAAAGAGAACATCTATACATTCTTAGTCACCAGGCCCTTTAAAAAAAAAAAAATATTCGTTCAATTTTCCTATAAAAATGTTTATTCATAGAAAATAGGACTGCTCTGCCAGAAAAAAATTGTGTTTTACATTCAGCAAGGTAGACAATACATTGGTTGACCAACTAAACAATGATGCATTTTAAATTCCAGTGTCATGTTTGACTTATTTATGCCTTTTAAAGACATGACTTACAAAAAGTTTATTGAATGTTTTTGTTTTTTTTCTTTCCTATTTTAGGCAGCCTCTGCACATTCTGATGTTATGGTCACACAGTATATAAAAACCGGGGGAAAATACTGAGGACAAAAATACATTCAATGTCCAAAGAAAAACACTGAAATACCACTAGAAAACCTGAAGAATTATTCACAAGGATCTCTCATAAAATGTATAGCTGCTCGTTAGTAAAATAGAGGAGGTTTAAACTATGGAAATATACTGAAATATTGCTCTACAAACATTAAAAAACTTGCTTTAAATGTGAAGGTAAGACAGGCCAAAACTATTTTGCTAACTCTATCAAGCCAACTTTTTTCTCCGTGTATTAAGTTAAAATATATCAAAAGACAAAAAAAAACAGGGGACAGTATTGCATATAAAATGAGCCTGAACCTCAACACTGCTTGTCTTCCTCTCTGTTTACATGCTGGCTTCCTGTGTCCCACTCAATCAGTAGGATCTGGATGTCTGCCTGGCACCGTGCTGGAAAGAAAGAGATAGACTAAACTCAACCAGAGAGAGCCTTTGTGTTATTCATAATCACAGTCATGCAATAACAAACTACCAGCCTAAATTATACAAAGGACCAGAGTAGCTACTCATTATCTTGCAGTTAGGAAGTGGCAACATAACTGCATATAAAAAAACATCTATCTTCATTCCCAATTCTGCTAGAATGAATAATTTGGAAAGTTTTATGTCTACTTTATGACAGCTGTTACACGTTTTAAGTCATACAGATTATGTGGCTCTTCTTCCCAGTTCAGCAACCCCTAATGCCAAATACGTTTTATGAGATAATCTCTTGAATCTTAGTGTCTGCTGCCTATCTTAATTTAGTTTTCACCAGTGTCAATTGGTTTCCTCCTTAGACCGATTTATCAAGCAGATAGGGGGAAAAAAAGCTCAGGGGAAGGTTTAAATTTGTCTTGCAGATTCCACAGCTGATTATTTTCGCAAGGAAGTTGGAGGTCAAGGTATGTGTCTGCTTGTCTGTCTCTGCTAAATCATGTGGCATTTTGTTGTTTGCATTTGTCTTTTCCTTGTGTAAAAGTGTGCACAATTTGATAGGAATCTCCCATCATTCTTTGCTTTGTTTATTTGAGACGAAGGCTTCCTGTGTGTGCAGTGTAGGTTTTTATACAGAGATGTGAAAGAGGAAGAGGGAGACAGATGTGGAAGCTGTCGATGACCTGTTGTGCCCATCATTGATTCAATCAGGGAAAATTGCCTGCCGAGTTAGGCTTTTCAAGGCGAAAAAAAGAGGAAGCAAAGAAACCTGTAGCTGGTTTTATTTTAAAACTAAGAAACCATACAAAATGCTCTTCAGTGCTTTTTAAGAAAAACAAAGCAATTACAACATGAACAAGGTGAAAATCAAATTAAATAAGAGATATAGAAAGCATGTGCACATTTGTTCTTTTTAGTCTCTTCCTTACCGTTTTGCTAACTTTTTGGAGAGGTGAGAAAAACTTCTCTCTCAGTCCCGATTGTTACAGTATTGATTGCTTGTAACAATTCAACTAATGATCTGATTACAGATATTGGCAACTTTAGGTAAGCTGCGTTCTAATCATAGCTATATTCTAATTTGTGATGTATTAAACAGATACTATACTGAATGCATGTTTTCTTGTTTTCAGTCTTCAAGAGAGGCAAGAAAAACATGCTTCTGTGTCACATCACCTTTCTAGAAAAAACAGAAGTTGTATGTTTAAACATTACAGTCAAACTTGAATTTGCGGCAAAATCAATGTTAACGTTTTTTTGTATGTGTTACACAGGATTTTAGACGGCTTTACAGCTTTTCTCAGCTTGCAGTTTTGGGCTTGTAGTAATTGTTGATCATTGTTACGGATTTTTCAGTTAAATTGGGGGAAAAAGAGGATGACCCTCACGATTTGATTCATTTATTGTGAAATTTCCTGTATGTCAGCAGAGTTAAAAAAAAATAAAATGACCTAATGCTTTTACTCATGAAAAATAGAAGTCTCCTCCACCAACTTTGTTTAAAGCTTCACAAGGACCTCTCTAATTAGGTAACATGTTGAAACATTTGGTAATGAATAGATTTCCTCTCTAGTCTGCAGTCACTGAAAAGACAGACACCACCCAAACACACACACAAACACACACACACACACACCATGCTTGTGACCTGCAGATGACACCCATTAAGGATCCTCACATAGTTGTACCCCCCCAGGTTGTTTCTGACGTATGTTTTACTCTGAGTTCAGGTATGTGAAAATCTATGTAGGCTTGTTAAAGAACCCCCACCCCCCTCCTCCCTCAAGAGAGTTAATGTGAGCTTCATTGTATGTTTCAAGAGTGGGGTAGTGGGGGTGGTTAGTAAAAATTTCTGGTCTTTAGCTTCCCTCCGGTCTTGCTCCTTAAAATTGTAGTGCAGAGCAGTCTATAAGTGGCGAGTGGGAGGGGGTTCATACAGTTTTTTGAACACTCTTAAAACATAATACAGAGCACACAAGTAACAGATGCATTGGACACATTTCTAGAATTAATGCTAATTACAAATCTTTATAATTTAACTAAACATACAAGGATTACTACATTTACCTTTGGATTGGTTTTCCAAGTCCCACACCTAAACCGGTTCTGGTAAATACAAGAGGAAATACCTTTTGGCTTAATAGTCTGCCTGATCGGTCAGTCAGCACCTGCATATCTATTTATTCAGTTCAAGAGTCAGCTGCAGAGACAGCTCTAAACATCCTGTGCACTGCACCCTCAGGTTTGACTATGTAAAGTAGCTTTGAATAAAACTATACACAAAAAGTTTACTTTTACAAGGATTCTAACTCAGAGAGAGGGTCTGACAGCAAAGATTCATGCTTAACAATGTTTTATATATACATTTAAATACAGGGGAACATTTTATCCTTTTACTATTGGTTTATTTGCTTCAGCTTAATATAGAATTTAAATACAAGCAGCTCCTTCCATAGGAGGCTTACCAATATTTAAATACCTGTAAATATTTCCAGAGATAATAACTCTCTTGAAGAGGTTGTGAGCTTGCCTGTGTATTCATAACTGCACTGTAAGTTGCAGCTCCCATCATCTGTGCTCATTGAGAACTTCTCTTTGCATGCCTTGAGCTCTGTTTATCTTCCAGCAAAACCTGTTGCTCGGAGCTCACTAATTGCCATGGGACAGCGCCAAGCCCTCCAGTGACAGATGTTTGAGCTGGATGGCTACTAATGAAGATCAGCAGTGTAACATCCATTGGCCTATCCTCTGGAGGACCATGATTCATTATGCGTGCATTTGTGCCAGAGACCACTGGATCCAAATTATCAGCCAACACAGATCCAGAAAAAAATGGAAGCCAAAGCTGCTCAATGAGCTGTGGGATCCTCAGTTATATAATTAGTGTGGTATTGAAACTTTTGCACTCAGCAGAAGCAATATTGTCTTTTAATTAGTCGCTTATTACTGTTAATGGGTTTTCAGTTAATAGCCTTTGTAAGTTTATCATTTAATGACATTCATCCACAACTACAGACATAAAGGGATTTTTTTATAAAGTACTTTATAAAACACTGGCTTATGAAAATACATTTAACAATATTGGATTTTTCGAAATTTTGTGTATCTAATAAAAGTAAAAATGTTCCCATTATTTGCATATTGATGTGTGAGAATAATTTTTCTGAATGCGTCCAAGAATTGTAAACAATTAACATTACGGATATTATTTCACTTATTTATGTACCATGTCTTGCGTGGCAGGTCATGGTAATGTAGCAAAACCAATTTACTAAATATTAGGGCATGCAATAAAACTACTCATAATTAGGTAAAACCCAACATCATGCTGTAAAGAAGGATATCTTGATGTTAATAATTAAATATCATTGAAATTAAAAATAAGTATTATACATGGAAAAAGATATAAATAAATATCTCAGCAGATATCCCACTGGACAGTTACACTTAACTGTGATTTTAAAAACACATTTATAACACAAAAAATCATGGAATTTCTTTACTCTCATAACGGCTCATTAGTCTTCATTATTTTAATTCATGCTTAGAGAGGTGATGAAGCAGCCGTGCAGACGGTACTCAAACCGGACAGCCCCAATAACCGTCATAGCTGCACGGGTTGAGCACGAATGCTAATCACCCCTGAGAATACAGCCAACTGACTCTAATCAGTTTGCCTTCAATGGTGGAGAGGCAGCCGAAGGGTTGCTCCCAGACTTTCCTCTGAATGTAAGCAGGTCTTATCCTGCACACAATGAGGCATATGAGACTGTGTCTTTTGCAAATCTGTTGGCACAATGAGGACCAAACCCTGGAGGTACTCCTCAGTAAAGAGGACTTACGCTGGATGTCAGAGACTGGCTGAGGAGAAAGGATGGATAATTGACATGCAACCTTTCTGACTGCAAGTGCAAAACAAATAAATTAACTATGAGGTGGTACAAAAAAAAGTCAAACACAGATGTGAAAATGATGATAGAAATTTTTCAATGTAATGAACAGAAATGACCTAAAAAAAAAAAAACAACCTCCTTGCGCAGACTTTTATATCAATATACACTATACTGACTGAAATGCAAGAAAACAATGGTAAATGTATTTTTTTAGGACAAAGCAAAATGAAATAAAAAACTATTGCATTCTGAAGCAACATCCATAACTCTGAGTTAAACCTTGATATTGCTGGTAGTATTGTTTTTCATTGCATTACAGCATTTTCCATCCGTTCTAAGACAAATTTTGCATGTGTAAGACAAACAAATGATATCATTGTTATCTGAACAAAGCAACAAGATCTGACAGAGTGACAAAACGCAGGGACCGTTCCTACATGGGGGGTAAGATAACAACTGATGAGAATTGGGTCATTGGAAAAACAAACAAAAACTGGAGCAGACTGATAAGACAATAATCCAGAAAGGGTATATTTTTGCAAATAGGTGTTGGTTTTAGAAGTATAAAAGAAATCTACCAAACAAATAATAACCTGCACAGCGGGGAACCCTTAGGGCCTTCTACGCCTTCAGAGAAGGCCTAGAAATTTTGTGGACCAAACAATATGAGTGTTACATAAACTTTATGTGTACATTTAAAAAAAATAAAAATTTAAGGTTTTATTTATTTAATATAATTTAATCTTATATAATGCTTTTGATACATTTTCTCTCATCTACATTCTATTGTTGTAAGTCTACTGTCAAGTTCATGTCAGTAATGAAAGGGCTACTGTCCTGAAAAACATGTTATCCAATCAGAATCGTCAGAATCTATCAAGACCCTAGTTTTCTGTGTAAAAATGCGAGCACAAATAGTTTCATTAAATAGGTCAGCCGATCCCTTATAAATCCTCATATCAGTTGTTTGCGGTTGGATTTTTGTGCCTCGAGTTTGATATGCGTAATGGTGCGTAATTGTGCTTGGCGTATTGCGCATTTGAAATGAGATTTTACTTTTATGATGCTCATAAATTTATTCGACTCAGCCGGTGTGTGTGTGTGATTTCTTATGCGCCGTGAGTTTAAAGCACTCCCCATGGTGATTAAATGAGCCTTGGTATCAAGTCCGTATGTCCGTTTGGTGAAGTTAA
The DNA here is from genome assembly GCA_032876305.1 of Orestias chungarensis. NCBI lineage: Eukaryota > Metazoa > Chordata > Actinopteri > Cyprinodontiformes > Cyprinodontidae > Orestias > Orestias chungarensis. Next base: position 958,105 of record JAVLVB010001217.1, on the reverse strand, counting down.
TGTTGAGCTGGTTGCTTGTTGTGGAGGATTTTGTAGATGTTATTGCCTATTGTTGACGTACTTGTCATCTTTGATTGGATGATTGCAATTGGTAAGCCCTTTCAACTAATCGTAGCCCATGGGTGGTGTGTAATGGTGGCTAGGGCAGGCGAAGGCCTAGCTGTAGTGCTAACGGTTCGGCACTGAACCTGCACAATAATTGATATTTGGTAGTTAAAAAAAACAGATGGAGACATACATGTTCTGAAGCATCTGATAAAAAAACATTTCCAAATACGAGCGGGCCTTAAAAAGTTAAAATAAACTAAATACAGTCTGTACATTGTATTTGTTACTTGCACTAATTATCTGTCTTAGCAATCATGCTTATGTGACGTGAAACAAACATTTTGGATTCGCTGATGAACAGGATATTTAAATAACTATACCTACTAGAAAAGCTTTTAAGTAAAAAAAAATTATTTGTTATTTTGACAATTAGTGTGAAAACGTATTACGAATTTCCTATATGGTCGGGTACTTGAGCGGAGCAATCCTCTGGGCATAAAAAGACGCCATTTTTAAGATACATATACATTATATTGACCAGTACAATAAACACTGCAATGATATCAGTACTTTGGATGACATTTACAGACACACTTCATGTAGAACCACTGTAGCATTTGTAGCTTTTGGGGAATACAACTGAGTGTTTATACAACAGAGCCAAAGCAGTTATCTCACTGACTAATGAACCTAGTGTAAGTTTTTGGAGATGACCAAGCTTGAAAATGAGTTTCCCAGAAATACAGAACCCTTTTAATTTGTGTTGCTTATGCTGTCATAGAGTCGCCTTCAGTTAATTTGGGTGAACTTTTCCGTTCCATGACAATTTTCTCCACTGCTTTTCAAATCTATCTACGTAAAATTAGTGGGAGAAAAGTACAAACCAACTATTAATGTCCAGATCATTCATTCAGTCTCATTGCTGTACAGATGTTTTCCATCCTGCAAAACAAAATCTACAATGACCTCATTGATGTCGACTCCAAAACAAAGAGGCCAGACTCTATCCCTCCCTTTTTATCCATTGTCAGGGGGCTCTTGGTACTCTGGTTTCCTGGTCACATTTGAACAGGCAGTATTGGTTTTCACTGGAAGCCTGTTGCCTGCACTGCAGGTGCCACTCAGATTTAGTTTCATGCCTTTTTATGCAGAGCACTTGCCATCTGCTTGATCTTCTGGGTTTGAAAGGAATCTGGAGCTCAACTTTCAGATTTTTTCGAGTGTTTTTTTTTTTAACCAACAGGTAGGGTGTAAGTGGAGCAGTAAGTATAGGACTAATCAGTATCTTAGAATAGACTTCCAATCAAAAACAGGAAAGAATTCCTTTAGTTGGTTGGTTGCTCAAAAACTTAACACAAAAATATGTGCAAACAAATGAGTGCAATTCTGATTCACCAGATCCTCAAACACTGTTCTTTTAACTTAATTAAAAAAAATGAATAAGAATAAAGAAATACGCTCAACTTTTAGAAAGCTTTCCAGTCAGAATGCAGAACATCAGCTTTGGAAGAAGATCATTCAAGACAGTTCTTGGGTGAGAAATTTAAAGCATCCAGCTCTGTGTAGAGCGTCAAGTGGGGCGCCTGGGGGTTGAGATGGATGCCAATCTCCCTGCTGTTTTGTCCCACTGTTCCTCCTGTCAGCAGACAAAGCTGCCACAAATCCAGTTTGTATATGTAAACTGACACCTCTTGCTTTGGGACTTGCACAAACACAACAGGCACCTGCATGATTGACGCAGAGACATTTCTGCCCCTGTAAACCACATGAATGCAGCAGAAGCATGCACTGTACAGACACCTACACAATCTCAGGAAGAAGTCTGAATCAATGATAATTCAGACTTCAGAGATGATCTGCTCCATTTACCCCCACTGTGAGCCTATCTTTCTGTATCATAGCCCATATTTGCCAGTGTCCCATTTGATAATAAAGAAACACAAGCTTGTTTACAGCACAGGCTTGATTGGGCCCAGAATATCTCTTGTCATCACCAAGTGTCTGATTGCAGCAGCTGAAAACATTGTTTGAATGTCTTACCAATAAAGAGGGTTTAGACTTTTGACACTGGGTGTGACAGCCTTCTGTAGATTTTATTTGGCTTGTATCTCACTTGAGGATTGCCTTAAATAGACATTTATCACACGAGTTCTTCTGCTCACAGACTTATGGGTTTAGTGTGGATGAAAACAATGTACCAACTACACTCTTTAACATGTCACTAAACCAACTACCAAATTCCGGTAGAAGAAAATGTATTCTAATTTATTATTAATCAAATATTCTACTAGGATTAAAACAACATGTTTAATGTTGCTAATTTTGCAAATTCAAATACCTACTTAGTCTCTGGAAAAGTGTACCAAATACTGTATCTACACTATTGTAGGGAGGCTTACAGCTAACATCTTGACCTGGTATTCAAAGAGGGGTATTATGGAAAATCAACTTTTTTGAGCTTTATGCCACATTATGATGTCTTGCCTCCAACACCAACATAATGTTGTTTTGACTCATTCATTCATGTTTCAATAATTCCTGAAACTGTTGAATCTTGCAGACATTGTTTGGTGCCTAAACACTTCCTCCCGCAATGCTTTTCCCATTTATCCACTTTGGAACCATGATTCTCCAGCAGGAGTTCTCACATGGCAACCCTTCCCCAAGTCTCACTCCCACAGCTCCACCAAACTAGCGTTAGCAGCTATTAGGAAACACCTGGAGATCCCATGTTCCAAAACAATACAATTTACTGAATTAAACATTTACTGTAATGTGTACAGTAACATAAACTGTTTCTGGATGAGGGCCGGCTTAGCACCAACAGTTTGCACTTGTGTGCCACACCTTGGTACATGTTGCAGGGTCGACAACAGCTGTTAAGTTACCTCACAGAGCAATAGTCTGGCCCATAGCAACAGTCGGGTTTTTCGGTCTGTTTATTTCTGAAGATGACACAAATGGTTTAACAAAGGTGTGAAAAGAGTCTGCATCGATTTTTAAAATTTTGCAAGTAATAGAGAAAGCAATGTTAGCGTGGGAAATGGCCAGGCGCACACATGGCTATCGCATTTTCAGTTTGGGGGAAACTACTTGTCAAGTTTGGAATGTTGATGAAAAAACAAATGTCATCACTAATTGCTTCTGCTGTTGGAAGGAAACACAGATTGTGAGGCACATAAATCTGACATGCTTGGCTTGTCTTTGTGAGACTGTGTAGGAGCATGGCTCACAGCTATGTTGACTGTGTTTTGTCAGTTTTGCTCATTACTTGCGCTGCATGTTTGGAGGATTCACAGCGGAATGAACTCTCTGCACAAACACACTCTGCAGCTTCAGCTACGGCTGTGTTCCAGTGTTGTGTCCAACGAAAACACAATTTATTCAAGTAACACCTGGAAAAGCCACTCGTAATGGCTGTGTGGCAGCGTACTTGGGCACAAAAGTTGAGGCTGTCTTACAGGAAGAAGTAAATTAAGACAGAATGTGGATTAAAAAAATAAGCAGTTAAATAGTTATAATGTTTGAATATTCATGAGATCTTACCAATAGGTTTGCTTGTAAGTATTACAACCAGAATGCAGCCACTCTGCCCTTTGCAGGTGGTATTGACAATGTTACTTAACCGGTTTTGTATAGGGAATACCATAAGCACCTCAAGTTTTGCTCAAACTCAGTAAAGGACTGGACCCTAGGGGAATAAAAAACTGTTTAAACTTGTCTGAGAAGACCAATTGACCATTTGGAGTAACATAATATCTTACTTAAATAGAAAAGAAGGTAGTTAATACTTTAAGCTGCTGAAAATCATGTTATAATTGTAATAACATTTGCAACAGCTGTGTATTGGTGTGGCAGAGTTTCTCATATGGTGTATTACAATATAAGCTGAGCAGAGTTTTACAATAATTGAATTTGACTTTCATAGTAGTTTGAAGTCATTCTGTATGTGCACTGTTATTATGTGCAAACATATTGTTAAAACCAAATACTTGAGATGTTGATTAAAGTAAAAAATAGCTTTTTCCCACGATAAGCTACTCAATTGAATGGGCTGTAATGTTAGACATTCCTCCAGTCAGAACTAACTATAAATATAACTTAGTCAGGTTTCTGGACCGCCTTGAATACACAACCATTCAGCTTGAACCAAAAAATTTTCAATAGGATCAGTACTTTAAGAGGGCCACTACAAACCATAGATTTTTGACAGCTTTATACCTACGTTGGTCTTATGGTTTTAGTAAATCTTTGATTTAGAGACTTAGTAGCAACCAAGCTATAGTTTCCTACAGTAGCTGATACCTTGATATATCACTTTTAGATTTTAATGTTATTTTTTATGATGCCTTCTATGTAGAAAACCTGTCCTTCCAACATTAAAATAGCAATGTAATATAATGCAGGTACCTTTAAACTTTACCTCAGCAACTTTGTTTTTCCTCTTCATTTTACAAATTTTTATTCTTTTCTGCTTTGCCAGAAAACCTTTGACAAATATAACCTCAGTATGGAGTTTTCACCTAAACAACAAAGTGTAAGTATCCTCAATGCAATGTTAAGCAATATAGTTAGAATAGTTGCCTCACATGTAAACTGTTTCACAATTACACTTTCTAAACATTTATAGTAAAAAATAAACTTCCAGTAGCACCAGTACAATCCATCACAGTTGATTAAGAAGCCTGGTGAGCACCTGTGTTGGTCCACTTTACCCTCTTACTCTCGTTTCCTTCTGTTCTGCCAAATATCCACTACAAGTTTGACCTCATCTGTCTACGTAGTGGAAAATGTTCTGACCTAACGAAGGGGGCCTGAGTTTACAGTATAAGGGAAAAACTGTTTCCAAATCAATCCATCCTCAGCAAATGACTAACAAATACCACAGCAGCAGCTACTAGCTTGGTCAGCCCAGCTGTTGCTCTCCTGACAAAGAGAAGATTGTTAATTGTTTCTTTATTAGATTAATCTTGTACATGTGCAGCTATGAGAAATTGAGAGGAATCTCAGCACAACAGCTGAACAAATATTTTATCCAGCGCTGGTATGACAGAAGGGTTTGAATTAAGAAAACATTTTCATGAAGAGTGATGGACTAAAACACAGTTACATTCTGCGTCATTCCTAATGTAACCAAAAATCACAAAGCTGCAAAATGTGCAGCATGACAGATAGCAATGCATTCATTAATAATATATTTTCAATATAATATTTCTTTAACTTACATACTATTATTAGGTATTTTGGTGTCATAATTTGCAGTAGTCTAACAAAATTATTTTCTTGTGCAGCATGATTTTTGATTCTTAAAATCAATAACAATAATAAAACAACACATTACATAGCGCTCTCTGTGGCAGGATGACCAAATGTGTAAATCAGTCATTTCAAAACCTGACAAACCATCACTCTTCTCAGAGATTTAAAAGCTCTCTAATGTAAATCCGTGTTCCATTTCTGACCAGCATATCTGATGAGCAGACTACCACCCCTAACCCCAAACAACAGTGTGACCGGAACTGCCATAAAGCTGTGTTGGGGAGAGTGGAAGAGTGGGAATATGAGCCACTTTTAAAGCAACACTAAAGCAGTTTCAGTTTTGGTCGATTTTGGCGGCCAGTGTACACAAAAGTTGTAGTGTTTTGCCTGGAGGAAGACTGCATTTCCCATGAGGACTAGCGCATAGTGTTAATCTGATCCTGATCTCCGATGAGGTAATGAATCTAATTGTTGTGAAACAATGTCATATGTTGATGTTGAAAATAAGAAACAGGGGGAAGTTAAGAATGCCGTGAAGCAAATTTGTAATTTTATTGTGTGGCAAGGTTCTTGTCACCCTCCCCAAAGTTGCTTAATTCTGGTTAAAGCGATGCGGACCCCCTCGGACCATGACAGAGGTGTCATTTAACGAACTGTAAGTCAACGTATAATCACAAAAGTTATGAAAATATTTTATGAAGGTTGGAAAGTTAGTTAGTGTTGCTTTAAATTTTGTATCGCTTCATCAAAACAGCTACAGAGTGGTCGCTATCTCATACATCTACAAATATTTTAGAATTTTGTTCATTTCTTTAAACAATGAAAGTGTATGTAAACATAATTGTTGGGATTTTTGAGTTGGGATATTTGAAAGTGTGTGTAAACATAATTGTTGGGATTTTTGATTTGGGATTTTTGAGTATAGTTGCAGGATAAGTTGACCAACAGAATGTCGCTGTCATCAAACCCCCCAGCCTCCTTATGCACATACATCTTACTCACCTTCTCCTTCCTTAAATAAGAGTCTCTTTTTCCCATCAAGTTTATTTTATTTGTTATTGTAATGTGACAGGAGGACCTGGAATTTCAGCCGACGCAGTTCAGATTAATAAAGAGGCACGTTTTTTGAACATTTTAATGAATAATAACCAAGAGAACTAAAAAGTGTTTCAGCCTCTGTGGACTAACTTTGAACTGGAGCTAGGTTATCTGATGGTAATCTGGAGCTAGAGTGTAAAACAGGACTAGGCTGGAAGGTCATGAGACAGAACCTGGTCATGTTTACTCGCTGAATGGCTTCCAAATTCTGGTTCTGTTTACCTGCCAGTGAGCTTTATTTAAAGCCAGGGAAATGGTGCATTGTATAAGCTTATGAGCTTCTGCGAGCGCACAAGTGAGGCAAATGGAACATGTTATTATATTGTATATTTTTTATTACTTTGTCCTTGTAACAAGGGCTGGCACAACTAATCCTTTGAGGGGTTTTGGCTCAACTTACTCTAGTCTCCCTTACTACAGAATTGTACAACTAATATTTCTTACTTTGTATTATTCCAATGTTGATTTGACATGGATGTATGATAAAAAAGGGGAAAGGTGAATGTATGATTCTTTCAAAACAAAGCTTTTTTTTGTGTTGATTAAAGACAACATAATTTTTTTTCTTTTGTTTTTATAAAAAAATGAAGTCAAAGTTATAGGTTAAATCCACACCGAAGTAGGAATATTGGGGAGTTTAAAGCATTGCTTCATAGTACAGCAAACTAATGAATAAATAATTTCTACAAAGTAAATATTTTTTTTTTTTCAGGGTAGGAATGTCCTTGGTAGGAATTACCGCTTTAACTTTTTTGGGATTCACAGAATGTCTGATCTGTTTGCAGTAGAATCATAATCTCTAGTCAATCAAAACAACTTTGCATACGCCAACTTCACCAGCATGCTTTGGTGTTTTATTAACCTGAGGTATGTAGCATCTCAAGGAAGCCATATGTTCCAGCTAATGGAACCAAGACAAAACATTTCATATGCTGATAGCGTTCATTTGCAAAGGCAGCGCTAAATGGGTGTCAACAGACCAGGACAAACCTAGAAATACTTCAGAGAGCGTGCAAATGGGCAAGGACTGAATGTGATTGTAATTTGAGTCTATTTCCAAAACCTTTCATACTTTCATACTTGAAATATGTCAGGTTGGCCCAGTGTATAGTGACCAACAGATGGCACAGACAGGATTATTGGATTTCCAGTGTAACAATAAGACTTTGACCAGAACCCTTAGGCCCACCACTCCCAAACCCCTGGAGAATGAGAAACCAACAATGACTCCATAACTTTTCCCCTAAATTTGAAGGTTTTTTTTTCCTCACACTTCATTGAAATCTTAACACTTAAAATCTTTTACATGTTAAATATTTATTTTCTTACCCAGTAGGAGGGAAGGAGACACAAAGAAGACTGGCGACAAAACAAAAATTTTAAAAACCGCTTAATTTTCTGTATAATTACAATCACTGTCTGATGCATTAATTTTAAAATTGCGTTCAGTTTTAACACCCAGAACTGATGCTGATGTTTTCACAGTCTCTGCTTCATCAGCAATGTCTATCTATTCATTAATTTGTGCTTACTGTGCGCTTGTGCTGTGAGGAAGTTAAAAAAATAAATAAAAACTAAAAAAACTGTGGCATTACGGCTTTTCCTCTCTGGGACAATAGTTAACGCTAGCAAGGTAGCACGGAGCCAATTCTTTCTTTGGTGCAAATGCAAAAATACCCTGAGGGCATGCTGACCTTGACTCTTTACCATCATTGATCTGAAAAAAGACCACCACGCTCTAAAGGCTTAAATAGAGGAAACATGCAATCAAGACAAGACCACAAGCCAACCTGAAATAAACTGGCTTAGTGCCGAAAGAGTCTTTTGCTTTAATTTTTCTACTTTTAAACTGAAGTTTATAGCTCTCATTCTTTCACTTAAGTACATTTTAGTACTACTTGTGAGCTGATATAAAAACTACACAACCCAATCAGCTGGGCTCCTTTTGGAGTTGACTTTATTGTATTTTACATAGAATCCAGTTCTATTCAATAAAAGTGACTCATTAGGAAATAAAGTTTAAATATGATACTTATACTACGAATACAATTGCCAAGAGATTGCTTTTCTTTATAAACTTCAATTATTTCATATATATATATATACACTTGCACAAGAAAACACATTTTCAATGATATGATTCATTTTTTTTATTCCAGAAACAGTAAAAACTTATGTAGAGAAGACAACATAAAGCCTTTGTTCACTGAAAATGTGGGGGAAAACAACTGTGCCTTATAAAAAAAGGTAAAATGCCCTCTAACTTATTTAGTCGTTGTTGTTTTTTTTTCTTTCTATGATTGCCAAACCACTGCAAAAATTGCCAGCATTCCCAATTTCAAGACTGCAGGCCTACTTAAATACTTCAAGGAAGGTAACAAAAACACAGTGTTCACAGTTAGCACTAGGCACGCACAGACCAGCTCCAGAAACAGGAATCACCCATTCCCTAAGCCCACCCTGCAATTTACCTTAAATTGGCAAACCCATGCATGGAAGTATGAAGCTCATGTACTGCCACTGAAAAATGTGGAGGCGTAAAAGTAAAGTAAAAGCTAAATACCAAAAACCAGAAAAGGATTATCAAATTGGTGGTTTCCTTCTTTTTTTTTATTGGTTACTTACATAATGGACTGTGGTGGATACTTCTTGAAATCACTTGGAGGAGCAAGAGATTCTATAGCCCAGGTTTCCCCATTAGTGCGTAGTGATACTAAGATTAAAAAGACAAAAGATATATCTGTTTGTTTGTTTTTGGTTGTTCTTTTTTTTAACAAATTTGACATAAAAAACCTTGCTTAGCTAGGGTTTAACACCCTCAAGTTTTGTTAGGTCTAGGATAGACAATAGGAAAAATAGGTTGAGATAAAAGTTACCGATATATAACAGATGGAGAGACTTACTGTACGTCTTCTGTGTATAACATCTTTATAAAGGAACAATCAGATTCTATAAAAATATTTTCCTTTTTGCAGTGCAGCTAGAGAGAGAGGAAATTAGGAAGAGGAAGCAGTTAGGGGAATGAGTGATGTTGGTTGGTGATTGATGGCCACAGTTCCCAGAAGATGGTCTAACCTCAGTTACCATGATTAGTCCATCTAGCAGTCAATCACACCAGCCGTTGTCTTTTAAAAGGCCAAAAAAAATAATCTTCAACAGAAACAACAGGATTCATTCCAGAGACGGAATGTGCTTTCATACGTTCTTTTGGTTATTTATTTTGGTCCAAAGAGAGAAGGTATTTCTGTCTTTTAGCGATGGTCCTAGGGGGGATTTGAAGTTGTGTGTTGACACCATGATAAGTTTGTTGGAAGCAAACCTTCGAAGTCACTGTCAGCACACTGCCTAGTAGTAGCCACTGATGGATTTTGCAGAGACGTTTGCAGAACATCCATCTTTGATGTGAATCTTTATTTTATATATTTTTTTTTTGAGTTTGGAAATTTCAGTGTCACATTTAAAGTGCTGAAAGAATTGAAACTGTTACAATGGTTATTAAATTGTGATTCAGTCTTTATTTGTTCTAAAACAATTTTTTATTTGATCCCTACCATTTTGTTCACGTTCCAAAGTCTGTAAAACATCAAGCTCTACCTCCCTAACTTGTTGAACAAAATATGTATGGTACAAGCAATTTGCAATGAATAAAACATCCATTTCTTCACTTACCCTGGAAGTATTACTGCCAAAAACGGTTTAAGAAAAAGAGGAGAAAAGGAAACATACTAACTTGATGCACTTCTCTCACACGGAAAAATCGAGTGTTCAGAAAAGTTTTATTCACTTACGCAGCTTGTGACTTCCAACAAAACGTCAAAAGAACTCAACATGCAGACATTTATGTAAGGAGCACTCAGCTTGTTCCAATTTCCAAGGCAAAATGTTGGAGCTATGAATTAGCGCCACATTTTACGTTTGCACTCAAAAATGGCATGATGTGAAATACAATCAGCGCTACGAGGCCAAGACAAAACAAACGAACCTAAAAGAAACCCAGAGCAGAAATTATTATTTCTGTGATAGTGTTGGAATTGTATTATTTGGTTTGTAAAACTGACCGTACACATATCTTGGTTAGAGAGATTTATCACATCTGTTAGGAGTATTTATTACTCATGCTCCACTTTAACCCAAAGGTTATAACTTATGAACTGTTCTGCCAAAACAAAAAAAAAGTCAAAAGCTTGTAAGGTCAGCAAATAGTCTTTTACTGAAATAAGCCTACCTACCTCTTTTTTTCCCTAATTCTCGATAGTGGATCAAAAATTAGAAGTACAATGTCTTTGTTACTTTTGTTACTGACACGAACAAAGTCCCTAAACTTTGTTCGTGTCAGTAACAAAATGTATTTTTTACAACTATCCTGTTCAGGATTGATCATTGCATTTGTCACGTTATGGCTTAACTACATTCATTCTTTACTAGAAGGAATTCTGCAAATCCTATTTATTTATATATTTCAGCTTATCCAAAATGCTGCAATAAGAGTTTTGATGAACATTAAAATGAGATTATATTTTCTCTGTTTTAGCTTCCCTTTAGTTGGCCTTGTTACACATAAAGCTCTATATATAATCAAGCTCCATCATACATCAGAACTCTGTTTGTGTCATAGGTTTCAAGCAGAGCATGTCACCCTTAATTTAGAGGTATTCTGGGTGTGTCTAGAGTTTCAAAAAGTAGAATGGAAAACATATTTTTTAGTTATCAGGGTCGTCTCCTATAGTACCAGCTCTCGATTTTAGTTTGTAAGGCAGACATCCTATCTAGTTTCAAAACTAGACTGAAACAGCTTGTTTTTTCTTTTCTTTTTTATAAAGCTTATAGTTAAAACACAGTTATGTCTGCCAGGTGGGTGGGGGAGTTGGGAGGTAAAGTGTTCAGCCCAATCCACTGGGTGTTAGGATGCAGTCTGGAAAGAAGCTTCCCACTGGCTCTACCACCTCTGTGCCTCATTCCAAGGCGTTATGTAGCTACCTCTGTAGTTATGGGGCTATAGGCTTAGGCAGCCGGATAAGAAACTGCTCACTTTTTCTCACTATGCTACTTTCTTCTTGTACTACTGTCCCATTTCCAATTATTTGCTGTCATTTAAACTGTTAACATTAACTCTTTTGTCGTCTCTTCCGATCTACATCTGCTTAGTCATTTTACTTAACAGTGACACCTTCCTGAGGAAGTGTCAATGCCAAAAACTAAACGTTCCCCCTCTGCTGCCCACAAGGTTTTGCTTTTATTTAACATAGAAAGTATTCCAACGTTAGTTCTCTTTGTTTTAAGTTGTATGCCTTTTTCTTTTTAAACTCCCACTCAGTTAAGGCACACTGAGCCAGGTTTGGGTTCTGCTAAAGGTGTCATCCTGGTGAAGAGGTAAAGAGTTTTTCCTGTTGCTGCATGGATGTTAAGTATAAGGGATTGCTTTAAAGTCTTGACTCAACAAAAATCGTTTTCAATTGTCTCTGCATGCTTGTCCAGGAGCTACAAGTCTATCCTTGAAAAAAAATGAAACTAATTTGAATAAGGAACCGAACCGAATGTTGGTTTGTGTGTGTAAAATAGTTTTTCTTTTGACGACCCATTGGATGATGGATCATGAATATGCATTATGCAAATAAAGTGGATTAAAGTTTAGTTTAATCTATATACCACATTCATTAATAAAAGTACAACACATGCAAATAGTCACATACAAGAATATGTCAAGAATACATACTAACAATAATACCATCAGGAATACATTAATGACACTTGAAAGGACTCAGCCATGAATTCATTATAGACATTAAGGCAACAACAAAAAGTATGCACCGAATATCATAGTAATAAAAATATTACTGTGTAAGTTTGCCAGTTACTCAGCCACCCGTGTGGAGGCAGGTAGCTGGGCTGACTGTTGGAAGGTGCAGGAAATGCTGTGTTCTTTGAGGCGGCTCTGTTGCTGTGGTCCTTATTTAGGCAAAGAACCAAGGGTACAATAAAAATGCCTTAGCCTACTGCAATTATTCAACAAAAAAAATACATGTATGTATGCAATAAAAAAACGTGTATAGCGATCTAAACTAGAAACATTCATTTTTCAACAATGGAGACCTTTTTTTTTTTCAATTTGCACAGGAAGTAATCACAAAATAGTTTTTGGTACATTTGAATAGTTTATACCATAGATGATTGTGCAAAGTTTTTGTTAATCTTTAATAAATGTGATCTTTAACACAGCCAAGAAAATGTATTTTTCATATCCTATACTCTACCTTTTCATGACTTTTGTTAAAAGCTCATTTTACCTTTTCTTTCTATACCTCCCAACAGAGTTTTAAAAAATATCCCGTTTTGAGCTTAGATCTGCATCCATCGTTGCCATTATGCAATCTGCCAACAATTCACAACATAATAAAATGCATACAAGAACAATGTGTGTACATTTTCCCTGAGAGACCGGCAATCCAGTTATCACCTTTTCACTGTGAGAGGCAATTTCCTGTGTGGTTCGGCTGACGAGGATTCAGCACGGAGAGAGCCCAGTAATTGAATCTCTGTGCTCTTGTTAAAAGTGCAGCTGTCGGTGGCAAAGCTCGGTGGAAGGGAAGTGTGAATTCTTGTGTCATGGTGCAAGTGGGGAACTGCAGTCGCATATGCCAGCCATCAGCGCTGGACTGTACAGTGAGTCTGACTAAAGAGTGTGCAGAAAAAGCTCCAAGGAGCCTTGTCACGCACATGTGTGAACAAATGTGAGCACTGTATGACATAAATACGTTGTGTGAAATGTTTCACCCTCTCACCAATGGAAAGTAAATGTAACTTTAGGGAAGCAAATGCTACACTTTACACCAAAATACAGGTTTTCGCTGTTCTATTCACCAGCTGCCATTTGTTAGTCTATCACATTTATACAATTGAACATAAGCTTAAAACCCTAAGCCTTTCACATTACAGTATATAGATGCTGGTTTGGGCCACTTTCATCTCTGACTACAGCTGAAAAAACGACATATCGCAACAAATAAAAAAAATAAAAAATAAAAATACATAGATAAATAAATGGTGAGGAAATGATTCTGAGGGTGCCGGGAAAAGGCCATTAAGTGTACCCTGTTTGGTAGTTTTGTCCAACCCTGTTAACTTCAGGGACTTTATCTCATCCCCAAAGAACTACAAATGCCTAAAATGTACCAAGCAATAAATGAGCACCACGATGAGCTTTAGAACAATTTGCAAAAAAGGTTTAAAGTAGAATAAAACTGTCACATTTACCATCCACTAGTAAATCCACACTAAATTGTTTGACTCAACACATCCTCCAAATCACAAACGTGCAATGAGTCCGAAAATGAATGTCTCTAAAAAACATCATATATGGTCTTTTTTTTTTTTTTTCTGCGTAAACAGCGCCTCCACGTAAACAGCTGTTTGTTTTTTTTTACTCATGAAGCAGAAAGACTTAGGGTTAGGCGTGTAAAAGGAGAGTCCTTAGGGTTAGGACAAGACACAAGCTTAGGTGTAAAGTTAAAAATTACTTTAGGTTTAGGAATGCAGTCCGGGCAACAGGCTAAGGCCTGTAGAGGCGCTGTTCAGGCAGACAACAAACGACCACATATGTCGTTTTTTCAGACATTTATTTTCGTAGTCGTAGCACGTTTTGATTTGGAGGACAGGCTGTGGTGAACATCTTTGCCCTTTCCCATTCATTTGCAAAGTTGTTTATTATTGTTACTTGCTGCATACTTATATGTTTTTAAATAAACTCATTTCAAACATCAAAACAGTGGTTATGTATAGCAATTGTTAAACAGTTGTTTCTTTGTATTTGTCAGATGCTTACACTTTCAAATATTCTATAAATGTAACTAATTAGTAAAACATATGTTGTTGTTTTTTTCCTGTGTTAAGTCTTAGTTTTGTGATAGTCCTCTTTTTTTTTTTAAAGCCATTTAGCCAAGAAACAAACAACACAGTTTCAATAGTCGCTGTTTTTGTTTAAACTAAACCAGGGAGGCCCATCTGACTATTTATTTTTCTTGCATCAAGTTGCATTTGCTTTTTAATTTCATGGCCAAGTAGACCTCCCCGATGTCCTGCCCCATCCCCCTACTCTTTTAGCATCCTCCCCAACTCTACTTTCTCACCCCCCTCCACACCTTCCCTTTTAACTTAAGCCTTAGTATTGAAGTTAAACCAAAAAAAATTTTCCACTAATTTTACATTTTAAACTCATAGTATAACATGCACGTGCCAATATTCAGTCACTGACAACAAAGGCCAAGCAGCTGGAATAAAATCACATGATTGTAATGAACATGATTCAATTTTCAGAGAGCTGGTACAACTACACAGGACTTCAGATCATAATCAGTAACTTAAAGAGTCACATGAAGTATTTTGTGGTATGGCATTGATGCTGTAGTAACTGTCAGTGTCTGCTAATATATCTGTTAGACATGTTTCTGATTATTTCTTCGCTTTGTTATGACTGAAAATACATGTAGAGCCCCTGATCCACTGGGCTGCCATCACACTGACCATGTATAGTTTGAATCTGAACATGCGATCGCATGTAAACCTAATACATTTAAAAAGCTGTGATTTTTTTAATATGTGGTTGTTAATCTGCATATCATCATTAAAACTGCCTCTTTCATGTAAAATAAACAAACTCAAACTTAACATTGAATGTGCTCAATTTTAATGATCAAAAGTATTCAATTCAGTTATAATGTTGAAAAAGATATAGATTTAACAGAAATACATAACAAAACTCTAGCCTTAGTTTTGTTGCTGCTGCTTGAATTCTAATATATTAGTTTTTATTGTAAAACAATAGCATTCACAGCCTATTGGCAAAAAAAGTCTCAGTTTCAGAATGCAAGATTTTTTTAAAGCCATTCTTTCCATATCAATTATGCAAACATTATTTCAGTTCTCAAAAACGTACCAGACCTATGTGTGCTTCTGTTTCAATTTGGTTGCTGATCTGAGCTAGTAAAACAAACACTTTCTTCTTTATTTTGGATTGAAATTAAAATATGTTTCTTTTGGTCAAACTCAAAAATACTTCTTATATTAGAATTAGTCAATCAAATTAATCAAAAACACTTTTTTACCCCAAAGGGATATACAATTTTTTTAAAGAAACTAATTTAACTAAGGAGTTATTACGGATGGTGATGGCTGTGGGCAGGAAAGAAGCCTCTGACCATTTTTCAATAACAGTCTCATCAGAATCAGGATTACTTTATTTTGCCAAGTATGTTAAACTTACAAGGAATTTGTCTTGGTGAGAGCTAATGAAGAGGATGATCAAGGTTGTGTATGATTTTATTGATTTTACGTAAATTCCTTCTTTGCGTCATCATCTCCAGAGATTCCACATTTGTCCCCAGAACAGACCCATCCTTCTTTATCAGGTTGTGGAGCCTTTGCTCTGGTCCCCTGCTCTGACGCTGCTGCCCCAAAAGATGATGGCAGAGGAGATGACACTCTCAACAGCAGACTTATAGAAGATCTGCAACATCTTTCTGCAAACATTGAAGAATTTATACACATATAGATCTATTAAAACTCAAAACCAGACTCAAGCTGTCTTTCTTTCTTTCTTTCTTTCTTTCTTTCTTAATAATTTCTATAGGATCATTTTTTAGGAAATTAGAACTGGAAATCAGTACATGCCTTGGGAAAACTGACACCCACTTAAGGTAAATGTATGTTTAACATATTGGCAGCTTTTAAAGTTTGTTTCTAAATCAAAATACCTATAATGTATGTAAGAATGCTTGAATACTATTATTTAAAGTGTCACTCAAAAATATCTGAAGTTATTTATAATATTTTATGAACTCCGCAATACAGAAATAAGAGTATCCAAGTCAATAAATGACAAGATTAAGGGATTTACTCTAGGTGCAATCAGTAAGGGAGAATTAAATTACCAGTTACATTAACTTGAATTGCAGACCACTATGACTATGATTAATCAAGTCATCCACATACTATGCAGAATAAAAGCCTAAGTAAATCAAACATGTTTTGTAGAAGCTTAAAAATAGCTAGTTAATAATATGGTTTAAGTCAGGCAGGATGAACACAAGTCAGGAATCTCTGACTTAGACCCTGTTTGTGTATGAACGCAGTGCATGAGTATGCAGGAAGTTTTGATTCTACCGCTTCACGAATGAGGCAACATCAGATTCACTTACAACAGCTCAGACCACCAAAGATGAAAATGTCAGCAAAAGTCAGGTAAAGACAAAAAATTCCATAATGCATACAGACCGGTTTCCTACATAAAAAAAAAACTTAACCAATGTTTAAGGTGATTTGCATTTAATGTAATTCCCAACAGATTAACTTAGTGAAAAGATCTTGTGAAGGCTAAGAGCTCTGTTAATGTTTTCAGTTTGTCTAAGGGACTTTTGTTTTTTGTTTTTTTGGAGGCAACTTAAAGTAAGGCTGCAATGTTTCTTAATCTTCTAATATTTTAAAGTCAAATAAGAGAAGGATTTTAATTCAAATGAGGCGAAGATGCTCAGGAACAGCCCAGAGTAAATGTTTAGGTCACTCTAAATTAAAAATGTCCAACTAGAAGCAAGCTTTTTTCTGAAGTTTTAATAGTTTTTGTTTTTGCGTTTTTTTTTTGTTTTTTTTTGAATGAATAATTATGAATCTGTAAATGTGTAATGTGAAATGTGTAAGCTAATATTACTCAAATATTGTTTTTTTTACTTCTTTTAATGTATTTATTTAGGTTTAATAAGGTAGAAAGACACATTTAGCCCAAACTCTGACAATGTAAAACATAGATAACAGTTTACTCCTTGAAAAACATTTTAAAAAAAACATCACATCACTAGATTCTATCTAATGAAACTTTCCCCTCATTTGCCTTCGGCCTGGGAGTCCACAGAGTTTGTTATTAGAACGACTTGGAAAAGGTCAAATCTGTTGAAGTAAAGCTGAAGATTAAGCCAACAAAAGCGCAGCCACTTTCCTCCAGGACCCTTTTAAGCAAAATAGTCCTCAGCACAAGGTAGTAAAGGCTCTTACTGCCTCATGTCGCCCTGCTACCATAGTTACTAGCATGTTCAGCCAAAATAAACCAACACTATTTAGGCCTAAGCGTGGTGTGGAGCAAAACACATGTGAACGTAAAGCGGGTTTATTTGCTGAACAACATTTGGGTTTTAAGCACAGATGGTGGAGTTTATTGGTGAGTTTAGATATTTGACTTGAACATATACAAAGACAAAACACAGTTATAACATGTAGATTTTTAATAAAACACTACGTAGATTTCGTATGATAAATTTGATATCAAAGAAAACTGGAAACACTTAATATCCATGCTGAAAAATTACTTATAGTGAGACAATTTGTTCAAGATTGCATAGAGCTGAAGTTTTTTATACGTTTTTTTCATAACCATGTAACTATTACAAGTTTGCAGATGTGTGTAGGACACTCAAAAACTATGAAAGACAAGCAGTTTACAATACTTTTACTCAAGCGGATGTAAAAGGTGTCTGTACAAAAACATACGCAAATCACCCAATAAAGTACTGAGTTTGATTTTCTTGTCTGAAATAATATAAAAAAGAAATTATGCATCAATTCATCCATTTATTGTCTATACCTACTTTTTCTTGCAGAGTCTCAGGAAGGCTGGTTGGCCTTTAGGCGAAAAGCTGAGTCTACCCTGAACATTTTACCAAGGTGACTCAAAGACACACCAAACAAACAAACAAGGATGCTTATAGACACTCACAGCTTCGGATAATTTAGAGTCCAGTTAATCTAACAGTCTTGTTTATAGACTGTACCAAGGTAATTATGCAATTGAACACATACAAATATAAATGAGAGGGAATGCTCATATTTAAATAAATATAAGTTCAAAACTCCTTTTAATAAAATGCAGTGTGTATTTCAAAACAAATGTAATAAAAAGGAAAAAAAATAAAACAAATGTCCCTACTTGAGATTTAATGGCTCTTTTTCGCTCCATTTTTCTTTTTGTCTTCTGCTAAGAGGCACCATGTGCTGAAATATGTAATTATGTATAATTGCTGTGTCTTTGGAACTCTTTATAAAACCACATAATGCTTTACTTAGTAGAACACCTTGATAGATGTTTGCAGACGATATTTTAGTCAGCCATAGAAACCCTGTAAGAATAAAAACCTTTTAAAAATAATTTTAGATTCTGGATTCCAGAGGGTTTTTTTTTGGGGGGGGGGTTGTATTTGTTTGTTAGCTTCTGTCCTAAACATTTGAGGACTGGTAACATGGATTTTGATGTTACGTTTATTTGTAATACATGAATTCTCTTTCAGTTTTACCGAAAAAATATATATAATTTGTACCATTTCATATATAATTAAAATTAGCTGTGATGGTGTTTTGTAGTCTTAGGAATAATTAATAAAAAGGTAGGTTTCATTCGTAAATTGTTCCTGTTTAATTTTATTTTTCAAAGCAGTCTAATAATTAATTTTCTAAAGAGCTTCCCAAAAATACAACATCTAATGTCAAAGTATAAGAAGTATGAAATAAGTACACATCTTTAAATTCCATGAAAGTAAACCAAAGAAAATGTTTTTTCTCATTTCCAAGGCACCGCTCAGCCTTCTTACCGAACGAAAATGAATATTAGTTTTAATTTTTTTAAACAGGTAGACAGATGGCTTCAAACACCAGGTATCCCCCCCCCATGGGAGACTCACGAGGAGGTCCTGGACTCTCCAAGCCTGCCTGAGCCGAAAAATGTGGAAAGTAGCAAATCCAAATATATAAATGCATTACTCACATTCCAGAACTACCAAACAGAGCTGCTTAACACAATTAAAACATAACAAAAGTGGGGAATAACTAGAAGAAATGTATCGCAGGTTACTAATTGTGAGAAAAGAGCAAAAAAAGATATATGATAGGCTTTTGTTTATTTATGGTCCTAATTAGTGTAAAGAATAGATTTACTTCGACAGCTGAAGGGTTTTGTGTTTTCAGCAAGAGATAATGATTAAGCAGTCAAAGGAGTATGAGGACTACTTTGAGATGATAAAGTACATTAAACAATTACTTATTATAACTCAAGCATGTAAAATATTGCTTTGGAATACTCGAGGTGGTTAATCTTGAACCAGATGGGTAGCAGAAGTAGAGCATATAAGGCGCCCCTTGCATGAGCTAAAACCAAGAAACTTAGGCTACAGTTGACCCAGACTTACCAAGGTTGAACATAACAATTTAGAAAAAGCTTTCCAGCTTTAATAATTTGTTTAGCTGGACTACTCACATAGTTGATGGATGCAAAGATAGAATCTGACTGTATCCAGCCATGGTGGTATAACTTCATGTGCGATATTCTTTATCAAACTCCTTACAACCAGTTAAAGATCCTTTAAATGTCGCAGACTATCCGGTTGATGGCTCTATGACCAAAGTCTACTGTCTATCTCCTAATGGCTTCTTCTAGCCGTGTCAGTCTTTATGTTGGCTGGAAAGGTCATGAAAGTTAACAAAAGTAGTTCAACCAAATATTCTTAACAATTGTTTATATGAGCTCATCATAACTGGGAAAGCATACACCTCAATGACACATTTATAAAATCAAGAGTTAACTGAATTTTTGACATAAAGGTCTCTCAAAATCTGCTCTCAGTTTACCATCTGCTGACGGTTTATTTGAAGTACTAATAAAAAAAAAACTTTTCTAATATTTCTTTTAGTGGTGAAATAGTTCCAAGTATGTTGTTTATTGCCGATAAACTTGAGTATTTACCTTGGCCTTGGCCGTTTGAACAACTTCTTTTTTTAATAAAGTTAGACAAACCAATTGCTTCCTATAGATCTGTCTGCTTTAGCCCTCACCTTCAACCCAGTGCCTCTGCGTTCATTTCACAGCCACAGCTGTGCAAAAGCATATTTACTAACAGCTTTAGTATTTCTGACAGGCTATCCAGAAGATGCTCTTGGTCCTTGAAGTGAAGAAAGGTCTTCCCATAGCCACGCTCCCTTGCCTCCCAGCAGGTCTGCAAAGTGAATTTACTGCCACTGTCAAAACCTCTGTCAGTTCTCAAAGGAAAGAGAGTGGAGACACAGACAGAGAAAGAAAGCACAAGAGAGCAATGTGGGACTTCTTTTTTTCTTTCCACAGATGCCTGGACATGCAGTCTCTGCGACTCTGGGGGCCTTTGAAATCCGCTCGCTCGTTAATAGTTGTCTTATGGAAGGTCGGGGAGAAAAAGCTTTACAGAGTCGAAATAGAGACACCAATCATCACTTCTGTCTAAAGTTAAAAGTCTTATTTTCAACAGTAGAATAGGTAATATTTTTCCAAGTAACTCAATGCTAGTGATTGTATCCCTGTAAATGTTTGTGTTACTAAGTCCGGGAGCGTATCCTCCCAGTTGCTGATGAAAAAAGCTGTTTGCTTCACTGGAAATATCCCTATGGTGCAGAGTAAAGCAGGTTTTATTTCCTTCCTCATATTCACACATTTTAATTTAAATGCTGCAGTTATCCCCAAATTTTGGTTAGTTATTGTAAACCTAATCATAAAAAAAAGAGTCAATTTGGTGATTTTTAAATAGGTTCACCTGCTTTGGATCTTTCCACATTTTTTGGAATAACCGTAGATTTCAATTCAGTGGGATTTAATGTGGTGAGCCGATAATTGTAAAAGGGACGGAAAAGGACGCAGGTTATCGAAACTTTTAGCCAAATTAAAATCTTAAAAGTAGATCATTTGGATAGAACCCCCCTGAAACACCTGTTTGTCCTGCACCGCAGTTTTAGCGGGCTTTTGGGGTTTGTTTCAATCAGCTATGCACATCTAGACAGAAAATTCTCTCAATTATTCCATACAAATTAATTTCAATTTCAGTCAGATTGAATGGAGACCATTTGAACATCCATTTTCAAATCTTACTTTACATTTTCTGACAGGCCTCTTCTAAGATATGAACAAACTTTGATCCAAAGTATAACTGTGTAGCCCTGCATATATTTTTAGGACCATAGTAATGATTGACGGTATACCCGAATCTCAAGTGTTTAGCATCCTTTTATCTATTTGACCACATGATTACCCTTCATTCACTTTTATCCTTTATCAGCATGATATTGCCACCTCCATGTTTAATGTGAGGATGGTATGTTCAGGGTGATGTGATTAGAACTTCGTTTTGGTCTAGTTTGAGCGCAGAATCCTCGTCAAAAACTGCAAATAAGACCCTCTGTCAACAATGTTTCTTCTATTTTCTGGTTTTCAATAAATGTCTGATTTATGGAGTGCAGTAATGACAGTTTTCTTTACAGCAGGGTTTCACATTCATAATGTTTGCAGCTTTGCCATCCTTTTTTTTCATTTTCAGATAATAAACTGTACTCAGATGGATTTTCAAAGGTTGAGATGTTTCTTTCGATGGATTGAAAGTCCATCATATGGTGCTAACTAACTTTCTTTGGGCGCATAGTGTTCCTTTACAATCTCAATATGTAATTTCACAGATTTTCAAGAAAAAGTTTTCCGGCTGGGTGTGTTTGTGTACTGTTTTCCTTGTTGTTTAACCACAGGGCGTCCTGGAGGCTGACTTTCTGGGCTGGCTGAACCGACAACACCTGTGAGACCACAGGTGTTGCAGATCCCACTGATGAGAGGAAGCAGTATAAGAGGAGCGGCTCTGCAGCCATTCGTTGCCTGGTTGTTAGCCTTACATGGTATCACAAATCCCCTTTGAGTCCTCCTTTGTGCTACATTAATGTATTCGGCAGGTATTGTCCCTGGGTTTCCCCATCGCAGTTTCTCCAGTCCAGACCAAGAACTAGTTTGTGCACATTTCCCATTCCTTTGTAAAGATTATAGTTTCAATAAATCACAACAACTCTGATCGAGGTTCTCCTGAGTGCTTCCCTGTATGTGATCAGAGTTGTAAACAAAACCAACGACACATATATTTAACCTGAAAAGCCTGTTTAGAGCAATCAAATGTAATGCAATGTAAACATTTTTGTGAAAGGTACTTTTAAACGTAATATTTAGATGACAAAATCTTTTTCTTCAGTTGGTTACAATATACATATTTTCTTTCATTCATTATGTATAGAAGCGCTCAAATATCCATTTCTGGATTGTTGGTTTGATTTAGCGTCCTTAGCCTCAGCTTTAAATGCACTGACCAGCAGAACAACATTATGATAATTTAAAAAGCCACGGTGCTGCTGAGCTGCTTTGCTTTGGGGCATCCTAAGTGGAGGACACAGCTGGGTCAGAATAACTATGTGCTTAATAAACACACGCACACAACAGGAAAACCTAAAAATATTCACCACAGAGCCTGTCCTCCTTCAGCCACTTTCCTCAACATCCCTTCTCCAAAGCAGTCTAAAACTTAAGTTTCCATCAGAGACTCAAGAACACTAAGAAACAGTTTTTTCAGTCTCATTTCTTGCACAGGTTTACCAGTATTGCTTAGGACTTATACAGATTTGTCATACTACCCACATTATGATCTGGAGGTGATGACAGTATTTTGCAGCATCTTTTTTCCTGCAATTGAAATGGGGGAATATAATATTTTCTTCACTTCCGAAATGAAGACATAACTTGTGAACAAATCGCATTTGTAAATATTTTTGTTGTTTTGTCATGGTTATTTTTGGATTTTAAACCTGTTGTTACTGTCTAAACACTATTCAAAAGGATGAGATATTGTTACTAAATAAGATATGAGTAATAATAGAAAAGAACAAACTTTAAACGGAGTTTGTATAAACTCCGTTTATACAAACCAAACATATTTGTAATGTAGTGCATTCCATCAATGAAGTAGGTAATTTAAGCACATTCAGTAGGTTCACAGCACATTTCAGGAGCCATGCACATAAACATGTACCATGCATTATTTGCATGTTTTATAATTTTAGTTTTAGCAAATCTCTTTTCGAGCAGCCTCCACTAGAGGACAAACACATGTATGATGCAAGCAACCTCACTTTTGTGCTAAATCCTGTGGAAAGTAACAGGTTTTTTATTTGATAGATTTTTTATTTTATTTTGTTTATTAAAGTTTTCACTGATTTAAAAGTGAGCAGATTATCATCTTGGCCTCACTTGTAAAGTATACTTAAATGTTTGGGGTATTTTTAGTCTAAAGTCCTGTAGGGTTCCGCAGTTTAGTTAGTTTTGGCTCAGTCTCTGGGTCCTCGATGATTTGTTTTTCATCATTACCTAGATTCTAAGTAAAGATAGGAACGAAGGTAAGAATGACTTTATCTAGACAATAAAAGTTTTGAAATGAACTAACCAGAAAATATACAAAAATATATTAAGAGTGTGAACATTTCTGAAATCATTTTAATTTTCCACTTTGTCTTTCTACAACATTGTATTTCTGTTGAAATGTGCAAGCCTCATATTACATTGGCTTGTATAAGACATTTTGTAGCAGTGTGCCATGTGTCTCTCTGAAATCAGGTTAACAGAATCATTACATCATTAATTATTAACCTCTTTCTGAAAATGTAGGTTTTTGTTTCCTTGAAAAGGTTTGCTAAACCAATAGCATATTTTTTGGTTCCATTTAATATGATACCTATTTGTTAGTGTAACAGTTGATTTAAATCAACTGGGAGGGGGTGTGTTTTGGCAGTCTTTCGTTTCCTTATAGGTAGGTATCTTATTATCTTATTTCTAAATATTTAGATTGCATGTTTGTTAAAACTGCAACTTGGTGACAGCTGTGAAACCATGAAACTTATCTTGACTCTGTTTGCATAACAACACCACTTTTAAATGAGAAACAACCAATCAGAGCAAGGGTGGAGGTTTTAGCACTGTTAAACACGCTCATGCACGCACAATGCTCCATGGGGCCCACGTCACGGTGAGTGCACTGGCTAGTAAGTGTAGCCCCCAGTGATCGCTGATTTTCTAAACAGCTGCAACCATCTGGCAATCCATACCTTCGCATGCAAAAGTATGATTGTTACTGGTACTCTGTTGTCCCTGGCTCTGATTGGTTGCGTCTGACTGGGTGTGGTGTATTTTTGGAGAGTCAAATAGGACCTCTGATACAAGACAAATGTAGTTTTTTTTTAGAGATTATCTCTTCTACTGTCAAGATGTAGTGACAGAATTAACAATAACATATTTTTTTTAAATTAAAGTCACCTACAGCACCTTTAAAAGTATAATTTTTTTGAGTTGATCATTTCAAAAGGTTCATTAATATCATGTTACTTTCAAATTAAATTGAAACTACAAAGTGATACAGCTACTGAATCATATATGAATTTAATTTATTTAGGTTTTTTTGGCAAACTAAAACACCTGTGTGATGGTTAAATAATGTTTTCACTCCCTCCTGTCTTTACGTCTGAATGTATTTATGTATTTGTATTCTTTTGTAAAGGTATGTGTGGACAGAAAGGCAAGCACATACTGTCCAAAACCAATTCTCTGTGAATAACAAACCAGGAAAACTCAGATTCTAATAGCAACAACAGACATTTTCAATGTTGAAAGTGGACAAAATGTACTTTCGGAGGTTACAATATCTGTGTGATATTAAATCATTTAATTTATTTCCACCCTGAGTCTGTTATCTTAATCATTTACTGACGTTGGAAAGGTGGTTTCAGGAAGCCGCTGAAAAGTAGGTTTAACATGCAAAGAGTAAAATGAATTGTTTTGTACTGACTTCTCTCCAGTTCAAAAATAATTTAAGCTACTTTTTTAGGCTGATAACTTTTGGTTGGGCTTCCATACCTAGACATTTAATCTCACAGGGCGGGAAATGTGATTTTAATGCACACTGAGTTGCTGCTTTATATTCTTTGCCTAGAGCTTTGCCAATGCTTCGCTGTACCCTCCTGTGAAATAAAGAGATTCTTTTTCAGCTCCAAATCTTTCCTGTAGGTTTCAGGTGAGGATTGTGAGAATTTGTCAACAATTGGAAACATGTTCAAGGTCAACGAATAAAGTAACAATCTGTTGCATACAGGAAAGTAACGGAAAACAAAACAAAACTCTGTTAATTATTAAGTGATTCTCAGAAAGATAAAGTAATAAAGAATTGAATGGTGTTCAGTTTTCAGAGAACTAACCTGGAATGACCCACATTTCCAGCTTTGAGATTTCTTGGCCTGTCCTCCCACAGAGATCCTCTGTCAGTTTGACTGATGAGACCTCTGTTCAGATTGAAAGCATTTAAGACACATAATGTCTTTCTTCTACTTTTGCAAATAAAAACCAGTTCCTGAATGCCTCCCACCATCTGCTGTGGATCAATTTTATACTTTTTTAGTAATGGGAGTTGGTCGTCTTGTCACAAGGTAATAGCAAGACGAAAGAAACTAAGAAAAGCTTGTTCTGGTTCAGAATTATGAAGGATGTTTCACATTTATGAGATGAAAAGCGGATAAAATAATGCATGACTCATCAGACTGTAGACACATTAAAAACCTTTAAACATACATCTGTAATATAACCACAGATGGAAGAGGTCCAAATCGTATTTTGTTGCCATAGAAAGAGTTGGATTTGGGTTGGATCAGACATCAGGAATAAATATTTTATTGTGTTCACATATTCATGCAACAAGATTTAAGCAGTATACACAACCAGATTACAAATTCCTTGTTTTTTGTATTTAAATGTTTACTTTTTGGTGTAAATAAAATTTACAATTTGCTAATTATAGGAAAAGAAAGAAACTAAAAAATTGAGCATGATTTGAATTGGGCAAACAATAAGAATAGGGGTGTGGAAATAATAAATACTGTGCATGGGAATTTATCTGGTGCCTTAAAATATGTAATATTTACATATTTAAATAGTTTGCCACCAATTCAAAACAGCATTTAAAGATTTATTTCAAGCCAAATGAACAGGAATGTCATTATTATTCAGAATTGTTTCATGTAGCTCAACTTAATTTCTTACATAGTTTAATTAGGTAAGAAACTAAGAGAAAGGTTTTTTTTTATTATTAGCAAATATTTGGAGACCAAAGATCTTAACAAGTTTGATTTAGTTAAAATACAAACCATATTTCTCATTTATTTCTAAAGCTGCCTTATTTGATTAACCAATATCAATTTAAAGGCATGGCTGATCATCTTAACAAAGCTATGTGTTGGTCAGGCTGGAGTGAGCCGCAGTAATGTCATCCTGGCGAGCAATTTTGTTCTGCTGCCCCTCAAACAATCATAAATTTGCAAAAAGTCATTAATCAACATTCTTTACGGCACAATTGATGAGTCAAGTTATACACTTTAAGATAAGATATCTTTTTTTATGTGGTTTTTGGTTCTACCTTCATACTGTCAGTATGATTCCCAAACCTGCCACTGGTACGGTCACACAGCTAAGTAAAACCTCATGTTAATGCATTACTCCTTTTGTACTCGGCATAGACTTTCAAGACTTAACAAAAATTTATTTATTTATTTCTGTTTCACTTTATTTGTAACTTTCTTGAAAGCTGTCTTAAAATATGCCATAATTAGTTAATTATATATTTATAATTTGTTGTTGCTCTGTGGTAAATAATAACACTGACACATTCCTTTAAATATAGTACAGCACTCTTTGAAAAATATCCATGTGACTACAGGTCCTATCAGATGTTTTGCAATTATAACTTTTAATTCAATATTTAAGCTGCCCTTAAACATTAATCTAAACATTAATAGAAAACATAAACCAAAAATCTAAATGTGTTTCTTTTCAGCTGTCTAGATCTGGGAGGAATTCAAAAGAATGTTAACCAGAAACATTTACCACAAGTACTTTTTATGTCCTCAATGCCTTGTGAGTCCTTGAACAACGCAAATTTCCCATAAAAGGCAAACCTAATGTTGTCAGGATTAAATAAATATAAGGTGTTTAGAGTCTGGTTTTGATTAGTTTTAAATGTATTTCATTAAACATTTTGTTCTTTTTACCTCTGAAATGTGAAACTTAAAAATGCAACATTTGTTTGCATGTATGACTTGAATAATAGTATTTCTATACCCACATGCGAAGCATGCCAGATGGTATAGTTGGGTAAAACAAATAAACAATCATTGAGCTTACCGATGGGGACCTTACACAGCTCAGACTAAACCTTTAGTTACAACCCGTAAAAGCTGTGGATTTCCTCCCCCTTGACTCAGACCCATCCTCCCCTCAGTGTTGGAACAAAGCCCCTGCTGTGTGTGGCTGCTTCTGGGAGTCAGCCTGGGAGAATATTGAGCTGCTTCAATTCTGGCTAAGACTGAGGGCGTCCGGGCAAGATGAGGTTAGCATGGAGGACAGAGCATGAGGGGGCTTGGGCATTGATGAGGGAGCAGGATGACGGATGGGGTGTGTGTGGGAACAGTGCCCTGACCTGCCTGTCCACTTGTTAAAAGGGGCAGTGCTCAGCCAATTTGCAATGCAAATCGGCCCCCTTGCAGGCTCTGTTAAGGAAAAGCGCATCAATAGCTGGCACAATGCAGGCCCCTGGTGATGGCAAATGTCATTCCCATTTTGATTCTTGACCCCCTTTTTTTCTCCCAAAGTCAGATTTCTCTAAGAAGAGGGATAAAAAAGCCACCCCCTACCTTATTGTGTCCTTCGATTCCAATCAGTTCTGTATTTCTGAATTGCCACATCAGACTCAAAGAAAAAAAGAAAACAAAGTCTAGGGTTCCCATTCACTTTTGCCGCAGTAATTGTCATTCACACCAGGGCTGTGTGAAATATGTCAGAATGAGAATGGAAGAAAAGAAGCATTGGAAATTCCCTCCTCTGTTCGATGAGAAGCGAGTGATGTTAACTATCACGGCCATTATTGTTACACTCCAATTTGTCACTAAGCCATTTAACTCCAGTTAAATAAATAGATAAATAACAAAGGCAGGGCATTTGCTGTCAGTAGGCTGTTGCACTCAAGATGGAATAAAGAAAAGTAGTTCCACAGAAGGATGAAATAAACAATAAATAAAACACCTAAAGAAAAATACTTTAGGATTCTCCTGCAGAAGGAGAAATGTCTGCAGCTGCAGATGATAATTTATTTTTCACTCTGCATGCATGACTGTATTAAAGATTTGGTTAGTTCTTGCTGACATTCATATATTTGCTAATCAACAGTATTTGATTATTTCCCCGAGTTATTTATAATGAATGAAATTTGTACTTTATAGTGAGGATTTTCATGCAAGATAACGGGTAACAGTTTTCACTACAGTTGTTTTTTTAATGGGTTTTAATGTATTGGTTTGCACATGAAGTAAAGACCAAAGCTAATTCTGAGTAGGAAATAACTGAATATCATATTTTCTTATGCTGTATTTATAGCATACTGGGAAATAGACCAAGAGTTCAACTTTACAGCTGTGCATTATGTCAAATCCTACAAATGATCAAAACTAAATTTGTAACAAACCATGTATTTTAACAGAACACCATAAAATGCCTCAGAGCTGCATTTTCCATGACAAATATTTTAGTATGAAGGTGAGTCACTTATCCCATGGTAAAGCTTCCTTGAACTTCCTGTCTGGCTCTTTTGTTCCACTACATTGGTAGTGTTTTAATACCTTTTTGCAAATGTAGATACATCTATGTTCTGTGGGCCCAAATCGTTTCACGATTGTCAGGCCTTGTTGCCTATGTCCATCGCTCACTGGCCGAAATGTGGGATAAAACCATGTCAGGTCCATCGCTGGACAAAATAGAGATCTACAGTAACAAAGCGCACACACACTCACCTGCAAACAATTTAGAGAATCTACGTCAGCGTTCTATACAAAGAAACAGGACAAACACCAAGGAACACACTTATTTTGGGGCGAATGACGGTTTTCAATTGGGCATGGTTGGAAAAGGCCCGAGTTTCCTGAAGAGAACTGCAAAGTCCATACTGAAAGACCCCAGGTTAAACTTTAAACTTAAAAACTTTTAAATATTTGCGTTAGGACAACAGTACTACCAACAGTGCTACCTTGCATCACGTCGCAAATATTGATGATTAAAGAAATAAAATGTATAAGAGATATCATGAGTGTTTCTTTTAGCAAATATTTTTGCATTGGTAGTAGTTTAATTCCAACTTCCGCGTGTCACAGGTTGATGTGCCGCTGACTGGTGCACTTAACCCATAGTTTTGTACTGGTTTATAATCTAAGTAATAATGTGTGTTTGTTAGGGGGAATGAAGTCCTGGTGTGAAGAACTTTTAAGAGTCATTACAAATAAAAGCACCTTTACAGATTATTGCAATTTAATATCATAAATCAAAGGAGTTTTCACTAAAATGAGCAATGGTGCTAAAATAGATTAACATAAGGAAATAAAAATGTTTTCTTAGTATTTTTATTTTTATTTTTCTCTGCTTTGCATTAATATTCAAAATATTTTCATCCAAATATGAGTATCGGTTGGTTTGTGTGTTTGTTTTTATATTTTTAATATGATGAAATTAATACATTTTGTCATGTTATATATTTCAAATCAAAATTTCCCATAGACTCCAAAAGTTCTATTTACAGGGCAACCATTATGTGTTTACTTCCTTATAAGAATTGAAACTAAAGAATCCAAATGGTCATGGAAACCAAAGTTTTCTCAGGGATCCATTACACTACATGTAAGTTTGTTTGTTTTTCAGCATGTCAGAATTCCTCACGTAGCTCCCATGATTTTATCAACATACAGTGTAACCAGCAAAATATTTCATTTCTAAAGCAACCAATGGGTCTTAGTTTCTGAAATGTAATTAAGAAACAGCATGCTTGCTTATTTTTGTGAGTTATGTTTGTATGGTTCAACAAAGAAATGGATTCCTCAGAGCCAAAACATAACAATAGCTGCTTTTGGAGAAAAAGCTCAAACCTTGAAATTGCCCCAGTAACCCACACTCAGAAGTTCTTAAAAGTCATAAGAAGGAAACTTGATGTGCATAGGCCTCGCAAAGGTACACTTGGGATTTTTCCCATTTTTCATGGTAAAACTAGAAACTTTACAGCATCTCATTTGGGATTTTAATGTGAGAGACTACAAAACAACATTGTGCAAGTCTGCACCGCAAAACATTTGACTTGCATTTGTATTTAGCCCCCTTCTGAGGCAGGCTCAGTTTTTAACTGTAATAACAGCTGCAACTTTTTTGGCATATGTATACCAGCCAGCACAGCAACACAATTGTTGCCTATTCTGTCCATACATTCACTCAGTGAATGTCAGTTGGAGCTCTTGGGTTGGAATCACAGGGCAACAATATTGATAAGATGATGAGATATGACAACCAACTTTAGAACAATAACTGGACTTCACTTAGAAATCTTAACTTTTCACAACTCAACTAATTTGAGAATTATTGAGTATGCTTTAATAAAACAACAACAACAAATACAGTGCTCATATCCTAGCTGCAGGTTGTGTAATTTAAATTTAAGTAAGCCACTTTTTTCAAAATAATCTATTTAAAACTGAGTAAAAGGAACAAATGAAAAATGTAGTTACCATGTGGAATTCGAGTACTGCAGACTACAATAACTTGATACATTTTGTATAATTATTCATAAATTACATGACAAAGACAACTTGACATTATCAAGGCTGTTCAAATAAGCTACTGGTCAAAAACTTTCCATTGCAAAACTATTGTTTAATTAACTTCAATTGGCTAAATTTAAATATTTGATTTCTTCTCAGAAAACGTTGTCAGCCTACATTACCAGAGACAGCATTGCAGTTATTTATCTACATACATAGGAAAACAGCAGAAACCTGGCGTCATTAGAAAATTCCAACATTTTCTCAACAGTATAAACACTTTAAAAAAAATTTAAATCTTTTCTAAAGTACTTTTTACAAATTTCAAAAAAATTTGAAATTATGCTTTTTGAAAAAAGAAAAAAAAGTCAAATAATCCTACAAATATCTATCATACGATATATCTATTATATGTTTAGTTAAATCATGGATTGCCAAGTCATTTTAAATAAAAAAATTTAAAAAATCCCTATCTAAGAATTTAAATTTAAAATCCACATATAATATGATATGTTGTTTTTTGACTAAACCTTATTAATGATAGAAATGTTTTACTTTGGGTTCAGATCACACTGTGTGCATCAAAAACCCCACCAAGGAAGTGATGCTTGTGTAACCTGGGATTTTCTGGGCAAAGCACTTCTCTGGTATTACAATTTCCACAGCTTGAGGATCAATCAAATCAAAAATACTTCATTTATCCCAAAGGGAAATTAAACGATGAAGTGATGTGTTTATCCTAACTGGGTTATGTTCAGTTGCTGATTGTCAATAACACTTTACTGCACTCTATATTTCAGTTTGTGCACAAAGACAACTACATCAAATCTGATTTATGATTTTGTTTTTTTCTGTCCCATTTTCTTATAAATTCGATGATAATACATTATTTTAGTCCAAAAAAAACTTTCCCTACCAACAATAGCAGCTGATGTGGGCTGAAGCTCCATGGTGTTTACTTCTTCCACAGGGACAAAAGTCGGCACTCAAACAATTGGGGTGGTAAAGACTTTTTATTTTCTGGCATCCTACGACAAAATTAACAGACACATGGTGTGAGTTTTTCAAAATGGAACAACCACTGCACACAAGCAAAGACTAACAGTAACAAAAAGATTAAGTACAAACCGAACAAATCTGTATGTACTCACTAAGTTAGCATATAACAGATACACAGCAGCTATTTCTTCTGCTTTGAGATTTGCATGGGGGTTCAAACACATAAGCTCAATTTGTCAATTTTATGACTTCTGAAACCACATGTTTTTCAACAGAAAAGTGTTGTCAGCTCTAGGTGGTATAAATAGACACAAATATATTGTTGTTTACATCTTTATTTGTAAAAAGCTTCATAAAACAATATTTTTTTCTTTCACTCAACACTTGTGCACTACTACTGTAGGTGTTGGTCATAATAAATCCTAAAATACTATATTAAAAGTTTTTGGTAGTAATTAAGCTTATTTTTTATAATTTTTTTTTTTTAAAGACAGTTTACCTGGCTTTGGCCAAAGAAAAAAAAGTATTTTTTGGCCAAATAAACGCCCAGAAATGTCCAATTATTTTTTAAAGTCACTTTTCGCTTATTTTTAATGAGCTGAGAAAGGTTTGTTACGAAGCCGAAACTAAGCCTAATGTGCCTTATAGCTCCAAAAGACCTTTTTCATGATTCAGTAGCTGGAAAAAAGAAAAAAAAACTGCCTCTGAACTCCATGAGAAGGCAGGAGGATCTATTTTCACCTCTTAGAAGTGCCATCATTTGGAAGGTGGAAGTACACGCTCTAAATCGCATCCTGGTGAGCTGTGTCGCGGCTTGAATGTCAGCACCGCCAACAGCCCAGCATGGCACTTCAAACCCCACTCGCTGCCTCCTGTTACAGGCGCTGCTCGGCACCATTTGGCTGCTTCTGGATCATCATATTTCTTTCAAGTGTTTGTATTTGGCTCGGTTGGCCTATGTTACTCTTTGGGTGCTTTGAAGCACTTAGGGAATAGATCATTTTATTTTATTTTTTTTACACCTCATCTTTTGGCATCTTTGGCAGGAACGGAAATGTGGTATACATGTTGTCAATAATTTAGTAGACTCGTCTCTAAGAGCTTTAGCTTTGAGCTGTCAACCAGACAGGTAATTTGAACTGCTCTCTTTTTGCTTTCAAATTACAACTTAATGCTCATTTCCTAGCTCAACTTTTGCTTGTCAAAAAAATTTGTTTTGGCTTTATTTGGGGGGGGCAGATGTGCCATTAGATAACCATGGTAACAAGTTGAATTACTGGTTGACACTAATTTGTGATTAACAGCCCTGGCAAAACTGCCATAGCAGTGAATAGCACGCTGCATTAGAAAATTCACCCTAGGTTCCTGTGTCACAGCAAAGCCACTGCCAGGGAAGCTTTGCTCAATTACCGCAGCATATTTTTATAAATCACTCGCCTGACCCCACGCCTCTCTCTAAGAGACTCACACCTATCCCAGTGGGCCATGAACTGGACAGCCAGTGACATCCATGTAATCTGGAAGTTGTTTTAAAAGAATCATGTTAGTGTTTCAATAAGTTAAACAAATTAAATTGTGGTTTAATGGGGAATGCTGTGAGGCCTCTGTCACTTTATAACATTTTAATAATTTTTTTTTCTTAGCTCCTGGAAGGGATAAGTTATTCTTAATTTAAAAAGCATGGGAATGCATTTCGACAGACATGGTTTCATGCTACTTTTGGGAATAGCTGTCTGAGTTCTTGCTGTCAAGTTGTTGCACATGAGGGGGGAGTAAAATTATGGACCTCTGTGACCTCCGTAATAGGCGCATCACTCCAGAGTCAGTAGGACTCCAATAAAAACATCAGTCAGGAGTAGGAGGTCAGGACCGAAGGGAGGGAACTGGAACAGGATGGTTTAATTTTTACCACAACAGCCCGCCTAAAGAACTAAAGAGAAGAAAGGAACATTTGTATTATTTTAAGAGCAAGAATGCAGGATTTAAAATAATGAAAACTTAAATTAAAAATGGGTAACAGTTTTGTTTTTGGTTCTTTTTTGGGGGGTTTTCAACTTACCAAAAAACATATATATATATATATATATATATATATATATATATATATATATATATATATATATATATATATATATATATATATATATATATATATATATA
>JAVLVB010001217.1:888397-923922 GCA_032876305.1 Orestias chungarensis | reverse complement strand
TGAGTGTGGATAAACAGTTTATAATTCTCCAAGTAACTGCTGTATTGCTGAGACAAACTGACAATGAGTGGCAAAATAGGTTCTACCCATATCAGATATACAATCACCATCTTAAGAAAATCGTCCTTTTTTACATCAGTTAATGTTATATTCAGCTAATAGGCATTGTGAATTTTGTGTATTTCAATGTAGCTATACTGCAGCCATAAGTTTCCCTGTCAGAATCACAGTGTGATACTGAGGCAGCCCTCACACTGAGGTTTGCAGATCAAT
This sequence comes from Orestias chungarensis, assembly GCA_032876305.1. NCBI lineage: Eukaryota > Metazoa > Chordata > Actinopteri > Cyprinodontiformes > Cyprinodontidae > Orestias > Orestias chungarensis. Next base: position 923,649 of record JAVLVB010001217.1, on the reverse strand, counting down.
GAGTCTCTAGTCACGTTGACATCATCCTGTTTATGAGAAACTGCCTGGTGACAAGCGTTTGGAAAGGTTGGCACAGAGACAACAAATGTGTTGTCAATCAGTTTGCACAAAAGTGACAATAAGGGGCAAAGCAAACCGACACTTTAAAGAAAAAAAACTTTTCCTTTAATTTTTTTTTTCAACATTATGCGGAATACTGCTTTTTATTTTTGTAAGGTACGTTTTAAGGCTTTGGCTTCATATATATCAATAAATTAAATATTAGATTAGCAAATTTATGCAGATGCATCACATTTTATAAGCAACCTAATTATGTATGTAATTAGTACATATGATATTGATATGATATTGATATTGATATTGCTCATATTGTTTTGACTTTATTCTCTTTTTGGCATCCAGCTCTGTTTTCACACATTCGGACAGGTTGTTTTTTGGGGGTTTTTTTGTTTATTTTTTTTCAATTATTAAACTGTTTCATTTTTGATGCCTTTTTTGTATCCACTGACACAAACACATACACACACACTCATGCAACATCTGCCTGGCTCCCCAGTAAAGCAACAGCCCAACCAGACAGTCTCAATGAAATATGCATGACACGCTAACATGAGTAAAAATAAATAAATAAATTCACTAGGCATAATCCTCCAGTGGCTCAGCTGTTCATTCATAATACATATTTGCGCCATGCATCTCGAGTTTGTGCATATAACTGTATCTACCCTTACCTATGTTTTATCCCACACTCTGCTGTGCATGCAGTCATTAGTTGATCAAACCTGTTCCTGCTGTACTGTTTATCCAGGTCTTTATTTTAACACACAACACCCCTCACCTATTGGCTCCCCTTGTACATAGGTCTGATATAAACTTAAAGTTTTAATAGCATAATCTACCCATCTAACTACAAAATTATCAGGGTTTGACATTGCTTATAGAGGGATTTGGCTGAAATGATGGCAAAAGCGTTAAAATCTTCGGAAACTCGTTACATTTAATGCTTTTTAGTTCTTTACAAAACCCAAACGGGCTGCACAGTGATGCAGTGGGTAGCACTGTTGCCATGCAGAGGAATCTGCATGATTTCCCTGTGCATGTATGGGTTCTCTCCGGGTACTCCAGCTGTTGGGCTGATTGGCCACTCTAAATTGTCCTTAGGTTTCAGTGTGTGTATGTGTGGTTTTTTGTCCTGTATGTCTCTGTGTTGCCCTGCGATGGACTGGGGACCTGTCCAGCGTGTACCCCGGCCTCTTGCCCATTGTAAGCTGGAGATAGGCACCAGCAGACAACCGTGACCCCACAAGGATAAGCGGGTTAGATAATGGATGGATGGATGGATGGACAAAACTCAAACAGATTTTGGAAAAATACAAAACAGATCAAGTCCTGCAATTGACCTAAGAAGATCAACAGCTGACTGGTTTTAAGGAATATAACTGCAAGTAAATCTCACATTTTTGTATTCTAAAGTAAAAACAAACAATAATTGATAAATTCAGTTGTCCTGGATTTTAGTTCATATGAATAGTTTCTTTTTGAAGCAGTAACTTCACAGACGTGCAATACAGTGATCCAGGCACACTTTGACATACTTGATCATTGTTACGATTTTCCACAAGCTTGTTAGTGTATTATTTAGACAAAAAGACTCCATGCATAATTACTCATCTGGCTTTGCAGCTGCAAAAGGTGTCCCATGCACAAGAAATTATTATTGTGGAAGATTTGGATTTTACTGTTGATTTCTGTATGGTGTTGTACAAGAAAAAACACAAGATCCTTAAGCAACCATTGGAAATCTTTTTTGTCTTTTGTCTTATACCTTAATGTTGGTAGGACAGTGCTACATAAATCCATTGTAACCATAAAAAGCATTATGGAAAATCTCTCTTCATCCACAACATCAGGAAGCAGTGTCGTAGTTTAGAACTCCTCTCTGCAGCTTCTCTACAGTTATGTACCCCTTATCCCATTGAGAAGGTGTCCTGCCCATGGCCAAAACCAAATAGATTAAAGATTAATCTAAAAAGAGCCAATCCTGAAAATCTCATAAAGATTAAAACAATTCAGATTAAACCAAGATGTACAACTATTAAGTGTGGCTTATTGAACATCAGATCTGAATGGAAACAGTTATGGGGATGTACTGCTGATCTGACACTTTTTTTGACACGTTTTTTAATTTGTCTTTTTATGTATTTATTCATGGTCACTGTCCTTTGGATGGGCTTTTTAGTGTTTTTGTAATGCAGTTTTGCCCCTGCTTCCAAGAGGAATTTCTCCTATGGGAGACTAATAAATTATCTTATCTAGATCTCTCTACTCAAAGTTTTTATTAGTAAATTACTTAATTCTTGATAATCAAATTGATTTGCTTCATCTCATAGACACCTGGCTGCAGCCATAGGATTATGTTAGTATCAACGAATCAACTCTCTCTAATTATTCAAATTTTGAAATTCCTCGAAGTACTGGGAAAGGTGGAGGAGAGGTGGTGGAGTATCCTCCCAAACATAAATACCACCTAAGTAAGCAAGGAGGCACTGAATGTGGCTCTGGATCCTGATCTCTGCTTGAAGTGTTGAGCCTTCTGAGCTTTCAAACATGCTGTGTTCATCTAAACCTTCAACTTGTATGTTGGATCCAATCCCAACCAAATTGATTAAAGAAGTATTTCCTATTATTATTACCCCCATTTTGGATATGATTAATTTGTCATTAGTGAATGGCTATGTACCAGAGGCTCTTAAGGTAGCCGTAATAAAATCTATTGATCAAGAAGACTTAATAAATTACAGACCCATATCTAATCTTCCTTTTTTTTAAATCTAAATTCCTTGAAAAAAAAATGGTGGCTAATCAACTGAGAGAGCATTTGTGGAATAATGACATATTTGAATAATTTCAGTCAGGTTTAAAAACTCATCATAGCACTGAGAAAGCTCTTCTTAAAATCGCAACTGATTTTCTCATGGCGTCAGACAATAGACTCGAGTCCATTCTAGTTCTGTGAAGTCTCAGTGCTGCTTTTGACACATTTGATCACAATATCCCCATACAAAGGCTCAAACACATTGTAGGGATCGAGGGAACAGCACTAGGCTAGTTTAAATCGTATTTGTCTGATAGAACCCAGTTTGATCATCTAAATGACAAATCCTCCTTCCATTGTAAGGTTACTTGTGGAGAATCACAGGGTTCCGTACTTCTATTTACTATATACATGCTCCCTATTGGTAAAATCACCAGACAGCATGGTGTTAATTTCCACTGTTATACTGATGATACACAACTGTATTTATCCATAAATCCTGATGAATCCAGTCAGTTTGTTAGATTACAGGCATGTCTAGAAAACATAAAAATGTGGATGACTTTAAACTTTCTGTTCTTGAACTCTGAAAAGACAGAAGCTGTTATCTTTGGATCAGAACCTCTAAACATTAGGAATATAGTACAAATTAGAAATATTCTCTCTAGGACTAATGCTGAAAAACTAGTCCACGCATTTGTTACTTCAAGGCTGGACTATGGTAACTTCTATTAGCGGGAAGTTTGCAAAAGGCAATTAAAAGTCTTCAGTTGAGAAATCATTCTCCCCTGTTTTAGCTTCCCTTCATTTGCAATTGGTAATTGGACAAATCCTGCCACCATTCAAGGCTACGACAGAAGTTTAACGGTTTAACTGATCTCTTTGTTGACAGAGGGCTGTGACAAACCCAGAGCTGCATTTTAACCTTAGCCAGGTATTGCAATGTTTTGATAACCTTTGTCTCTGGCGTTATGGCATTGTTATGCTGGGTGGGAATAGTGACCTCATCCCTGATAAAGTCAACTACAAGCATGATCCCTGCTCGACTGAGATGGTAGCATTTTCTAATTTCAGTGTTATTCATTGCATGGATATATATAACTCCTTTTTCTTTTATGAAATTGTGACAGTTTTTTTTACTTAATAAACTTTGGCAGAGTCTTGCATTTACCTCAGTTATAAACTCTACTGATGACGGATAAAAAATAATGTGGAAGTTTTCTTCAAATGCATACAAAAAAAAACATATACAGCAATAAATATAATAATATGCATTAATAAAAGCTAATTACCAATAGCTTTCTGCACAAAAATAAAGTGCAGGCATTTCTGAATATCAAAGGTTGCCCTGGACATCACTCATTGGTCTACAACACGTGGGGATAAGTGAGGGTCAAAGGTTACAGGAAACAGGGGTCCAGTCATAATCCTGTAATAAATATACATAGTTGATGATTGGCCTTCTGACATCTGAGTCACAGATTTGAGAAAAATACTTTTCACTTATCATTTCTTACTTTTTTGGCATTTTCTAAGTAATACGTGATTCATTTGCCTGTTTTTTTATAAAACACTTTAATATACATTTTCTTAAAATACTTCACTTACTGTGAAAGTTGTATATGCACTTCAGATACCTATAAGATTTAAAAAGTCAAACACCATCCAATTTTATCAACACTAATGTCTTAGGGATTAAAACTGTCTGGGTGCAGTTTAAAATATAACTTATTTGAGTCTGAATTAAGTCTTCAATAAGAGCATGGGACATTTCTCACAAGTTAATTAAATACATAGGATGAACATAGGATGGAGAGGATCATTGCAATGTGCCACCCAGAAGAAGTGTAGACGTTGTTGTTCTGTGCCAGTTCACCCCTCCGGCCTGTCTGCACTCTCATCCATCATGTTATCATGTGCCGTCTATGGATAAGGCAACTTCTTGAGCGAAGCTTAGTCTGTCATCGCCACAGGGTCGACGTCCAAAATAAACACAGTGTGGTCCAGCTGTTACAAGGGCTCATCATGGCCACAATGGTTTGGTTGTGCTGGGAGCGGAATTGGAGACTTTGGAGCTTGCAGCTTTTAAGCTCTTCCTCTGGAGCTCTGATTGCGTCAGTGCTGCACAGCTGTTTGGTGGAGAGCTGAAGGAATCAGTGTGTTGTAGCACAGAAGTCTGAACTGGACAGAGACCTTTCCTTTGAGAGAAATCATATCATCATTAATCATCTCTATCCCTTTTTTGGTTCTATTGTGAAATTCACAGATATGTTTTAGGGGTAGAATTGCTCTTTGCATTTTGGCAGCAAAATAAAGAGATTTGACACAGTAGCAATAGTTTCCATCCTTCAGCGGATGGAAACTATTTCTTTAGATAAAAGAATAGATACCAAATTAATTCACCCAGTGGGCAAGCTGACAGTGATGTTATAGAATGATAAGGCAGGTGGAAAACTTTATAAATGTATCCACATCTTCTGGTGTGTTTGAAGTAGGATTAACTAGGCTGCTACCTGTCACCCTTTGGAGCTTTACTGCTCAAAATAATATGTTATAAGAACACAAAGTTGCAGTAATCATGTATAGAGTCAGGAAATTATCAGTTTGTTTCTAGTAGATCAATGATATTTGTTAGTGTTCCTTTAACATTACACTAACATTAACCTTTAATTCAAGATTCTTTGTTTGGATAAAAACAAAAACTATCATACAGCACTAAAGCTAGTATGATCTAAGGTCAGCTGCAAGTAATATCTTCCTCAAAGTAACCTCCTGTGGAGATTGTAACTGCCATCAAGGATTTGGTATAACAGCTTACGGGTCTTTTAAAATGCTGTCTGAAACAATTTAGAGATTGGCTTTATGACTTAAATCTCGTCATAAACATGTGATTGGAGATTCTAACAAATCTACAAGTCCTAAAACAAGAAAAGAGTCCCAGTTGTTATGTTTCTAAAATTCTCTGCTTATTTTTCACCACATTTTTCCCATCAGCAAAAAAAAAAAGTCTTTCCTACAAAGCCTTCATGCATGTGTAATTTTTATTTTAGAAAGGTTTTAATGAATCATTTTCTTGATTTTGTATGTGCAAATAAAACACTGCTCACATTTTCAATAAACATATTATAAAATGTTATGTTTTATAATTGGAAAATAAACATTGAATGGGTATATCAATAGTTTGTTAGTACTTGTTTGTGATCTGTAGGAGAAGAGCATATTGTTCAAAGCACATGTATAAAAAATACTCGTCGAAAGCACAACTGCAAACATGAGAACTAAGCGGGAAGCAGGGACAATTTGATTAGCAAGCGGGAGAGATACCAGAGGCTGATTTAAGTACTTTCTAAATGGGAACCGACAAATAAAACACGTTTCTTTTCCCGCTCATGGCGATATGCCATTAACTTTTCAATTTCACACCCACCAATCAGACTAAAGAAATAGGAATTTGCCTCCAGAAGCAGTGGCGAGATGAAATGGTTAGATAGTCCTAAGTGGATAAGAAAGCAATGCCCTGTCTAATCAAACGTTCACTTAATGTAAAAATTGGGGGATGGGAACTCAGGGACGTGACATTTAAACAAAGGGGTTAATTGCTTTTATAAAGTCAGCACTTAAATGTATTTGTTTCCTTTTAACTACAACTCGTAATGTTCCTGTTCGGGGTCCTTGGGGTCATCTGAATCACTCTAAATGTAAATAAGCAGTCTTTAAAAGACTGTTAGCTGCACAGTTGTTAGTGCAGGAGATAAACTGGGCAGTGGGTTCTTCGTGGGGTCAAGTCCCTAATTAACCCAAAATGCTTTGTCATTTTCTTATTAATATGTATGGAATAACAACTCAGCACAAAAGATAAATGTGGTTTAAATTTTGTTGTTTTTCTGTCTCCTTTTAGAGCTGATGCATGGAAGATAGTGCTGAAAATCGATACTGCGGAGAGAAAATGTCTCATTAAATACTTTAAAGTGAAACAAATTGAGCTGATGACAGATAAGAACTTGCTATCCTATTCTTCCAGAATTTGGATATCCATGTCATGCTTGTAGATTTAATTTGTGTTTATATTTTTGGCCTTGTGTTTCTTTGACACTGTACGGCACCATAAAAATTGGACATAGTTGGAAGGTCAGGAACTTTAGGGAATTGCTGAAATAGCACAAAAAATAGAAAATGAGTGGGAGATGAAGTAGATAGGGCAAAAAGATGATTCAGATCTGATGTAATGCAGGTATGTTGACGTGCAGTTTGTGCTTTAACCTGCTGAGACACCATTCCTCAACCTGGAAGCAATCTAAATTGCATCAGCAAGGCAGAAGCACTCTTGAGGTTGAAACTGTGATCGACCAGGAATGATAGGACTAATGGGAAAGATTAATATGGTGAAGTCGATGATTTAAAGCTTAGATTAGTTGATGGACCTAAACTTCATTCATTTTTCAAGTGGGAACCATCTATAAGTCAAGGAAGGAGAGCAAGGAAAAGATTATGACACAAGAGGCTTTTATTTATTTTTTTGCCTAGTTCTCCAGTCTTCACCACAGCTGTTCAGTCCTGTTTATATTTAGTCTCTTCTGTCCTTTTTTTATTGTTATGCTCAATTTTGTCGTGTGTTCTGAATTTTTAAACGCAAATCAGAATATAAATTAGAAAAGGCTTTAGTGTAAAGTACTTTATTTGACATACAAGGAATTTGATTTGTCATGGTCGATGCATATAAAAAGGTTAAAATATGGATATGAAAAAATGTGAGGAGCAAGGATAACCCATGTTGGTTGTTTGTTTTGATCCTGTCTTAAAGTACAATCATGTTTATTGTTCATTCTGAATTTTATTTTTTAATTATTGTCCCTTTCTTAATGTTTGCATAACTGGGTTTCTTCACTGTCTGTAGTTTTAGTTATATTATATGTATTTGAGAGTTCACAAAAATGTAAATAATTTCAAACAATTCTTTATTTCTTTGTCTTGGATAAGAATCAGAAATCTTTGCAGCATTCACGTGTTCATTTAAATCTATGTTTAATTTATTGATACAACATCTACACATCTATAAGCAAAGACCTACTTTGTTGATTTCATGATCAATTGGTGTTTGTGGGGTTTTTTGTTTTGTTTTTTGTATTTTATTTTCGCAATATTTTGGGGGGTTTAGTATTTGTACACTATACCTTTCCACATGAGTTTATTATATTTAATTTTGTTTATGCTTACTGCATTTACCAGTCTATGGATTAGATTTACGTGGTTTCAATGTTAGTAGTCACAACTCCTCTTTGTAAAGGCTTCCTTTGTTGATATTTCTCTTGTGTATGCAGTGTGGTTTGACTCAAATCTCACAAAACATGACGGCTTGGTTTTTGTTGCTTGTATTTCTCTTTCCAAGATGTTTTTTTCAAGAAGTTTAGAAAAATGATACATCTTGATAAGCACTTTAAAATGTTATGGATATCTCCCATCCACATCCTTTGTAGGTTGACCCGATGATTTTCTGTCAGGTTTAATGGTTGGATTAAGCTGTGTTGCTCAAAAAACTTTCTTCAAAATAGACATTCCTTTGCTGATTTAGATGTATTTATTTGTCACAGATGTCTGCTAAACTATGGAATATTAGTTCTCTTGTATGTTTTCATCAGATACATGTAGGTTGAATGACTGAATTCTAATAGTACCTATTTATCAGTTTTTCTAGCTGTGCAAAACACCTAGTTACCTTTTGATAAAAGTAACCACACAGCATTAAAAAGCTTTTCTCTCTCCTCAATCATGATCTACAGAGAACAGAGCATACTGCTGTCTCTTGCTACTACCAGGCTGTTGGCAGCATATTTGACCACTTTCTGTCTTGCCCCGTCTCTTCTTGTAAGTTTGAGAGGAACATCCTGATTTTACACTATTCTTCATTGTTTTCCCCATTTTGCTATTTAATGCATGAAAATCGTATTTCTGTCTCTCTTAACTTTAAATCAATAACCATAATGTTAACCATGTTTCTTGGATTTACTAAATGCCAGAATAAGGAGAAAGATTTGGGCTTAAAGATGTTAATTTTGTCTGCACTTGCTTGCACAAGCCAAGTTGATGTAGTCATCGCTGTTTACGGTTTGTGATGGGTTACGCCTCAAAAGTTATAGTTATCTAGTTAAGCTGCTTTCAATCTGACCAATTTTGCTAAATCTGGTACTTGCTAGTTTAATCTAATTTGCATAACTTATTGCTATTTCAACTGATAAACGTATCATTTTTCTGGGTGTTTTTTCTCTCCAAAGAAGCAACACCTGGACCGGCATTCTGTTTGCCATTGTGGGGACAGCAGCTGAGATAGTGCTGCCAGCAACTGAACGTTTTCCCTCTTATGCTATTCATTTTTTACTTTTCACTCAGAAAGGACACCCAGATCAGTGTCTGTTGTTCTTTTTGGGTTTCCTGTCATTTTAAGAACCCAATTGGTCCTGGGAATGGCGATTTGTACGGATCCAGCTGTAAAGTTAGAACGCAATAGAAGCTATGATCTACTGCCTTGGTGTGCTGAAGAAGTGAATGCTGCAAGATAATGACTTGATACAATCTCAATCTTGGATAATTAATGATAACTAGGATGATCTGGAATGTTATCATCTTTGGATTGAAACAAATTCTCGTTCTATAAAGGGATGACTCAATGGCACTATATAAATAGACTACATTGAATGTTATTACATCAAAAATTTTATTTAAATGGGAATGTCTGGCCACCTTACCTTTCAAGATGAAGATGGAATCTCTGCGTGAAATTCAGTAGGGATTTGGAACCTTCTCTGTTATAGTTACATTTAGAATTGCAGATAATCCTTCTTCATATTTATTTATTTATTTGCCTTTAATATGAATACCACATGTATATTGATGTAACCATAGCAATTCTTAAGTAGAGAGGAACAAACAGAGCAGTGTGTACTACCCTGTTGCATTTAAAGGCATACACATCAGTTCGGGTTACTGTTACGGTTTTGCAAGGTATGAAAGCTATTTGGTACCACCCAGGGTTTTCAGGACTTTGTCCTTATTTATTTCAACGCCCTTATTTAGGAGAATAAAGACTCCACAATGCACATCTTAACTATGATTCAGACCTCATCCATGAATAGGAGAGAGGGGAGGATAAGAATGAACTTGGCCTGATGGCCGCCCGCAGCGCCGTCTTGCAAGGTGCCGAAGACCTCCTACCTCCAGCGACAGCTCATTCCTCTGATCAGACGCCCTGCTGGGAAGCTGCTGACCTTGAACAGAGCATGGAGCAGGAAAGCTAAGCCAGGAGGAAAACTTAGACATAAAGGAACTGAGGATGCCCTTACAGGTTTCCATGTCAGTGAGTGGTTTGTTCAAAAGTAATTTCTTTTACTACAAAAAATGCAATATTCTTCCAGCTTTGATCAATAAATATTAAAATAATGCAGCTCTTTAGAGCTGTCATTTGGAAGATAAGGTTTTTACAGATATCCCAAGAACCTGACAGAATGTCAGTTTACTTAAGTCACTTGGCTCATTGCTAATAAAGATGTGAAGTTGTGGATGAGAAGCTTTACTGTAATTTTGACCTCCGCCTCTTACAATTGTGCACACACACTTCCTGACACGCACACATAAACACACAGTCATGCTTCTTTGTGATGAGCTATTCGTTGGACTTTTCTCTCGGTGGGGGTTCCCACGTTCCTCGGCTCTGAGCCGACACATGCCTAAAAGTGTTGACAGCTACACGCTCGCGTCTGTGCCACAGCTTTCCTCCTTCCTCCAACACCTCTCTCCTCCTACAGATTCAGGAGTTAAACAGTTTACGAAGTTTTGATTGCCTTTTTTCAGGTTTCTCACAAACTGAATGTTTTAATAGACATTGCTGCAGTCAAAACAATGGAGATGAATAGCTTGCCACCCTGAGTAAAATAAAATAAGTATCATTGTATTTTCCAACTTGATTAAACTTTTAAAATATTGAAAATATTTAGTTTGCTCCGATCTTCTTCACATAATGTAGTTAAATTCTTAATTTTGTGGTTATTATTTCTTTTTCTTTTACTTTTCATAACAGATTATTTTTGGCATGTACGTAAAAGGTCTGCAGTGTAACAAACCCATGACAAAGAGCATCAAGTTTCCTACACCGAGTAAAAGCTAGTCTAAAAATTTGTGCCACTGGATTTAAAAGGTCTGGGAAAAGAAATAGAGGGCACAAGATATTGTGTGAATATACATAGTCTTTTTGATTTTAATATGTCCATCCATCTATCCACCCATGGTCTTAAATTAATTAGACATACATTTTTTGTTAATGAACTAAGAGAAAAATGGAGAGTTAAGACTAAATGCTACAATAAAGGGCCATTCATTTGATCTGAACATCAGTTTATTATATTTAATTTCCTTATGCTTACTGCATTTACCAGTCTATGGATTAGATTTATATGGGTCTCTAAAACAATATTGAGTATATGTTTTTGCCTGCAGTCTTTATGTTTTATGCTTTTTTTATCAGGTGTGCATTTGAATTTGTTGAATGTCACTGGATCTGTAAGCCTGCATAGTTCATTATGACAACATGGCAAAGTCCTTTATAAAAGAATAGATGAGTGTCGTTGCATTAATATAACATGTTGCTGTTGGTATATTGTTTATCTCAATTTCCAATTAGGGTTATTGTTAGTATTTAATTTTATTTATTTTTGTATTGATATGTGTCATGTTGTTTAGTCTGCGGACCCGCATAGACCAGAGAACTCTCAGGAGTATAATAATAAGGATTTATTGAAAAGGATGATGTGTTCTTGGACCAGGGGAATCGGCAGCGGGATTGACAACGGCAAAGGAACCAGAGATGAAGACGTCTGATGGCAATGGGAAGCACAGGTGAGTAATCCGAAAGCAGCGAGAGCTTGGTGAAGTGACAACAGGAAACGGGAAAGTTTGAGATGTCTTACAGAGGCGGGGACCAGAGGCAAACGGTACTCGGAGGAACAGAGGACGACGTGGGAAACCGGGAACACTGTGAGGTAAGCAGAGTTGGAGTATTGTGCAAGGAATGGATGGGAAGAATGAACAGGAATGATCTTACTTGATGAACGCCAGGAGGATTGAGTCGTGGGTCCTTCCAGTAATGTTATGGTTGGTTGTCCAAGGGGTTGTGTGCGGCGGAGAGAGGATGAAGGAGAGCGAGCAGACCGAGCTGGAGGAAGGAGCAGTGAAACCAGAAGACTGAGCAGACCGGAGAGTTTTCTGTAAGGTGAGTATACTGACTCAGTGGATGACCTGGGGAAAGGGGAGCACAGGAAGCGATTAGAACGGCTAAGGGGAAAAAGGCAAAGTAACAAAATAATCAAAGTATCAAAATAACAAAACATGAAACTAGAGACGATCAAACTACATCGAAGGCTAGAGACAAACTAAACTGGAGATTAAACTTAGAAACAAGAAGGCTGGAGATGTATGTTACCAAATGCAACCAATACTCAGGCGACGAGAAGTGAGTCCACCGCTCCTTTTAACCCTCCAGGACTCGTCTCTGGTGATGAGGTGTACCTGGTGATCAGGTGACCCCTGTGGACAACCTATAAAACATACTAAAAGGACTGAACCTGACAATATGAGTCAGAGAGATATGTTTCAAAAAACATAAACGAACTTAAACGAAACGTTAAATGAACATCGATAAAAAGTACTGAAGATTAAATATGTTTTCTTTAGCTTTTCCGATTTATTGGAGTCACAGATACCAAAAAATGTAAATAAAATAAATTTTTTCAAGTTGGTCATTTTCAAAATAAATTTAAAAAAAATACTGCAGTCTGTTATATGCTGGTAAATCACTGATAGGATTTTGCTTTTTTTGCATCAATACTTGTAGCAGCTCAAGGTAAGGGAGATTGAATACATTGAGAACAGACAGATGGAAAGCCCTCTGATGATCATACATGCAGGCTTCCAGGTGGTTTTGAGTTCAACATCTGTTAAAATAAGGACATCCACCATGAGACATTGGGATTTCACGCTCAGCTGCACTAAATCCTTTCAAAGATGCTGCAGCCTGGCCTGTTTCCACACTGAGGTAACTCAGCTTCTGCGGCAAAAGAAAGGTACAGTTTCTCTGTTGTGACAGGACAAACGCACAGCAGTCAGTGTCTCATTAGACTGCTGTGCCCTAGAGCCCAGTTCCTCCTCTCCTCTGAAATGAGGAGGCTACCGAAAGACACTTAGCCACATGTGGACAGGTTCTCTGAGGTAGAACTGTGTTGGGCAGGCAAATGGTAAGAAGGGACAGTAATATAGTTAGTAATGGAGAATAGAAAAGGATTTTACCCAAAAATGTAATCTTGACAGAGCAACAGAATATATTTATTGCCTTTGGTCTATGGAGACTGATAATACATTTTCCCCAAAAATAATGCTAACAGATTCTGAGTTAATGTATCCTATTTGTGCACCTATGGTAACATAATAAATCCTTACAACAAATCCTTATAATATTGATCTTAAATTAGTATATCACTCCTTTAAAGGCTTAATGCAAATAAATGTTTAAAAAAATAAATTCAGAATGCATTTATTTGGTAAACAAACAAGAGACATATACAAGATATATTTATAATACTGACTTCCAACATACTAAGAAATGAATAATAATAATAATTCCCATCACCAGGCATGTTGGGACACTGGGCATCCAACTGCATCGAGTTATTAACTAAACAGGAATATCTTCTTCAAAGCAAGCAACAGTGGAAAGGAAGTACTCCCCACGGCAGAAGGAGGGTATATTTTTTTGTTTTTCCTGTATGTTAGTGGCTCATCAACTATAAAGGCCACTATTTCTTTTCTTTTTTTTCGGTTTAAAACAAAAGGCAATATTATTCAGATAACGTGATTGTAAGTCGTATTATACTTTAGATTAACAGGTAAAACAGTACAGCTCACAAACCTGGTCAAATGTGTCTATTTTCTCCTACCTTTATGTTGTTTGGTTGAAATTTTCATAAAATACTTTTATGTTTGTCATAAAAACTGTTTTTAAAAAAAACTTTTTTTATTAATTGAAACATATTAGAAAACTGAATTAATTAAACTATATGCTGATAAGATTAAGGGCAAGAGGAGTTAATGCTAAACAAGTCATCAATCCATCGAAAAAGACAACCAACCAAGCACACACGAACACACACATTTGATACTAAATTAGACCAATTAAGTACCCTTACATCAAGTTTTTGAACTGTGGCAAGAAGGGAGAGTACCTGGAGGGAACCCATGCATGCAGAGGAAAGACATGTGAACTGTATGAAGAAAGACACCAGGTTGGGAATCAAACCCGGGACCTTGTTCCTGCATGGCACTATTCGGTTACATCAATCCTTCACATTAAACTATTACTTCTATTTCTCTGTTGGGTTGGGCTACAGATAAATAGGAACTTTACTCCAACAATTATCTTGAAAGAAATTAGGTTTAAAAAACCTTGCTGGTTGGTATACTGGTTATAGTACGTCCAATACATCCCCACAGTCCACCCTTCTGTCTTTTCGTCTGTAAAATAACACACAAATGAATTAAATAATAAACACATGTTAAATGAATTGTTTGTTTTCTGCTCTCTGCTGTTGATGGTGACTGCTGGCTGGTTTCAACTATGCGGCTCAGGCTCTAGTCTCATCAGTGCTCATGCATACCACCTGTACTGACCACTGATGTTTCCATCATCACAACTTTTCTGTCCTTTCCCTCTCAATACAATTGCTGTTTTTGATTTTTCTGGAATAATCACCTTGTTTCAGGACTTCTGGCTTTAGCTTCGTCCTCTAGATCCTTCAGCTTGTTTCTTTACATGCCTGACCCTTTGTGCTCTGACACCAGTTTCAAGCGTGACCACTGAATCCTCCCTGCTGTCTCTTTTTCCCAGCTACTTTCTTGTTAAGTCCCTGATCATTGAACTTTAAGTTAAAAAAAATCTGCATCTTAATTAGACTGTGTCACCTGCAATTCTGGGTTGTCCTGCTTTGTTCATGCCATGTGACAATTTGCAAGGCATTGAAAACAGAGAGCACTGCCTTGCTGTTAGGTTGGTGAACTTTCTCTCATATATTTTAGGTTAAAACATTTTTATTTCATACAAATTACTAAACCTGTACCCTGCTTTGCAAGCAGCTATGGGCGGCACTCGCAGATCAACGCCGGTCTGGCATTGCAATCGCCGGAGCATGAGCACCGCCACCCAAACCGCATATTAAATGATCACTGGACTTTCTATTAGCAGAGATGAGTGAAAGGCACTTTAAGTGATGTCAATTGTCTCTATATCGCAGACATCCAACTCAGTCACGGTGGCGCACCACATATTTCGCTTAGCATCATGGGAAAGTAATAACACAAAGTCTACTCCCCTTACCCGCTACCTTATTCAGGCTTTGGGATTCTAGCGGCTTCTAGCCCAGGGCTGATCCAATTAAGTAACTAAGATTTCGACAAACGGCTCTGAGCCAATCCCTCCTCGGAAACAAGGTTGTTGATTTCGGGACAGTGAATATATTTCAAAACCAAAAACTGTTGATAAACAATAATATATAGGTTCTTGTTATGGGACACAATGACAAAACAATACTGTGGAATTATTCTACAGAATGACAAAAATGAGAATCATCACAGAATTTGAGAGCACACTTGTCTTTCCCAAGTTTAACCCATTTAATATTGTTTTTAAATACATTTTTACTGTAAATATTTGGCACATTTCTTCAATAGCTCCCAAGTCATGTGAACAAGATAATAAAAATGAGCCCTACATTGTTGTTGTAGATGGCAAAGATGAGGTATCATGTTGTTGAATGTCATCAAACACAGCTTTACTCCTGCATGAGTTACAGAGTAATGTGTAGTAAAGTAACATCAAAACAAAGCTTATTTCCTGTTTCAAAAGGGGCGGTGCTAAGTGACGCCAGCATAGTCTATGTGAATGTGATTAGAGCAGCTCTAATATGAAGGACAGAAAGTTTCTTTGAGCCGTGACCTTGCTCGTGGAAGTTATTCCACCTCGATGCTTTATGGCGATGGGTCAGATTTGGAAGCTTAGCCACGCCCACACAATTGGATGTAGCTAAAAAAGTTAAAGTTCGATATATATGAAAACTGAAAAACAGCCAAATTTGACCCTTTGACCCAAAATGGCGGACTTCCTGCTGTATTTAGGGCACAACTCCAAGAGACTTTTTTTCTTGTTCTAGGGGGATCTACCTATATACTGAGTTACAGCTCTGTAGGACTTACGGGTTGGTCTATCTCACGTTAGGGGGCACTGTAAAGTGGTTTGACCACGTACATTTTTGGTTCCATTAAAATACTGAAATTTGAGGTGGGGGACAATTTTGGGTGAAGTTTGGTGAGTTTTTGTATATGTTTAGGCCCTCAAATTAGCAAAACGGGATGCGGGGGAAGAAGAAGAAGACGAAGAAGAAGAAGAAAAAAATAAATAAACCTAACAGATACAATAGGCCTTCGCAGTGCTTAGCTTCTCGGGCCTAATAACAATTCTCAGAACAATTTGGCATGCAGCCTTCAGACAAATAAATGCACACGTTTATAATTGAAACAAAAGAAAACACAAAGATGGTAAAACGTATTTTGCTGACACATTTCAAACTGATGTTTGGGGGCAACTTTAGCAAAAACATTGCACAGTTTTATATGAATACAGCATGAGCACACATTCTACGTAGGGGGGTTTTAAGAGAACTTTGGAAAAAGTAATTTATTCTGTTCTTTTCACTGCACCACCTCTAAGTTGCACTCTCAGGTAAAGTAAAGGACGTATTAAAGATGAAAGTGTCATGCTTTTCCGTTTCATCTGTCTTTCTAGCTTTCTAGACACATATTTACCTTTTATAGTAAAAGAACGAAAGCAAAAACAAAAAGAGATAAGTGTGGCAGACTTGCTCTCAACTGAATTTCTACTATATATTTTACCTACTTATTTATTTTTAAATGTCTTTTGTAAATGTGAAAAGTAAACTGTGTAGTTTTTTTTTGTTATGATATTTATAAAGGGACCTTTGGCATTTTAGTCTTAGTAGTAATATTTGGGAAATTATTTTAGTGTTGATTCAATGTACTGTATGCTCCACAGATTCTAAACTTTAGCTTGTAATTAAGTAACCTTGAGTTAAACGCGTAGTATGTATAACGTCACAGTTGGTTTACCCCATTTGTCACAGTGTTTAAAAACTACCCTGCTGCTTTGAGTGTGCATACATTTTCCATGGATACGTAAGTCCTGGGGAGCATGAGTACTGCAGTTGCAGCATTTCCATTCCATGAGACCTGTGCACACCTCATTCACTTCACCACCAAATCGAAAAACAAGATATAATATACAGATAATAAACTGATAAAACAATCCAACATGATGTGTTAAGTGTGGATGAAAGTGTTAATATTCCAGTTTAAAGAGGGTCTGAAGGACTTGAAGCTAAAGCAGGTAGGACTGACGTATTTGCAAGGTACTATTGATTTTCAAAAAATATTTCTTCTCTCCAAGGTAAATAAATGTTTGTTTCAGGGTTTCCAGTGCATTAGGATTCAAATCACACACATGATCTTCCATAAAAGGAAAAGTTGAGCATAGTTTTGTTGTTTAAATACATTTGTATTGGGTATTTTCGCACTGCTTTTTTTAATTATGTGACAAGGTGGCAAAGTCATAAAAATAAGAGGAAAGCAGCTGTTTCTATGACACCAACATGTGTACATTTTTAAAGCAGGCACTCATTATTTTTCCCCTTCAGTTTATTCAGTTATATAAGTATACGCTTGGCCAGTAAATTTTTTTTAGAAATTAGGGAAAGACAGTCTAGCCTTAAATTGCCCAAAAGCTGAAAGAAAATGTAGATGTATTTGAAGTTCATATTTCTAACATTTAATAATTGTTTAATGTCATGCTGACCTGAGAAGGAGAACATTTTCAGCAGTGCTGCAATTTTATCTGTGCAGGGAGGTCATTACATAAAGAAACGTCAATCTGGATGCAATAAGATTAGTTTTTATGCTGCCTTGTCAAAACAGTTTAACATTGGCCTACTTGTTATCGTTAACTCTGGTTTTTGCTTGAGTACTTGCCGTTTTTTCTGATATTCGGGACTCTGGTCACATTTTTATGTTGTGTTTTAAACATGCAATGTTTCAATTTCCTAACAACAGACATTAATTTTTGTCCTCTTTATTGAAGTAAAAAATATCACATTTATATATTTTTCCTTTTTTTTTGTCTTCATTCCTCACCTGCTTCTCTTTCAGTTCCTTTCTTATACCCTTTATCTCATATTCCTCTCCAGTCCTCTTTATCTGAGGCCATTGACTGTTCGCTTGGATTTGCCATCAGACCCATTGGGCAACACTGGAATCAAGGCCATGCACTCCCTGATTGGTTGTTCCTGACATTTTATCTGAACCTCCCAGCAGTCTATTCATGCCCACTCCCTCTGACACTGTGTTCTTCACCTCCTATCTCATCCACTTTTTGATAAATGATGTGTTTTCTTTATTTTGTTACACTCCAGATGTTTCTAGCTCCACTATTCCATAGCTTATACTGTTATTTCTTTTTCAATTTCAGCAAAATCCACAAACCCCCACTTATTGTTTCTTACTTCTTTTCTGTTATGTCCCCAATTGTGAAAAAATGAAATAGAGATTCTTGTAACATTTTTTAGTTTGTTTTCCAAGGAAAGATGTTGTGGTATTTTAGTACACAGTTTGTGAGTCTTTTTTTAATCAACAAAACAATTTACCTTGACAAATACCGGCAAACCCATCCATTCCCTGCAAAAAAACATATGGAGAAAATCCAGTGAATTCCAAATTAATTCACCAACTGTATTCTTAGCATTTTCAGATTTTGTCACTTTTAACAACATACTTAATTACATTTAAATGTGGGGGTTATCAACACAAAGTAGCACATAATTGTAAAGTGGAAGTAAATTATTAAAAAATTTTTACCACCAATAAAAATATAAAGACCACATTATTACATTATGTTATTTACTCCTTTAGAGTATATTTTTAACAAGCAAGACGTAGTAATTATATAATTATATATAATACCAGAGAACAAGTCTTGTTACAGATTTCTAATTGTTGTTGAAATATGCTTTTCCATTGCGGCTGGTTCTGTATTAGTTGTTGTTTTTTATAACGGATGCTGAATCGTCCTGCTTTCTTAATTGTACGGCAGCCACTGACTGGTTTTGTTAAGATTGCTGTTGTGCAAAGGGAAAGGCCTCTTTCCCTTTTCAGACAATGGATTGTTCCAGGAGCTCTTCAAAGTTTAGTAAAATTGTTTTACTCTAGCATACACTGTTGTGTTTGTTTGTTTGGAACTGATTTGTCCTCTATTTATAACTGGATTTAAATGATGTTGTTATAAAAGTGCCTTGAGACGACATGAGATTTAAAAAAATATGCATCATGTTTTTAATCTAAATTATCTAAATCATAAATTTAAATCGAGGCTGTTCTTACAGATAAGTTTGGCATTGCACAGTAAAATATCTTAAGAAATTTGTTATAATCTAAGTGGTTCTGAGTTCTATGCGTGCGTGTTTGTTGGTGTATGTGTGTTGGTGAGATCCACTAATCAGTTCAGATATGCCCAAGGTGCTTTAAATGACCACAGAGAAACCTCATAGCCGCAGAGAAACAGAACTGTGGCTGGCAGATCTGTTGTTTTACTTCCTTTGTAAACAGAGCTGAAGCATGTATCCAGAGTAAACTGTCACTCCCTGAACTACTCATTGCTAATGAAACTAGTGGACTATCCAGCAGGTTAAGAGAACATACTGTTCAGTGTCAGAAAACTGAAATATGCAGCAGATAAGTGTCAGTTTAATATGAATAAAGAGACTTGATTATATGAAATCTAACATTTGGAAGAAGCAGGTATGAAAACATTGGAAAAAAATTTTTTCCCGATTTAGATTGAATTAGTTTTGCACAATATGTGTATGAAGAATATTGAATCAGACATGTCAGAAAAAACAAAGTAACATCTGCATTAAAAAAATTTGGTTTTCTTCAAATGTTCTTTGTTTCGTATGCACATCAAAGAATTAAAAGCAAAAAAACATTACGTTTCCATGTTAGAAAAAAACAATAAACAAAGCATTTATTTTTAATGTCTCGAATTATTAGTTGAATTGCTCCCAATACTAACTTCTTAATTCTTTTTTTTTTTTTTTTCAAAATTCTAGGAAGTAATGTTTGATGGGGTTTTAACCACAACATTTACAGATTTTTTTATTAGTGGTCTTTTTACCTGGGAAAGTCACACGTTTTACACACCTGTTTGGTCAATATTTCTGCTTCACATCTTAGAAAGGACTTTACCTAAATTGGGAGCTCTTGTAAAAGAGTTCATCAACAAACTGTAGAATGCATCCAAAACTTGGTAGAACCTATCCAAATCTGTTAACTAGTATTCGTGTCTGCAGATCTTGTGTATTCAGTGTTGCATGAAAGGTTGCAGTTGAAGTGCTTTGGCTCAGAATCCCTTGCCAGGTATCCAGATGCCAGGGTTGGCACGTCATATTTTTGGCAGCAACACAGCAGCAGACAGCTGGCTGACAGCAGCACTCTGAGATATTAACCTGCCCTGACAGTTCTCCTCACCTGGGGCTTTAACTAAGCTCCACAGCAGGCAGGCATGCACACATATTCTTGAAATGTAATCCTGAACTTGAAAATAAAATGTGCTTTCAACTTTTTCCCTTCATTTACATGGTCTATACAACTACAGGATTATATAGACTCAAAGTTATGAGAATGCACTTTGACTTCTCATTGCAGCTTTGTGTCAATGATATTTACAAAATAGATTTTTGGTATTGGTGGACACAAACACAAGAAAACATGTATATATTTCTATTTTTTGATTTAAGAAATGTTTTAGTTCAGTGCTGATCCAGGAAAAGCTTGCTAAAGTTTGAATTTGACACATCTTTTCTACAAATTTGCATATTAACACCTTATCCTATCTTTTTTTAATGTTTTCTAATGTTTTGGAGAAACGTATTGGTACCTCTGCAACATATTTTATTCACTATGCTTTGTACTTTTGTTACAGTTCTTTAGACTGCTTGTTATTTTCCATGTTCACTCACTGCACATCACTCAGGATCAGTGTCAGTTAACAACCACAAACATAATGTACAACATTTCCCCATCTGACAGGTTTTCATTGAGAAGGCTTGTAAAGTTTCTTCTCTTGGCCCGCAAACATATTATTTATATTAATTAGGGTCGACATGCAACACACTGACAGACGGTTAACAGATACGACCAGGCAGGAATCCGGGCGGACGAGCAGTAACACAGATAAACACGCAGGCTCTTCTCTCCAATGATATATACCATCCGTAAATAGGAATAAATGTATTTTTCCAAGAAAAACTAAAAAATGTTTTTAATTGTAGGGACTTTTAGGGCAATTCCATCAAATCATTTTAAAGGTAATTACTGTGGCTACCAGGGATAAACATAAAAGACGTAGTGCAAACAGAACGTGGTTTCTCTCTACATTGAATTGGAGAAATCCTCTTGAAAACATGAAGCAGTGCATCTGATGGAACCTGAACATTGCCTGAGTCTCTTGAGCATGTACAAAACTCCAAAGTCAAGATTATAGTGCTTTAATATCATGTTAGCAAATCTGAATTAGTCAAGACAGAGTGAAGAAAACAGTTGGTCGATTGGGTGATTCTTTACGGTTTTGTCATCAGAGAAGTCGAAAGGATGCATTCCAACCCTCACTGTAATGGCAGCACTCCCAGTAATTTATTGCAAATCTTTTGGCTATTATGTGCATTCCCTCACTGTCACTGATCAACCTGCAATAAACAACAACACATTCAAATTGTACAAGCAGGCTTGATGCTGTAAAATAAAGTTAGACATTTTATAGAGGGCAATTGAAATGCTTGGTTTTTATTATTTGACTTTGTCAAAGAAGAAAGCGAAGTTAGCATCATGGTTTTTAAAGACAAGGCAGGAGGAAAAAAAAGGGTACATGGCAGCTGCTAAGGTCATACAATATTTTTTTAGAATACCTTCATCATCACGCATGGAGATCCAGAAAAAGGGTCTTAATACACCATAAATGGGCCTGGTAAATGAAAGTACATAAATTAGAAAGGTTGTTGCTTTTTTAATTCAAAATTAGGTTAATAGTATTTGTGAATTTTCCCACTATGGGGGATAATAAAGGATTATCTTATCTTATTTGTTTAGTTAGGTTAGATAACGACTAGTTATTGCTTTCTATATTGTTTTTAAGATTTTTTTAGATTTTTTTATTTGTATTTACATATTTGTCAGTTTTTGTATTTTTATTTAATTATGTTTAATGTTTTTCTGTTTATATGTGTTGGTATTTTTTCTCCTTGTAAGTTAGAAAGATTTATGTTGTTTTATTTTTCTTGTGGCGATCTTAGAGTTATCCTTTGTATGAATGGTGCTCTACAAATGTATAATGATGATAATGTTTTATCATAAATATTTATGAACTATTAACATCAGGTAATGTTCAACATCTTATTCGATTTACCTTTCTCTATTGGAAGAATGTTTAATAATTCACTTTAGAAATTAAATTGAAAACAAATTAATTTCTAACTTTAGTTTAATTATTTGTTTTATCATCTTTGTTGAAAGGACTTTTTTTTTTATTAATCTGAAAACAAATTCAATTTCTACTTTTTCAACTCACTTTAAACTTATGGTGCGGAATATTTGACTTGATCCATGAATTTACCAAAGATAATGGAAACAGTTTTTGGCTTTCTTCCCCTGATTTAGTATTGGGATCGGCTCAAGTGTTTTCAGATGATGAAACTTTACATGTCACTGCCCGACTGAAATTGTTATTAATTAATTCAGCTTTAAATGAAGAATAACAGAATAAAGACAGGACTGAATTCTTCTTCAACAGCTTGTTTGTTTTTCTTGTCGGACATCCCCATGTTACTCTGGAAATATGAAAGAACACAATGGGGTTTTTGTCTACTTGTCATAATAGTTTCGAAATGCATTGTTGCCTACATTTAAACACACTCTAAATATACACCAATATGGAAAACATAGAGTCACTGTAGGCGGCCTGGCTTAGTATT
This sequence comes from Orestias chungarensis, assembly GCA_032876305.1. NCBI lineage: Eukaryota > Metazoa > Chordata > Actinopteri > Cyprinodontiformes > Cyprinodontidae > Orestias > Orestias chungarensis. The sequence goes on along the minus strand of JAVLVB010001217.1, from coordinate 900,657 downwards.
AAATGCAGAGTAAGAAACTAAAACATATCAGGGGAGCTCAAAGTAGTCTGACTGCTTGAGGAGTCATGTTTAGGCATCGGACATGGGATGCCTCACTTTGATGGTTATTCATGAACAACAACTTGGTGGTAGAACTACATATTCCAGCCTGAAAAAAAAAACAATGCAAATCCCCAAAATTAAGAAAAAAATTTTGATGGGAAGATTCCCTTCATTTCCAAACAGAATTTGATGTTTTTCTAGGAGAAGCAATACAGGAAAAGTTCAGTGAAGGATTCAACCTCAGTCATTAACGTGTTTATTTTAACCTGTACATGCACGACATTTAAATATGTGATGGATTTTCCATTTTTGACTACAAGTAATTTGTACAATAAAAACGTTTGGAGTAAGTTCAGGTATTCGCAATATAAATTATGTTAAATTGATGGTAGAGCATGTACACAAAAAAATACTGTAACAACAGGTAATATGAAAGTTAAAATTCTGATTCCTACCAATACCAATTAAGAAATACAATTTTATTGAAATTTCATTTTTATACTTGAGATTGTTAAACCTTCTGTAAAGCTGATTTGTGAACCTAAACGTATTTTCTTGAATTTACATTCTTTAATATTTAACCAAGCCTTCGTCATATCTCTTTAGAAATTATATATATATATATATATATATATATATATATATATATATCAATCCTTAACGTTGTAGTACTGGGAAACACCTGTTGCACCAATGTCTATGCATCCGAGTAAGTTTTACAATCCCTTTCTGCAGTCTACCAGTGATTCTCTTCTGAGGTTAGGAGACCACCATTTCCTCTGTAATCACATTAAGCACAGAATCTCCCGTGATATTAGCTGAAATGGAGTGGAATGTGCTGCACTCTCGGTCTGGCCACCACGACATTGTCTAAACTTCTGAATGCCTTGTTTGTTTTTGATTGTTTCCTGTAAACTGAACCCCCTTGGTGTTTCTCTGGGAAAAGGACAAGGACTGGTAAGAGCAAGCCTTGGGATCCCTGCTGCTGCAGATGCAGATGTTTATCTGATCCACTAAACACACATATACGGTTTCATGGAAGGGAGGAAAACTTGTCACCAGCAGAGCGACGTTCTGTAATGCAGAGTTCCTCATGAGGTAAACTAAAGACTCATCCCACACAAACAGTTGTCCTTAAAAAGGCATGTTGTAATGGTTAAGAGTCTTTTTCATGCATAAAAATGCTCTTCTGATTACTACTTTTTAGAAAAGGCGGGAAAACTCAGTTCAGTAAACATTTTGTGAGTGTTTTACTTATTTCTAAGAGGAAAATCTCCAATAAAAGAAACACAGGAAACAAAAAGAAGTAACAAAAGAATATCCACATACCACATGGATCCTGGGATTAGATCTCAGACAAATACTGTAGCTGACATTTTTGGGGAATGAACAACCCACTGCTTTAGAGGTGTGTCAAAAAGCATGTTCTGTTCATTAACTGCTCACACTATACTGCATAAAATATGTCTGAAATGAGCAGCTCTCAAAGTTTAACAAGATAGTAAATATGAATGTGCAGACTTTCATATTTTTATTAGCTTTAAATGACATTAAAGGAAAAATAAGAATGTGCTTCTGTATGACACTTAATCCAGTGTTACACAAAAAAAAAATGTTTTTCCTTCCTTCTAATTACCCAGTTAAGTGTTTCTGAAGGAGAGAAGGCCGGAAACCTGGGTGGTCTCTCAACTTCCTTACTGCCTCGAGCACAACGACCAGAGACGTGTGATTCATTGTCGTTAGCGCTCCACTTCACCAAGATTATCCCGATGAGAAGGAGGAGCAGCCATGATATCTGCTGTCTGACCACAAAAATTCATTGGCTGCTTTAAAAGTTATCATTACTTTATTTATGGCAGTGTAATGTTTCATCCATCATTATTTATTTATTAGATTAATTTCTGTCATTTATTTTTATTTAAAGGGAACTGATATCCTAATTGTTTAAATAAGTTAAGGGTTCGTGTTTTTTGGGTTTAGTGCAACTATCCAGTCATGTGCTAATATCCTAACAGATTGTACATTTTGCTGTTTGTTTTTTTAAGAAGTCAAATTACTTTTAACTTTATAAAAAGTTGTATTTTGGCAAACTTGTCATTTGTTTAGTTTTAATTATTTCAGTAGCAAGCTTAAGATAAAACACAGCTTTTCATCTATCTTTACCTAGATATTTATCAAAGAAGCCATATTAGACGATCTTACATTTGCAACTGACATCCTGTATATCCTTATCTTTATTCCTTGTTCAGATTCCAAGAGATATTCTGTATGTGGTTTCATTATATACTAGTACTAACTCTTTTAATTTGCACCCTCCTATTCCTTATTCACTTCTGTACCTCTTACTCTCAGCTCAGATTTTTAAATTCTCACACATCCCATTGTAAATTGACCATCAGTAACTGCTTTAATGTATTTCTAGGTCTTAATTTAACTTTATATTTCTTTTTTTTAAGCCAAACAGAGGCATTTCCATCTAAGTTTAAAAGTCCATTTGGGTCCTCTTGATTTTTAAAACCCAGAGTTGTAACAATCCTCTCACTTCTTTACAGAGCAACTACATTGTAATGGAGTATTTATATATAGGTGATCTTTTTTTCATTAATTTGTTTGGTGTGATGTTCTCACAGGATTTTATTTTAGTATATCAGAGAAAAATAAGGTCCAAATTTGCTGCCCTATGTTTTGACAGTTTGAACACTCTGAAAACAGTCTCAGTTTAAACATCAAATACAAAACAAGTCCTGTCAAATTATCTAACAGCTACTTCTTTTGTAGTATACCCAGGAATGCCAGTCCACTGTCAGAGCCTGTCTTGCTGTGATTGTTAAATAAACAAAACTATGAAAACGTGTCAGCTTTGTTCAGTGTCTCTTTCTGATGAGTTATAATTACTGTCTGAAATCGTGAATGGCTTGGTACATGCATTTGTGCTATACTTTTGCTCAACATCGGCTGAATGATCCGGGGGTTTAAGTTTTGTGCCACTTAAATTGTTGGGGGGGGCAACCATTTTATACCTCCCACATAATGCAAAATGTAGTCCTTGTTACCCACAGCATGCAGCCCAGATGCTTTTGCCTGGAGCCATATTGACTCCTGCCTGACTCCTGGTCAGCATGGCCAGAGGCACTATTTGCAACAGCTTGTGCATAAGCCTGCACAGAGAGATCAGTGTGGAAAGTCAGGCTTACTTCTGATTGGCTCAGAGCAGGGCTAAAAACTCAGACTAGTCCCCGAGGGACCCGCATGGCCATGTTTTGGTACCTTGCTCAAACTCCCGGTAACCCTATATGCTGCCACGTCTTCTGAATACTGATTTTATATTGATTGATTCAAATCCACAGCTGCAGCCCAGAGTGGCTGTGATGGTTGGCGGTTTATTTTACAACAAAACAATTTAATATAACCTGACAGACTTTAGTTTTTTGAGAGTATGTTTAAATATTATTGTCCAACTTCAGAGACTAAAATTGTACCTCATTAGGCTTTTTCAAATATAGAAGTGAGGAGACTTGTAGTAGTTTTGGGTTTTTTTTCTAGGTATATAAAGGTTATTACAAACCCTATGAGAAGTAATACATCACAGGAACAAGTTTGGTTTAAATTCCTTAAAACTACAAAAAAATTACTGAAATCCGTGCATAGAAATGTTGGGATTATGGATTTAAATACTGACTAATTTTCTTCCTAGCAACAATACTTCTACTCTCTTACAATTCCTAATTGCAAAGTAAGGAAAGCATAAAACATGAGGAGGATGATATTGGGAATCTTCAGCAAGCAAAAATTCTGCTTTGGCTTGGACATAACATTGTGACCCACGAAAAAAGCAGATATAAGTACTTTTGCCTTTAATATGCACATGTGGATTATAAAAGCAAATGGGAAAATTAAAAATTTTACTTGTTTAAACTTGTGTGGCAAGAAAAAAAAAATTCTGAACACATATAGTATTAAAATTGAAATTTGAAACTTCTACGTTCATTGCTTCATGTTTTAGATAATAACTTACCAATAAAACGGCTTGTTCCTTCCCTTGTTAAATATTTATGTTCTTTATCCTCTGTTCCAACTTGGTTGGGCAAAGCCACCATGTCTTGACTTGACTTCCCCTCTGAATGAATCCCAACCCAGTTGTTGACTAATAGGCCACATTCACCACTAAAACAACATCATGTCACCACTCGTTGTGTCCAGAGTGTTTGTGTTTATGTGGGGGCTGGGGGGGAGGGGGGGCTACCTAAGTAAATAGGATGGGGGTTGGGGGTCCAACCAGGGGTTTTGGCATTGTATTGTTTGAGTGACAGGGGGACAGCATGGGGGAACGGGTGGTCCAGGACCAGAGACAATGCCTGGGAACATGCTGCCCCTCTGCTAAGCCTCCTTAGTGTGGCAGGGAGAGAAACCCTTACAAATAGCCATCGCAAACACAATTCATGCCTTTATCATGGCCTTGGGATCAACTTCAACATGGTCTGAGATTTCAGATTCTTAAAAAGTTAAACTTTTTATTTTTTGAAATTCTTTGAAATCTAAGAAGCTCTCGAAAAGGATCTGATTTTGTTTGTCCTTTGCTTCGAAATAAAGAAAAAACAAAAATAGAAAGGGACTACTTTATTTTGCTGTGGTGTTGCAACATAACCTCATTAAAAAAGTTCCAAGATTAGAAAACAACACACAAAACTATCTTTTGGTGTATTTTTAACAATATTTATCGTGCATTGTCATGAACCGTCAGTACTAAAAATACAGAAATCCTACATACAACGATTTTCTTAATTTATTTTGTTACCCCTCTACTGTCAGTTTAGCCCCTCTGTTAAAAGCTTAGCAATGGACTTATTTTAAATACCTTAATAAACAAATGTTTCCTCTATCTTAACTTCACTAACAATTAAAATCTCAATCTGTGCTCTATAAGCAACACATCCTAAACTTCTGGCTGTTTGTTCTGGAGCTTAACATTGTATTCAGGCAGTCGCTGCTTGGAGGGGGGAAACCATGTCTGAGTATCTGCTTACATTGGGCCCTATTAACAGCACAATAGGGCTGGATTTTGCTGGGAATCAAACCAGCCTATTTGTCAACATACATCTGTTAATTATTTGTTTAAGGAATAACTATCACCTACAATTAGCAGAGAGAAAAGGGGTGAGGAAGGAACTGTGGTTAATTGTGTTTAAACTACTGACAGCACCAATTAGCCAATGTGCTCATTCCTGTTGCTACCACCCAAAGACTGCCCTTTTGTGGAGGTCAAAACTCATTATGCTCTCTCCGTAATATGCAGACTCGCCAGCCACACTAATTTGGTTGGTAAAAAAAAACAACCTAAACACTTGGAAAAACACAGTGACATATGAGATCATGTAAACTGTGGGCTGATCACTCTCTGTGTGCAAAATGATACAATGAGTTATATTCTGAGGGTGACACCCTGAGAAGCCAGAGATGAGTGGTGAGAGAACATATTAAGTAGCTTTTGGAAGGTCTATGTGTACTCTGAGGAAGCCAAATGTCCAAACAACTTGTCCTGGACTGCATAGTCTTGCAGTCTGTTTTCCAGTTGTCTGGTGCGCATAACAGTAAAAAAGGAAACCACACACCAAAAGGCAACAGTTTAAGAAGATTTTAACAGTGTATCCTGATTAGAACTGAACAAACTTTATGTGCTTCTTCGAAAGAATCATTTTGGGTTTTTTGCTTGTATCTGGTACAGATGCTACATGTAATGTCTCAGATAAGATCTCACAATGTTCAAGTTAAGTTTCAGGTTCTCATTTACTGTAGTAAATATTGTCCTATCAAAGGCATTTCATCAAGTTTGTTCATGGGTTTTTAAAGATGTATTTAAATTACTTTTGCATGATATATAACTCATTATAAATAGAAATCTGCATGTTAGAATATTAGAAATAGATAAACACGTGGTAATGTTGAAATTTGAAATACAGTGGCTCCCTAGTATTCATAAGAGTTAAGAACCACGGCAATCTGTGAATAGCTAAGATCTGCTCACATTTGGGACACACAGGAACTTCTAACTGTTATAAAAGCTGAAGCACCAAAAATATCACTCTTAGTGCTCCCTGATCACAAGCATCCACTGTACGTTAAAGGGGTTTGACTCTATGCAAAAACCTGGTTATCAACCCGTTTGTGGACTATATAGAATTTGTAGTTTTTCCTTGTCACTCTGGGTTGGATGATTTTAAAGATTATTAGGAAATAATACCTCCCTTCTTTTCTTTCTACACTAGAAACCTTAATTACAACAAAGTTCTAATAGTAGATTTTCCTACCACTAAATATAAGACTAAAGTTAAGGCTAAAGTTAATCACCTACTAGACAGCAGTGCGTTAGAGAAGTTTTATACGAGAAGTCTGGAGATGTTGATACTTTTCATTTAAATATTGCCAAGTTATAAAGCTACGGATGAGTAGGAAAAGGATGCAAACAGCTGTTGATATGGAAAATAAAGAAAGCCTAAACAAAAAGAAAAGCATTTCACCTCCTAAGTTTTTGTACAACCAGTCTCCAGGTAACATTCTGACATTCTGTGTGTTTGTGGTTTGTTGATTAGACCCGCAATTGCAACAGAAAACTGGGAGATATGTGATGATAAATTTATTTATACATAGCATTAATAGACATGAGAAAAATACCCACAGAAACCAAGAAAATTGAGACAGGAGGATCCAGCAGTGACAGAACCTAGGAGCTTGAATACTGTTTGGGTCAGACTGGGTGAGACTAACCGTGGAACTGATGGTGGGTTGAAATAAATGGTAGAGGAGAAGCTGTAAAGAAACACAGGCTATGACTTTCCAACAGCTAAGGACTGGTTGCATCATACGCTAAACACATAGGACAGATGATTGTTTAATCTTCTAATTACCCTGACTTTAAACTGTTTGATCTGAGTACAAGTAAACCCACCATGGAAATTGTGTCTTTATATATAGTGTAAATGTTGCAACAGTGTCCACGTAAAGTCAGTTAAGGAAGCTAAAACGAAATTACAAGTTTGTCATAATTAACATTTTTGTTGTTAAAAAACTTTAAGAAACATCCGTTTTAGAGTCTTAGGCCGCTGCCATGTAATGCAAGTATTTTTCTCATTTCCCTTGTCTGACCATAGAATTCTTCAGTAAATGACACACCACCTCGTAAAAGTCAACTTTTCCTGTTACCTTTTCACGCCCAGCTTTTCCAAAACAAATTTGCAGGCTTAAACTTGTAACAATCACTTGTAAAGTCTATATGTGTTGGGAAGGAAGTAATGTGATTCACAGTCATTTAGATACTCTCACCATGTCCGTGTGCTTAAAGCTAAAAAGTAACACATTTGGAAATAGTGCTTATTTTTCATATGACTCACCTGCAACTTTCACCATTGGGCAAGATGAGTCATAATTTTATTACTCATCTACCTACTCACCCACAGTTGCTTCAGTTGCATCATTTCAGATGAACTTGCTGCTTGCTGAGTGACAAACGTATAGTTGGTAATTACACTGAGGCCACACAACTTTTTAGTGTTTAACACTTGCATCAGAAGACTGTAGATGGTATAGGAAGGAAGATGAGGCTTAGCTGAAACAGACCTTCTGTCATACTGAGACTTTCTAGCACCTTCACAGGTTGTCCACGAGGGGACCCCAGAGCATCATCACCTGAGCTCCTCTCCAGATGATCTGCATTTGGGCTGATTGGGCTGAGCTGTTTATAAGTAGCAGGGATCCAGCTTCTCGTCGCCTGAGTGTTTGTTAACCCTGGTTCAATTTCACTTGTGCTCAAAGTTCCTGGTTCCTGCTCTTAAGACTCAGCTCGATCTGCCCGCTCCAGCCATTCACCATCTGCCTCACGCCCCTCTGGACAACAACCACCTAGGATTCTGCTGGAAAGTCTCTCCACTCACCCCTCCCTGGCGTCACCACCAACCAACAACAAAGTCTCCAGTTCCCCACGTTGCTCTCTGTTTCCTGCATATCCCTTCCGTTCCCTGCCGTGACCATTGCTTCCATCATCAAGACACATCCACATTCCTCAATAAACTTTGTTATTATTATCACTCCTGAGAGTCCTCTGTTTACGGTATGTGGGTCAGATACCTGATAAGCATGACAGAACACTCAGGCCAGGTCGATCCACTAGAGGCTCTCAGGAGGATGATGGCAGATCAATCCTCCATTATTCAGTCCCACGATGCAGTTCTGATTAGATTACTCATTTACTTCAGAACCTGTCTCTCCGTACAGTCGATTCAGTCTCTTCACCTTACGAGGGCGCTGCAGAATGTCGTCCACTGTCTCCACCACTTCCGCATCATTCCACTTCCTGTTCCAGAGAGGTATTCTGGGGAGGTTGGCGACTGTGAGGGGTTTATTCTGCAGTGTTCTTTGGTTTTTAAATACTCGTCTCAAGCTTTTCCCAGTGATGATGCCAAGATAGCGTTTATGATCGATCAGATGTCCGGTAAAGCGCTGAAATGGGCGGAGTCACATTTTCATAGATTTCCTGAGTTTGGTTTGTCCTTTCACCATTTTCAGGAAGAATTAAGAGGGGTTTTCGGTCAAGAAAATGATCCGGTTGCTTTGGGTCGAAGGTTACGTAAACTAAGACAAGGTTCTAAGAGAGTTTCTGACTTCGCTATCGAGTTCAGAACTGTGGCTGCTCGCCTTCACTGGGACTTAGGTTCCCCTAAGAAAATATTTTTTGAAGCGTTAAACGAAGCTATACAGAATGAATTAACCCTTTTTGATGAGCCACGCTCTCTTGAGGGGCTTATATCACTAGCTGCCCAAATAGAGGGTCGTCTGAGGGAAAAAGACCGGTTGAGGGTATGCCATCGAGCATCTGTTGGTCTGGCTTCCGCTGTTTGTTCGCCTCCCCTAACTGCCTCCTCTGCATTCAGAACATCCACAGCGCCTTCACCAACGTCACCCCCGGAACAGGAGCCCATGCAGGTCGGACGAATCAGGCTCACCCCGGAGGAACGGCAGAGGAGAATGCAGTCTAAGGAGTGCCTGTACTGTGGCACTCAGGGGCACTTCATCGCTAAGTGCCCCTCCCTCAGGAAAGGGAAGCTCCCCGAGAGATCAACCCATCCAGCAAGCCTCGTCTTCTCCTTCCTGCCACAATCACACACAATTCACGCAAGTATCAACTTTCCGCTCTCATTGATTCCGGTTGTGAGCAGTCTCTCATCGCACAATCACTCGTTGAACAGCTTCAAATCCCCTTCCTTCCTCTCGATAACCCCGTTCGTGTCTCAGCTCTTGATGGTCACTCTCTGCCACAGGTCACCCATGTTACTCATCCCCTGGAATTCAGCATAACCGGTAACCACACTGAACATCGATCCTTTTTTGTGTTTTCCTCCTCCCAACCCAACATTACCCTTGGTTTCGACTGGATTCAGACTCACAATCCCTCTGTAAACTGGTAAGCCTGCTCCATCACCTCATGGTCGAATAACTGTCTCTCCTCCTGTCTCCAGGCTGCCGTTCCTCCTAGCCCACCCCAGCAAGAGGTCTCCATCGATTCCCAGGACCTCAGCAACATCCCGGAAGATCACCTTGATCTCAAGAATGTTTTCAGTAAGAGCAAGGCTTGCTCTTTACCACCCCATCGACCATACGACTTCGCCATAGATCTTCTGCCCGGAGCCCCGTTACCATCAAGCAGGCTGTTTAACATCTCTCATACGGAACGCGAATCGATGGAGACTTACATCAACGAGTCCCTGGCCGCTGGCATCATTAGGTCCTCCTCATCTCCCCTGGGTGCGGGCTTCTTTTTTGTCTCCAAGAAGGATGGCTCGCTCCGGCCTTGCATTGATTACAGGGGTTAAATAACATCACCATTAAAAACAAATATCCATTGCCACTCATCACCGCCGCCTTCGAGTCCTTGCATCAAGCCACTGTCTTCACTAAATTGGATCTCCGCAACGCTTATCACCTCGTCCGCCTACGCCAGGGAGATGAGTGGAAGACTGCTTTCAAGACCCCCATAGGACACTTCGAGTACCTCGTCATGCCGTTCGGCCTCTGTAATGCCCCATCCGTTTTCCAGTCTCTTATCAACGACGTTCTGCGTGATTTTTTTGAACATTTTCGTTTTCATGTACCTTGATGACATCTTTATTTTCTCTTACAACCTCCCTGAACATAAGAAACACGTCAGTCAAGTCCTTCAACTCCTCCTCCAGAACCTTCTTTTTGTCAAGGCCGAGAAATGCGAATTCCACAAACCATCCATAGCTTTTCTAGGTTACATTTTCGAGGGCGGGCAGATACGAGCTGATCCCACCAAAGTTCCCGCTGTCACAGATTGGCCCACACCAGATACCAGACGTCAGTTACAATGCTTCCTTGGTTTTGCTAATTTCTACAGAAGATTCATAAAAAATTACAGTCAAACCGCAGCACCACAAACCGCATTAACTTCCACCAAATGCACCTTCGCCTGGACCCCTGAAGAAGACCTAGCATTCCTTAAACTCGTTCATCCTCGATCCTAGTCTCATTAGAGATTTCGAGGCCTCCTCAGCGCCACCCGGCGGTCCTTGATGGGGGGGTACTGTCATACTGAGACTCTCTAGCACCTTCACAGGTTGTCCACGAGGGGATGCCAGAACATCATCCGGCTGGAGCAGCTCCTATCCTGAGCTATTCTCCAGATGATCTGCATTTGGGCTGATTGGGCTGAGGTGTTTATAAGGAGCAGGGATCCAGCTTCTTGTCGCCTGAGTGTTTGTTAACCCTGGTTCAGTTTCACTTGTGCTCAAACCTACTCCGTTCAAGATCAACTGGATTCTCACCACTCTGGTTACTGCTCTTAAGACAAAGCTCGATCTGCCCGCTCCAGCCATTCACCATCTGCCTCACGCCCCTCTGGACAACAACCACCTAGGATTCTGCTGGAAAGTCTCTCCACTCACCCCTCTCTGGCGTCACCACCAACCAACAACAAAGTCTCCGGTTCCCCACGTAGCTCTCTGTTTCCTGCATATCCCTTCCGTTCCCTGCCATGACCATTGCTTCCATCATCAAGACACATCCACACTCCTCAATAAACTTTGTTATTATTATCACTCCTGAGAGTCCTCTGTTTATGTGGGTCAGATACCTGAAGAGCATGACACCTTCTGTTGAGTGACCTTCATATTTGCAGGTGTCAAGGGGAGCTGCTCACATCTACCAGTTTTTTTCCATTTCTCCTGGATGCATCCAACACTCCTATGTTGGATGTTTATGCAAATAAACTTATAAATCTCTATAAACAATTCTGAAATAAGTATCATATAATAATATTTATATATTTATACTTTAGGTGGCTAGAGGTACCACCTCCTTGCCATCATTGTCGTATCTTCTAAGTCTGAGCAGTATGAGCAGTTTTTACAGAAATGTAGCAAAAAATATAATTTTCTGTTCTTATATTTACATTGCTTAAATATTGCTTAAAGACACTGTATTTTTATGATTGTAAGTAAAATTATATCATATATATAGGTTGATAATTTAGTAGCAACACCAGAACAAATGACACTAAAGTTGTTTTTTTGTTTTGTTTTGTTTTTTTTAACTGGCAACTTCATTCTAAAATATCCAATACAAGTTGCAAGTCATGATAATAAAAGGTAGTTACATCATTAAGTTGTATATAAGAAAGTAAATGTTTAATTAATGTGTTATATTCATTATCACCTAATTTAACTGATTAAACAAGTGAGCAAAAAATATTTTACAATAATTTAATCTGAATTTATTACTATTAAAAGATAAAGATTCTGATTCTTTTTTTTTATGTATTCATAAATTCTGGGCACGGGAACATGAACCTCAACCTTTGTTAATATGAATATATTGTGATAAATTTGCATAATCCACTTCATAATCCTCTGCAGTCCTCAGCAGTAACAAAGATAAGGAGGGGGGCCACTGTTTCTCCTGGGAATGCTGCACAGATAAACTGAGGAAAAGAGACCCACTTTCTGCTCCTATTACGAGATAAAAAGGAAAAGGAAAGGCTTCGCAAATTTTCCATTTTCCACTGCATTCCAAGTTCACAGACAGATGAAATATAATTATCTGAATTTTATTTTATTAGGTGTATCTGTTTATATATATATATATATATATATATATATATATATATATATATATATATATATATATATATATATATATATATATATATATAT
>JAVLVB010001217.1:868271-879596 GCA_032876305.1 Orestias chungarensis | reverse complement strand
TATATATATATATATATATATATATATATATATATATATATAGGTATGTTAAGGCCAAGTACCAAAGTTAGGTACACTTACCCATTATCCTAGTGCCCTCTCTTCCCTTTTCCCGCTATCCCTCTGTTATTGTTGTCCCTCCACTTTCTCCCTCTTTTCTTTTGCCCCCCCTTCATCATTTGGATGAAGCTAAATGTCTTGTGTGAGATAACATCACAGTAGGAAATTCCGCCTCTGTTGCCAGCCTGCTCAGTTTTCTCCCCAGGGCTAGCAACAATGTGTGTCCTTCATAAGTGCCTGTGCAGCGTTCAGAGTCTCCTCTCATCCCCTGTGAGCCCGGTCAAAAGACCCGCCGGTGAAACCCAACACGCCCAGCTCCTCTGCAGAACCTCTGCAGGTAGGCAAAAGGATTAGTGTGAAGACGCTAACAACAGCACCATGCAATTATGCTTCTTATTCCTGAACACTTGAGTCGGCTAACAACTGGCACGCTGGCAATGTTAGTGGATTTTTTTAAAGTAAATATTTTCTATAATTTCTGTTTTAAGTGTGAACATTCTTTTGGAAAATAAGTATTTTTTGAATATTTAACAATGAGGTTCATTTCTATCCACTTCTTAAGGTTAAGTTTTTATTTAGCGTTTCCTGTAAATGTTTACAGTTTGCAACATTCCTAGTTTATTTTGACAGACTGTCTTGCTCAATGTTTGCAACTTCTTGTTGAATTCTAAAACTTCCGCTTGACTGATCTTTTTGCTTCATCAAATTAAATTCTTGGTTCGCTCGTGCCTAAAGTTTCCTTCACGGTGGAGACAGCATGCGCTGCACAGCAGTGAAGAGGGCACAGCTCAAAACTGCCCCAATGTTCAGTTGTGCTGGTTGTTGTGAGACCAAAAGGAAATTGCAAGCATTTTTCCATGTTGCTCCTTTAATATTAATTGGTAAATTCATCTTTTAATGACAAATTTGAATAATCTAAAGCTTCAGTCCTGACTGTTGTTCTGGGACTTTAAGAACTACAACAAAAACGTTAGTCTTTATGATTAGAAATGATTATGCACAGGTCTCTAAAAGTGCTGGTCCAACTCCTAGGGCGTTAATGTATTTAATACCCTTTTTAATTTTAAATAAAGTGATAAAGATGAAAAATATAAAACTGATTTGCAGAGGAATATCTCTTTTAAAATTGCTGGGGTTTTTTTCAGTTTACTGATCTTCCTGGGGCTTAAAAGTTCATAAAAGCTACATTTTTAAGTCTTCTGCTAAGGGTTCTGCGGAGCCACTGTGTTCCAGGTCAACGGACAAGATGTATCTTTTTATTTTGCGGGAAACTAAAAGAAAATACACAAAGCAGTTTGTCTTCTATATCTTCTCTGCAATATAAGTTCCCCTTATAGAGCCAACAAAGCTATGCAACCGCATGGGTTAAACTATGTGTGTAAAGCGGTATTTATCCATTTCCTGCAACATAAACACTAATTCAAATCCTGTAGACTTTATATAGCTCCTTCCATGAGGCCCCACAACACAGAACGTTACCACAGTAACTAAACGGTTACCTTCAGAGCAGAGATTGCAGGGTTGTTGTCTGGACAGGATGAGACGTTTGTGTGCAGTATGGTATAAAGGGCTTTATGTATTTAGGGCTGTGTCTCTAAATGTGATGCGTCTCTGCTATGAGTGCTCATGGCCCTCTGACAAAAAAAGAGAGGAGTGTCGGCTTATGTCAATGTCTGTGACCTTCGCAGTCGGGTTCAGGGGGCCAAATGTGTGTCTCACACTGAGTAGAAATTCCTCAATCTTTGTTTTTTTTCACCACGCATAAAATTGTTTTTCTGTTTCGTTTTGTTTTATTTCACCATGTGTAAAAGAGGAGAAGTGGCTCCAAATCTCATTCGTGTCGCTTTCAAATCTGATATTTTAATTAATTTCTGTTGCATACATTGCGTTATCTTGAAAGAAAATATAAATGACTTTGTCTAAGGGTTGGTGGCTTTTTGCTGCAAGAAGGATAATACTACAGCCCTCATTTGCAGACTAAATGTCATTAGACAGCCGCACAAATTGACATTTTAAAAGGCGTCAGAATGCCCACCAGCGTTTTTTGGTTGAGTTGGTTAGCATTTGACAGCGCTATCTCCCAAATGAGGTCTCTTGCAGGCGCAGTGTATGTCTTCTGTTGTGCTAAATGCACCTGTTGTTGGACTTATTTGAGGTGAGAAGAGGTTAATTACGTAGCGGTGCGTGCTTTATCATCGCTGAGTTACGTCATTAGACTTTGTCAAGGGGTGGACTTCCAGGGGGCCTCTTGAAGGCCATTCAGAAGATATAGTGCTGTTTGAGAGATAACAAGGTTGTAACTAAAACATTCTTCATCCTCACCTGTGTAATAGTCCTTTGCTGTGTTTACACAAATGACCTAAAAACACCCCACATTTTGCTAAACTAAGTTTTGAATTAGTACGTTTTTGTTTAGTTTTTTTTTATTGTTCCATAAATGTACATTAAAAAGTTGTATCGCATGTCTGACACACAGCGTGAGTTGGTGTCCACTTCAACAAATACACAGTTTTTCTGTTTGCTACTGACCTTTTCCCTCCCACCTTTTGCTCTTTGCATCTCCTGATTTACTCCTCCCTCTCTTTCCAACTCCCATGCAGAGCACCGTTTACCCCAATAACTTTTTCTGTCGGGTTACAGAGGGTGAGGTCGCTCTCAGTTTGCAGCGATTTTATGTGGGTGCGCACGTGTGTTTGTTTGTACCTGCATTAGTCATCATCTTTTTTTAAAAAAAGCAAAATACGACAAAAAGAAAAACATCAGAGATTTTCTGTGATTATTCAGGATAAAATCCGTGTAAAGTAAATTTTTTATTAAAGTTGTATGGCGTAATTTTGGAAATCAGTATGTAAAAAAGGGACTGCCGTCCTTTTATAGAGGGGTCAAAGAATAGGTTTAATGCAACTAGGAGGCTACTTTTTTAAAGAGGTTTAATTCTTTCACAACACCCTTTTTTTAATACCTGAGCAAACAGGATTGCTTTGCTAACTGCACCTATAATGAATATTGGATCAATCCTACTGCTGATTACCTGCATTTGTTCATAGTTGCTCTTTTTTGGGAAAGCTAGGCAGCTAATGCGTAATCATCCGGCTTAGACTCTCTGGTAAAACATACTCCAGGATGCTGGAAAGGACAATCCAATGTCAGCTGTCAACTACTGTCTCAGCGCGCTGTTCCAGACGGAGTGAAAGCTGCAAGTCAAAGGCTCAATGCAATCTTCTGGGTTTGCTTAGGTTGGAAACTTTTTACATTGATTTGAATAATTAAACAAGCAGGATGAACCATTTGATATTTAGGATCATTTAGAATGTATGTATGATTGAACTGACATTAAATATATTTGTTTTAAATTAGTCCTATATAAATAAACTGAAGTGAACCCATTTTTCAACTATGGGTTTCAAAAGTAGCAAGGTCTGTTTTCACCGTAGCCGTGGAGCTGTGAACATTTCACCAGATCTTATCCCTCCCAGACTTGCTGAGGGAGTCATGAAAGTTTTTCATTCCACATCTGTTTTCTGAATCTGTAGAGAACATACGACTTCGACCCTGCTAACTGGTCCTTAGCCACCCAAAGCCAAAGCTGAGTCCACATTCTCTACATAAAGTTTGTTTTCAGTGCATGTTAGACTATGACAATGCTTCCCTTTGTTCCCAGCTTCTGTTTAGGATGTTTCTGGAGGGGATCTTGGTGGTGATGGCATCTTTAATCGAGACCTTCGGTATGCAATGTAGATTAATAAGAATTAACAGGGTGTCAGATCTTCTGAGGCAATGGCTCTTGAATTGAGAAATGCTCATTGTTGGTTGGACTTAAGGTAGATTAAGTATTTTTGTGTCTCCGGCATGTGAGATGCCATGACTGAGAAGAAGACAAATCCAGGTATCAAGCCTCAACTGTAGTATTGCAGTTTCAGTCTTCTCTGGTAAAGAAAAAGCTAAGTCAATAAGCAAAGCTTTGTATTTAACAAACCATTTGTCTGTGTTTAAGATATAATCTATTGTCATGAGTTATGGGTATAAAGTGAAAGACCCTAGATCAGGGGTGCCCACACTTTTCGAGCTTGCGAGCTACTTAAAAGATGAGAAATCCTAAGGGATGTACCACCCCCCATAAATACAAATTTAAGCAAACTCAGATTTAAAAAGGTGTGTTTTTACCTACCGGCAGACCTAGAACCTCCATTATGGACTCTGTATTTGTTCTGACCTGTGAATACCAAAACACTATGGCACACTTTCGTGTACAAGACAATTCAAAGTGCTTTACATAGAAAAAAAGAGCAGAAAATGAAACAATAAAATCAACTTTGAATTTAAAATAAATAAAAGGAAATAAAATAATAATAATAATAGTAATACTATTCTCAGTTGCTATATGCACAGTTAAATAACGCTGTTTATGGGTGAAAGACAGCTGTGTTCCACTCATAAAAAGAAAAGAAAAATACAAGAAAATCATTCATATATTACTCTAAATATTTAATATGTCCATTAAATAAATCAGGAAATTTTATCACCATTTTCCAAAAATGATTAAACATACATTCATGCGGTGGAAAATACATGGGAAACAAATGGGTTGAGAGACCAGATGGAGGCCTCTGTCAGGTTCTCTCTGGGTCAAAGTTGAGGCATCACCTTCCTGTGGAATCTGTCAAGCCGACTGGTATAAATGCATGCAAGAAAAAAAACACATTGGCCGCAGCAATAACACTGTATTTTTAGCTTTAGAAAACTCACAAAATGTCTGTTTAAAAACAACTAATCATAGATTTTATTTTGTCATTTATGCGTTCAAAATACACAAATATATTGTTTATGCCCACACACAAGGTATGACTCAATGAATGTACTTGAAGGGCTAACATGGGTAAATATTGTGGAGTAGAATTGTGTACAGCGTAAATTTAAGAGAAACAGAGAGCATGTGCTTCGCTGAACGGTTTGGACAGATGTGCAGATGTACGCCTGGATGCGTGGGACGTTTTCCGGAGTGTTTATTAACCTGTCTGTGGAAAAGTACGTTTTGTTGGATTTCTACCAAATGAGTAAAACTTGGCCACTTCAAATCCCAGGAAATAAAGGTGAGCTGGCCAAATAACAAACTGCATCCATGTTACTTTAAACCCAAACAGCACCTAATCTGATATCCATCTCATATGGCTTTTCCAGCTTCACTAACAAAGATATTCCAATCTAATGAATTGTGCAGCAGCATAGAGAAAAGAAGAAGTAAGGACAAGTTGGGCTCTACAAAGATAAGCAACCTGTATAATTGGTGTTTTAGCAAGTCTAAAGGAGCCCAAAAAACAATACGTTTACCTTGGCTGACGGTGGTACGTATCGACGTCACTTTCTGTTGTTGCACCGTGTGTCTGTTAGCGTCTGTGAGCTCCACGCGCTCTCTTATTACTCCGAATTCTCTGTACTGAGACGTTTCTAGCTAATTCTAAACACACCTTCACATTAATTACACATTTCTGTTGCTCCACTGAAGTTTTTAGAAACCGTAATTGTTCTAAACTGACCTTTTTTTTGTTGTTGTGAGCACTCGCTAGCTTAGTTAGCTTAGCTTCTAGCGGTACTATGGCTTCTCCCTCTGCTTCTCCTCTTTCCTGCTCTGTGTGTCAGATGTTTAGTTATTCCTCTGCCTCCTTTAGAGATAATGGTACGTGCATTAAATGTAGCATTTTTTTAGCTTTGTAGGCGAGGGTGTGTGAATTTGAAGCTCGGCTCCGTGCTCTTGAAACACCCGCATATAGCCGAGGCCCATTAGCTAGCGTGGAGCCAGCAAGAACAGGTTGCCCTAGTGATCCTCTAGCACTTCCCATGCAGCTGGGTAAGCAGCCTGGCTGGGTGACTGTACTTAGAAAGCATAGTCCCAGAACCCAGCCTAGGGCTCACCACCAAGCTGTTAACGTTTCTAATCGATTTTCCCCACTCAGCGATACACCCGCTGAGAAACAGACTCTGGTAATTGGCAGCTCCATAGTCAGAAACGTTGCTTTAGAGAAACCAGCAACCAGAGTCAAATGTTTGCCAGGGGCCAGAACAGGCGACATAAAATCATACCTCAAACAGCTGGCTAAGGATAATCGTAAATATAGTAAAATTGTTATTCACGCTGGCTGTAATGACACCTGGTTACGCCAATCGGAGGTCCCTAAAATTAGGGGAACAGCACTAGGCTGGTTTAAATCGCATTTGTCTGATAGATCCCAGTTTGTTAATCTAAATGATGAATCTTCTCCGCATTGTAAGGTTACTTGTGGAGTACCAAAGGGTTCTGTACTTGACCCAATTCTATTTACTAGATACATGCTCCCTATTGGTAAAATCACCAGACAGCATGGTGTTAATTTCCACTGTTATGCTGATGATACACAACTGTATTTATCTATAAATCCTGATGAATCCAGTCAGTTTGGTAGATTACAGGCATGTCTAGATAACATAAAAATGTGGATGACTTTAAACTTTCTGCTCTTGAACTCTGAAAAGAAAGAAGTTGTTATCTTTGGACCAGAACCTCTAAAAAAAGAAATTGCTTAGTCAGCCACTTGACCTGGATAGCATCAGGTTGGCGTCTGGTGACAATGTAAAGAACCTTGGGGTTATTTTTGATCAGGAAATGTCTATCAAGTCCCATATAAAACAGGTCTGTAAGATTTCCTTCTTTCACCTTAGGAATATAGCAAAAATTAGAAATATTCTCTCCAGGAAAGAAAGCTGAAAAACTAGTCCATGCATTTGTTACTTCAAGGCTGGACTATTGCAACTCTTAATTAGCAGAAAGTTCACAAAATGCAATTAACAGTCTACAGTTGGTCCAAAATGCTGCAGCAAGAGTTCTCATGAAACTTAAAAAGAGAGATCATATCTCCCCAATTTTAGCTTCCCTTCATTGGCTCCCTGTCAAACTTAGAATAGATTTTAAGATTATTCTTTTGACATACAAAGCCGTCAATAATCAATCTCCATCGAATATCAGAGATCTGATTACTCCTTATGTCCCTAACAGCACTTCGCTCTCAGACTGCAGGTTTACTGGTGGTTCCTAGATTCTCTAAAAGCACAATGGGAGGCAGATCTTTTAGTTATCAGCCTCCTCTCCTGTGGAACCAGCTTCCAGCTTTAGTCCGTGAGGCAGACACCCTGTCTAGTTTTAAAGCTAGCCTGTTTGGTAAAGTTTATAGTTAGGAAGAGGTAGAGAAGACAGCCTAATCCGGTTGGGGGAGGAACTGAGTCTTGACAGATGGTTCTCCTTTGCTCCACCTTCTTCATGTCTCACTCTATTGGGTTAGGTTATTTAAGTTTTTCTATAGTTATGCTGCTATAGGTTTAGACTGCTGGAGGACAATCTGACCACTTCTCTCTCTGTTACTTTCTTCCTTTGTCCAATCTGCTTAGTTACCGTTATTTCAACCTTGTTAACCTTTTGTTTTCTCTTAGTGTTTTTCTCTCCATAGTAACCACACTTGGTCTGGCGTTCTGTAAGCTGAGACAGCTTCTTGGATGAGAACATGGGCTGAGATGTTTCCAGTGACGCTCTACAACTGCTACTGTAAACTCTTTTTTTTCAGTATCCTGTGCATCTAATTTGGTTGTCTGTCTTTTCAAACCCCCAATCGGTCATGGCAGATGGCTGCTGGTACTGAGCCTGGTTCTGCTGGAGCTTTCTTCCTGTTAAAGGGGAGTTTTTCCTCTACACTGTTGCTACATGCCTGCTCAGTATGAGGGATTGCTGTAAAGTCAACGACAACACAAGCCATTGTTTTGGTCTGCTGATTCCATTGGAGTGAATGCTGCAAGTCAATGACTCGATGCAATCTGCTGGGGTTCCTTAGATTGGAAACTTTTTCAAATTGATTTGTTTATGATATATCTTTGATTTTAATTGATTTTTTTTTTGTAGAGTGCCTTGAGACGACATCTGTTGTAAATTGGCGCTATATAAATAAACTGATTCTTTATTCTTGATACCAGTTCACCCATTCACACACTGGTGTAGCCTGATAGAAGCAAAGCTGCCATACACCAACGCCACCAGAGTCACTGACCACCACGGCGGAGACAAACAAAATGGGGATTCAAACCAGCAACGCACCAGACACAGGGCAAACCCCCACCTTCTGAGCCACTGTGGCAACACTTTCAGCCTTTTAGCTATTGAGTTGTGGGCAATATTTATAACGTTTGACAAGTGATTAATGTTAGACCTGAATACAGTTGTAAGATCAGGTGAGACATTTACAAAGAAAGATGATTTGTTAAGACAATTCTCAAGAAAAGATTTAGATGAAAAGCTGGACTTGTTTGAATAATGTTTAGACAGATTAGTAAAACTAAGAGAAGATGTATGTTGGTAAAATATTGAATTTTTTTGCCTATATAAGATAAGGTAAGGATGTTTAGCAGGGTATAAAAATATATTATGTTTTGATATTTTTTTTAGTTAAGTGGATTGTCATATTTTGTACAATAGCAGTATCATTTAGCAGATTCAAGTTTGTATATCTATGTTCAGTTCAAATATTCCGTTGTAGCAATGTGCGTGCACCAAGTGGTAAAAGAGACACATTATTAATTTAAAGCCTTTTAACAACTCCAAAAACAGCTTTTATTTATATAATTGCACACTACACAACCAGTTAGTGGATTATTTTGTTAAAATAGCCCCTGTCACCTCTAGTTTCCACTGCTCACTCATAGAGGCCAAACACTAATGGAACACTAATGGCTTTCAGTTCGGCATGGTAACATTTCCCACCCCGTCACCGTTTCTGCCTCGCTGACAACCTCCCTCTGAGCCGAGAGCCGCTCGTAAAACACCACCAGCAACTCTGAGCGAACAGAGCTGTCTTCAAACCCTTCATGAATCCTCAGGTCTGTGCAGGGCCAGAACCAGGCAAATGACCGTGTTTATCTCAAAGAAGACGTCATCGTCGTTGAAGAAAGCCCATAATTATAAACACGCAAATCCAGCAGTTCGTAATTAAAAACATGCCCCTGTCGCCCAAGAGTCTTAAAGACGGCAGAGGAACAAGTGACAGTTTAGAAGGCCTCTAAGTAACACCTTCTATAGAGGCCAGCCAACATGCAAACTGTATTATAAACCCCAATATGAATGGAT
Organism: Orestias chungarensis; assembly: GCA_032876305.1. Lineage (NCBI taxonomy): Eukaryota > Metazoa > Chordata > Actinopteri > Cyprinodontiformes > Cyprinodontidae > Orestias > Orestias chungarensis. The sequence goes on along the minus strand of JAVLVB010001217.1, from coordinate 870,397 downwards.
TATAAGGAAGTAGGAGGTAGAAGCAAGTGGTCAGATTTCCACAATTAAATATTTAACAATTATTCATTTTGACATATGTAACAAGATGTATATGAATATTTTTATTTGAGTAAGTGGTGCTCGCATGAAATTCCCTGCTGCACACATGGGGAAAACCAAATATCTTCTGAAGAAGAGTTTTAAGATATAGCTGTTGGCCACAATGATGAGAAGAATTTTTAAGGGGAGTTCAAGGTAAAGTTTTCAAACCTCAACTGTTAGCCTTTGATAAATTCACTCACGATGTCACTGAAGGTAACAGTACTTGCATGTGCTCATCTGAAATCAAATGTACAGAAGAAGAGCACAGAGATGACATACATCCCCATTAGTCCAGCATGGCCACATTTATGGCCATTTAGAAAGAAACAAAACAGCCAAGCAGGGGAAATGATTTTCTCTTATCATTGTTAGTATTTTACTTGTTATGCACATCACTGGTAGAAATAATGGTGTAAGGGACTATCAAACTTTCTGTTGGATGTTCTAACAAGACAGTGGTCTCAAACATGCTAATTTGGAACAGACCGTATTTTTCTGCCTAATTTTACCACTCAGAAACACAATGTGAATATTCTCTGGACTGACGATGTGAGAAAACCCTGAGTTTAGTTTTATAAGTGGCTACTTCACATAATAAACAATGAAATTTACAGATACTGTATAAGCTGTGCATTAAAACTTCTGTACGTTTACAATCTAGTTTGCAAACATTAACATTTTACTATGTTATCATTCTGTCCTTTTATCAATAACAGCTTGATTTAAAAAGTTGCCTCTTGTGCTCCAAGGTCATAAAATGTAATCAAACCTCCTAAAACCATGAGTCAGAAGTGCAAGAGTCAAAGTGAAACTTATGAAACACCTCCCAAGGACTAAATGTTACAGTGTAACCTCCCAATCTGACTCAGAGTTTAAAAACATTACATTATTAGTTCGTTCTTATTAACCTTTCTGCTAAGTTTATCCTACGTTATCTAATTTCTGTAAAATATAATTTTTTTAATACAACTCAAACGTCAGTAATATCTGATTTTACATTTTAATTTTCATCCATTCTGAAGGTGTGTCCCTGCTGAAAAAAATCCTAAGCATTTAAAAGCAGGTTTACGTTTTTGTTTGTCAGTTTTAATACCTGCAACAACAATAAAAAACTAATGTAAAAATAGCATTGACCACTGCTTTTTTTCTATAAATAAAAGATGTAAATAAAAATTGAACAAGGCAGATGAAGAATTTAGCACAACAAAAGTCTTGCGACATTCACTGTATGTATAAACTTGGGTCACATTAAGTATAGCTCAGGTATATGAGGAACTTACAAGGTACTTTCATTGAACATGTTTTGTGCATTGCCTTCTTGTTCCTTATTTCATATTGTTCTGTTTTTTCAAAACTGACTTTTTCAAGTTTGAAAAGAAGCATATTTTCTTGCTATCATTCAACAACTTGTGCCTACCTTGGAAACGTTTTGTTCCCATTTGGCAACATGCTTTATTTTAGAGAATTTGATATAATCTGACCATTGTCAACTGTGATGGGTTGTGGTTGAATGAATCCAGTTTGTAATATCTCCCAACAGAAAATCACTGTATCATTTTGGTTTGATCAGAGAATATCATTTGTAATATTTCATTAAAGTCAACTGGTCAATTAAAGTTTACCACCAAAATAAACAAAAATAGGGCATACAATCAAATTGTCAGAGAAATAATGTAATTTTAAAATACATTTCTGAGTTAAAGTTTCACATTTCATCAATATCTATTGATATTGGTTCATTAAAAACACCTAACTAGAATATAGACTTACTTATGGCACAAGCACAAGGCACAAGTGTCAGGGTGGTTTTTAAATGACTCGAGCAGAGGTGGAGATTGAGTGTAATAATAAATTTATTGAGGGAAGGAATGTGTACAGAACACAAGAATAGAACCAGGAACCACACACGGAACAACAGACAAATGGAACGGAGCGAGAGGAAAACTAATGGCGCGGAGGCGGAACTAAAATGACAACAACAAGCGGGGAAACAATAAACACCGGACCCAAATGTAACACAACCAAAAATACTAAATAAATAAACA
>JAVLVB010001217.1:833468-859282 GCA_032876305.1 Orestias chungarensis | reverse complement strand
AAAAAAAAAAAAAGGATGAAATTGACTTGAATTTGGTACACAACGTTTTCATTAGCATATGTAAAGCTACCACAGCAGTCCCCATGTCCGCTGCTCCTCAGGCCGGCCCTGGTCTACATGGTTTACCTGGGGCTCTTCTTCTTCCTACTGTGAAGAAACACTGTGTCTTAAACGTCCACAATGAGAACCCTCCGCTTGACGCGAGGCCAAAGCTGAGCTGTTTTTCTATGTCTGTTCATCAATGCCTTAAAAAAACTGCTTCATACGGGTTGCATCAGCGCGTATAGAGTGTATTTATATAATTATTGCTGTACATACTTTGTATACTTGTATATGTAATTTCACAAGATTGTAAATATGTATAATTCACACTTTGATAGAAAACTTTATTTTGAAAATAAAAAGGATTTTAATGGAATCTTTTTAATGGTGCTTTTTTGCAAATGGTTAAGTTGTTTTGTATTTTCCAGCTGATCTGAAAGTGGCGTTTATGATCTTTATGGCCTGTCAGGTCTCAAGAGTAATTACAGTAGAAGTAGCTTTCTTTCTAAACCCTACATGTGTTTCACTTTGACCTATACCTTACTTGTGTGAAACTTAATATATATTTATATATTATATATTATTTACATTGCAATCCCTTTAAGCCTCAGGCTTCTAATTAAGATGTTAGACAAGAGAGACAGACTTGTAAGTGGCCAGCTGATTCTCTGTGGCGTGTGGAAAGGTAATTACGGTCCTGTCAGTGTGTGTGGTCCGTTTATCTTCATGCAGGAAAAGACTGTCAGTCTGCAGACCTGTCATGTTTGGAGACCTTTTAGTTTGCATAGAATGGATGTCTTTTTGTTTCCCGGCAAAGAAAATAAAATCTATGTACTCAAACTAAAATAAAAAACTGTAGGCTGCCTTAATGGAACAACACATATTAATCTGATGAGGTCCAAACTTTTCCTCGCTGAGGAGAGGGCCTTTTATCTTCTGCTGCCACCATGTGGTAAAATCGTAAGAAGATGAGGAGTACTTTAGATTAAACAATGATTAAAAAAATGAAATTGTTTAATTCAGTTCGAATCAATTCTTTTTTTATGTAATATCAGTTTTTTAAAAATTATATCTCTAATATGATGAAAACTTACAATTAATTAATAAATAAGTTCAAAAACACAATTATTCTTGTAAATCCCATTTCCTTTGGGAAGCTAAAGGAAAACAATAAATTTCAAGATTTTTTTCAGAAAAAACTCAAGAAGTTGTTCTAATACTCCTTTTTTTGTGAAGCCATTAGATGTATTAGTTTTGCACTCCTTAAATTTGGTTTCTTAACATTTTAGCCATATGATAAATACGGTGGAGGAAAACCAATGTTCCTCTCTAAACTCTCTAAACACACCATATCCACAAAAGAAAAAAAAATAGAGGTAGCAGGGTTATGCAATGGGGGAGATTTCTTTGGATATCAAGATAAATTGAAGGTGTTGACTTGACGGGAAGACGGATGGACAAAAGTACAGGACCATACTAAACTTATTTCTGTTTGAGGTTTAAAAAGAGCTGAGACTGGGGGGTAGATTCAACGTTCAGCAGCCCAGCAATGATGACAGTGGGTTAGTTAAACTATTCGAACTGCTCCATCGCAACCCACACCAAAGTACTTCATATATGAGTTTAAGCTATAAAAATAACTTCTGCTTTCAGTGAATATTGAAGAAAAACAAATTTAAACAGGAGGAAGAAATATACCCTGAAAAAATGCATCTTTCCTTACAACAAAATGTTTATGTAAAAAGAAGAAATTTTGACGAGCCCATGTGTTGCACACCACACATCTTTTTTTTTTTTTCTACTTTCCAACTGTCCACTACTATCCCATATGACCCCCCAAAAAAAAACACACACATACACACATTGGAATGTGTGATTAAAAATGTAAAAACCTATGAAGAACCTCAGGATGTATAAATATTTTAGTAATTTTAAAAGCTTTTGCAAGACACAGGGAAAGAGAATGTGAAAACCCCCTGGTAAGACATTTAAAATAGTTTAAATGTATATATCCCTAAATCTATCATCAATTTGAAGCCGAGTTTGACCTTCCAATGAGAACAAATTGCTCTTTCTGTGCTTGTTAAACCCGAGGCATGTTGCTTTCCTTTCCAGCCTTGGACATGTGTGTGCCATTCTTTTGTGGCAGTGACTTGAGCATGTTTCTTCAAGCCCCCCACCCCGTCTGAAAGAAATCCGCCAAGGAAATGGGTTGAGAGGTCATGCCTGATCCGTCTCCTTCCAACATAAACAAAGCGTCGACTTTTCGGCTCAGGAGGCACTCGCCATGGACAGCTCCTGTTGGTAAAACCCAAAGAATCCATCTCCTTCTTCATTAGCTCCAATTAGGTTGTTTATGAATGAGGTCTCTGTGTAATGATCTAATTAGATGTCCTACAGCGATCCGTTCACAATAAATCATGTTAGCATGTCTGAATGGCTTATGTGGGCCATTAAAGGTTGCATAGCTACTGGTACGTTACAATTTCACAGAATATACAAAGCTGGGTGGGAAGTCTTCAGCTTTCACAGACAGCTATTGTCAAGTCACGGCTGATTTACAGCGCAGTTTAACTTAAACAGACCTAAGTGACAGGTCCTGTGATGACAGATGATCTTTTCTTTTTTTTTGTGCCTGAAGGCATGCAGAGATGAACCAAAATGCTGGATGAAAATGATCATTATAGGGAACATGTATTATCAGGAAATATTATTTTAACGTCAACTTTTTAATTAAAACAAATCCTTAAGATGTGACATAAAATTTATAGATTTTAAGTAAACATTACTATGTAACTAAATATACACAGTCATATTTTATATGTAAAATAAATCCTATAAAGTAACAGTGCTGAAGGCTGTAAATACCCCCAGTATTTTGTTGGTACTGGACAATTTGTGGGGAGTTTGCAGCTTTTTCTTTTAAGGTTTGAAATACATAGCTGGCCTAAATTTATTCATAGACAAGTGGATTTAAAAAAGTAGGGTGAAACTTCCGAGGTGAACAAAAGTTGATTGTAATGTCTGATTACATTATTTAGAAAGGATCTAGTCAAATTTGTAGTGAAATTTGAAGAAAAGAAAAAAAAACAAGAAGAAGCAAATAGTGGCATGTGTAACAAGTGAGGAAAACATACCATGTTTGAGGCCATTCTAACAGTATTTGCAGAGTTACATTCAGTAAAATTAATAAATTAATAAATGAAGAAAAAGGGGCTTTTGATATATGTTTTTTTCATTTAACTTATGTTTGCATCACTTACGTGTTTTGTTACTTGATATTGTCTTCTATTAGATAAAAAAACAAACTGATATATTTAACATGCTATACATCTTAGATTTCTTTAATAATGCTAAAAATATCAATTTTTTCATAATTTATAAAGGATAAAAACTGGTTGTCGTTGTTTTTTTTTTTAAACTCTTATATCTTTTTGAGCTATTAACGTAACACTGGTGTTTATTTTACAACAACAAAGTAATGTTTAACCTGCTTTTTTTGTTGTTGTTTTGTTTTTGTTTTTTTACAGGTGCTGACTAGTACATCAAATTAATGTTGGAGTTATAGATGTCAGGTTCTGATCAATGACTCGAGCAGAGGTGGAATTGCGGGAAAGAATAATTTATTGAGGGGAAAAATAATGAACGGAACATAAACAGGAGCAAGGTCAAAGCGGAAATGGAACAACGCGGAACTGGAACGTAAACAAACAGAGAACGGAAGCGGGACGCAGGGACTACAAACGTAAACAAAAACAGAGAACTGAAGCGAGACGCGGGGACTACAACTGTGAATAAAAAAAACAATCGAAATAAACAAACCAGCATAAGAACATGGGAAGGGGAAATAAACTGACAGACGAGATAACAACAATAATAATAATAATCACAAGGAAGGAAATAAACTGAGACAGGGAACTGGGGAGAAAAGGATGGGGGATGAAGCACGGGAAACCGGAGACCGAAGTAAATATCAGAACGGGACCAGGGGAGAAATAAAGATGGAGAAGAACCTGGACGGAGAAATCAGCTAGCAAGAGGGACAGGCTTACTGGGAGACGTGGAGGAACAAGCAGGAGAAGGCACAGAAGGACAAGGAGGGAGGCAGACGATCCAGCGGTGAGTGAATGAATTAACCAAGCTTAAATACTGAGGAGCAGGAGGTGGAGTGGTGGAGATGATGATAAGAAGATTGAGAACAGATGTGAATGATGATTGAAAACAGATGAGGGAACACACACACAGGGAGAAAGAGAGCAGAGAGGGAAGGAAAAAACTAGAGAACACAAACAAATACAAAGACTCAACGAAACTAGAAAATAACCTACAGTAAACAATAACTAATAATATAAATAATGAAAAAACAACAAAAACAAGACTACTTATGACAAACTGAATTAAACCAAAAACACGGATCATGACAATAGATCCAATTTTATTCAGTTCCAACAGTCTACATTTTGTGATACTTGTTTTTATGTTAGTGTATTCTGGAGCTTTAGGATTTCCCTCAGGTAAAGAAAAGAGCTGTTACTAAACATATTAGTATTGTCTGATACTGTTTAAAATGTCCCTCAAAGGAAACTACTCAGTCTCAGTTAACACATTAAGCAAAACCATTAAAAATGCATTTACACAATTCTCCTCGATTACTCCCCTGCAACTGTCACTGACAGGAAGTGGATTTTACCTTCAGAGCTATAGGCAGGATAGACCACCCGGCCCTCCCGTTCTGCCGTTTATCCCACCTCTCAGCCTCAGAGATAAGGAACGTGCTGTGTGATCGATACCTCGGAAGCGTTTGACATTCTCTCTGATGTGCTGCTGTGATTATTGATGTAGTCTCATCCCTCCTTTTTCCCAATATCATTCTTCCTTGACTCATGACATCAGACAGTGCTGCTGCACCCCAGGCTGATACCTGTCGGATTACCTCCAGCTGGGAAGAAGATTGATGTATTGACGTGCAGAAAAATAACTAAAAAGTAAAAATCTTTGTCTAAGAGTTGGATAGCTGACATTTTTTAATGTACCATCTGTTTTTATTATGGGGCTTTTGCTTCTATTATTCCTATTAAATCTACTATTTAAAATCTTCTGTCTAAGGCATTTATTTATCTGCTGCATTTTCTTTTGTATTTAAAGTGCCTTAAAAAAAAAAGAAAAAGACTTATTTTGCACCTGTTGTCAGCGTGTAATGACTGCCTGGCCACTAGGTGGCAGCAGAAAATCCAATTTTGCTCCAGTATAACTAATACTACAGTAAAAACCAGAGGCGGGTAGAGTAGCCTAAAACTATATTCAAGAGTTGCGTTGATCCATTGTGTTTTTAATAAAGCACTAGTTTCTCCTCCTCTTACCTTTTGTGCCATCTTTCTCCTAATGAAAAGGACAGAGCCTGTGAAGGCTGCATAGCCTCAGTCACCTAACTTCCCATGTATTTTATGGTGATGTCTGTTTGTTCTGGATGAACTGTCATGGATTTTTTGTTGTTGTGGTCATTTCCACTTCAGGGATTTATAAAGTATATCTAATTCTAATGCTATAATAATTATTTATCCAAAAACTTAAAGGAACAATAAAACAGTACCTGTTACTGTACAAAGGTTACCTGATGAAAGTGTTTGATCATAGCATCTGTTTTCATTTGAGGAATGAAATATAAATACGTACTTTGAACAAAATATTTTTTTTTTTAATGGGTTAATTATTGTTTTTAAAAATTTAAATTCAAATGCATATTATTTGATACCGATACTTACAAAAGTAATTATGACATCCCTAGATTTTTTATATAGTATATTGTTTACTGAAAATTCTCTTCACCTCCAAACTACTGATCCATGTTAGCCGTTAGAAAGTGACTACCAACTGCTAGGTTTCTGCACAGTTATGAGGTCTCACTTCAACACAAACTGAGTTTGACTGTGTCTGTTGTATTTTTAGTTATAAGTTTGTTCTGCATTAACTACAAATTGTACACTAATTAGAAACTGTGTTCAAGTAACAACAGTGTTACTTCAAAATCTTACAACTCATGCGCAATTAAGACATTTTGTCAAATACAACTGCAGATTAAAGTACATTTATATCCAAAAGTTATTCAAGTACATGCAAATAGTTACCATCCACATCTGGTAACATCAGCAAAAATCCCCAAAAGAAAATTTGGGGCAAACAAGGGAGACTGCACTATAACCAGGGACGTAATTTTGAGGAGGTACACAGGGGACATGTCCCCTGCACTTTTTCAAATGTCCGATTTGGTCCCCTGCACTTTTTACCGTCCAAAAACAATGTTCCGCTACACTACATTGAAATTGTCAGCACTAGGACCAAGCGGAAAACAACCGCTCAAGCTGAAGCTCGCTTCTCTGAGTTTAGACCGCCCACCAGCACTTGATTGGCTCTCTGTTGTTTGAAACTCTTGTGTGATTGGCTGTCTCCACTGTCACCCCTTAGAAGCAATGTTATAATCATCTGACGCGCTGCTGAATTTGGTCTGTGATTGGAGGGTCATAGTGTATAGAAAGCCGTTTCATTCAAAATTAAATAAATAAATATTTCATGAAATAAATTAATATCCCGACGAAATAAAATTATATCAACATTTAAAGAAGATTAAAAAATATATTTATTTTAATTTTTCCTCAATATTTATTTTTTTATTTATTTCACAATGAGTCTTATCTATATTTATTTATTTATTTTGAATGAAACGGCTTTCCATAATAGTGCTGGAGTCCTAAACGCTGTTGTAATTATAACTATATGGTGGCAGGGTCTACTTTTTTCAGCTTCTTGGTAGTTGTTGGATTTTTGAGAAATCTTAAATGGTCCAGGAGTTAAAGTTTTAAGGAACACGCAGTTTGGTCATTGTATGGAATCTGCTACTGTAAGTTGGATTGGGTCGGGTAAGCCAGAAGGGTTATAATATCAGATGTATTCATTTACGCTAATCTTTGAATTGGTGTTCATGTGCCTGAGTGTATGTGTTTGTGTGTGTTTGGTAATTAGGCAGGCAGGCAGACAGGATGTCTACAAAGGAAGCTGGACATTAGAGATTTCTTTAAAGGTCAAAGTGTAAGTTACGTTACAGAAATGTATAAATGTATAACAATCATCCTGCAACATTTTCACTGGCTCCATTAACCAGCATATCCACCAAGATTTGTAAGAAATGTGGATTATGTCTGTGAACCTGTGTGAATGTGGCATGTCTGTGATTTGTAAAGTAATATGTTTATTGGGCAAAGTTTGTTGTTTTTATTGCGCACCTTTCTCTAGTTTTTTTTCGGGTGGTGTGATGGAGGCTGCGGTTGAAATTACGAACGGCAGTTTATAAAGCATTTTCAATCCAAAATTAAGTGTCTCTTGGCGGATTATCTGGAGACCCATCCACAGAAAGAGATCCACCTAAAGGGCATAATTTGGCTGGACAGCGATGTGGATGACCTGTGTAGCAGGATGCAGTAAGCAGCATTTTTGATATGATCAAGCTATTTATGAAATATGTATTAATTAGCTCTAAGCCTTCCTGAAACGTGAGCAGTATTTTCAGCTGTCTGGTTTCCAGTACTACTTTAAAAGTTGTGGTGTATGATGACAGATGCATAGTAGGTGGAGACGATGTTACAACTTTGCTCATCCTGTACGAATGCGCCACATGTAACACAAAGCTGGGGGGTAATTGGTGCGAATAGGCACTACGGGATTAAGAAAAACATGATAATGTTTTGCTACATGCTTAATAACCAGTCAAACCATAAAAGGAACCATTCAACTTAAAACAATTTAAACCTAGAAGAACTACGAGAAAACATGGTGAACTGATATACAAGAGTTTAGTTAAAAAATACGTATCCCCCCCCCCCCACCTTTGAAATCAAAATTTTGTCCTTGACTATAACTAAAATGAACACACCAGTAACTCCAAACACAGACAAATAGACAACGAACGAAATGTCAGATCTCAACGGCATGGTCGGTCACTCTTTTAAAGATGGCCTTACAAAACCAAACCATACTCAAATAAAATCATTGACCACAATTTAACTTGTGAAAAATGTTCATTAAAAATGCACTTGACAAGAAAATAATGTTCAGTCAATATTCAGACAAATATAACCAAATCACTCCATAGTAATCAATTTTCACCATTTTAAATTAACACATACTATTCTGACCCTAGTTCCGATATAATACGATCCAGTTCAGTCTTGAAAGCTACTCGGTCAAAAGTTGTCAAGGCAATAAAATCCCTTAATTCCACCGAAGCATGGACTTCACTGTCATTTCTCCTCAACTAAAGTTTCTTCATTCCTCTAGATTTTGTTAAGTTGGTTAAACGATGTTGTTTTTCAAGGAAACCTAGAAAAGGAGAAAATAAAGTAAGCAAATTCATCATAAACAAACTTACATCCTGTGGTAATGTGATCCTTTTAATTATGCGCTTTCAATTACTTTCTGACATCCATAAGTCAAAAGGCAAAGGTCTGCTTTCATGCTAAGCTGTAGATAAATGCGGCGGTAAGAAAAAAATGCTCATGTAATTTGAACTGTTCTGGCTAGAATCTGTCCATCTCAGGTTTTTTAGGTGGTCATGTGAAAGCTCAGCGGTGAGGTCCGTGTGTCTGTTGCGGCTCAGGACAGCAGCGGAGCAGGGAGGCTGCTGCAGTGTCGGGGTCGACTTGTGAGAGTGAATCGGGCCCTCAAAATTACAGGGAAACAGAGCTTAGGGTGTTAAACATTCCCACTGATGCAGTAAAACAGAGCAAAGCATTTGTTTTTACCTTTTTCACTTTACAAGCCAGCAAATTGTTATTTTGGCACTTTCACCGCTTCATAGAAAAATTTTACATGCATGACAAAAAAAAAAAAAAAAAGGATTTTTGAAGACCTTTACCTGTCTGTTTGATATTTTAAAAGGGGAAGTAAAGAAACTACCACAACAATATTGAGTTCATAGTAAGTTTACTTTGGAAATCGATAGTAGGAGTGTGATTTATTAATAGACTTTACATGGCTGATTAAATGTAGGTCTGACGCCAAAAGAATACAAAGTTTCATGCATGCATGTTGATTGTATCCTAATTAAGTCTATTTTGGTGTTAATCTTTAGAGACTAAAATATTGACATTTTCAGATCACCACAGTACCCGTTTCCCTTGGCAATGGTAAGTGTGTGTGTTTGATGATTATACCCATGAAATTTAATGCAGCCACACTATTATCCCAAGCTTATCTCAGATGAAATCCTCTGGGCTCAGTTTTTTTTTTTTATCACATTCAGGGTGGTGTCACTCAACAATTATCCCAATGTAATCAAAAGCTCAAAACTCTTCTAGGATGATATGTCACCTTCTGTTGTTCCAATAAATGTTCTCCAAGTTGCTGACTCCCAGAAGACCTGCATCGATCAGGTCTCTTCTTAATAGCCTGCCTTTAAAGGATTGCCACAATGTCTAGGTACAAGTTTGTCCGTTTGAATGCTGTCACTTATACCAAGCGAAATTTGCAGTGTTCACTGGGTGAATCTAAAATGTACATTCAGGAACTACAGTAATGCCAAAGCAGTTTTTGTTCTTGTTTTCCCTCTTTATATGCAACTCTTACAAACAAATGATGCAGTCTTAAGATTTTTTTTTTTTTGAATCAGTCCTGTAAATAATTAAAATCTTCACGTTTTAACGTAAGTTTGAGCTGTTAGACTCAAATTACCCAGAATTTGTAGCAACTTTATCATAAGGGATATCTATATCTATGTTCATGCGAACAGAAAAATAATTGCAAACCGTTTATCAAACAAGTTAAGCCAATTTAGCAACCCAAGCATTTTTTACTACTTTTTTCCTTTAAAGTTTTTAAAAACGTACAAATCAGACGTCACAAATCCACAATTACCAAACAACAATAGCTTTTATTAAAAAACACAGATCAACAAAACCAATAAATATTTTGTAACAGCATTTTCTAAGACGATGTAATTTTTTATAAATGTTACAGAGTTCATTTGTAAAATAAATACTTTTTTTTCTAGTTTAGTAATCAGACTAACCCCTCAAGAAATTATAGTACATCTTTGTGCTAATCAAACACATGGACACAAAAATGGTGACGGTTTGAATAGTTTAACACCGTATAAAGAAAACATGTTTCATTTTAACCAATATTGTGAACGTTTGTTTGTCTGATGTTTAGAAGGGTAAAAATTCTTTAAAAAATATATATATATATATTTGGTTAATACCGTTTGTGAAGTTTTCAATTAATTTTAAGAAGCAGTTTTGTGCTTGATGAGTGTTTCATTCTTTTTAGTAAACTTTCCCTACATGTAAGAGGATTGGAATAACACACACAAAAAAATTTCCCGAAAAAAAAAAAGGCTACAGATCAGCGTAAAATGCTTTTTTTAAACATTAACACATTTTGACAATTCTTGCAGGAACGTTTCCTGCATCATATTAAGTGTTTTCTTTTTTCTTCTTTTTTGTCTTTGGGGTTATATGGAGACTTTACAGCCGTCTGTGTTTTAAATAGTAATTTTAATACACTAATTTCCTCACATGTATCTTACAACAAAAGGTTATGTTCAGCATAGTCGGGTACAATTATATGACAAATAAAGAAGAAGTTTAAAAAAAAATTCACAACATTTCATCTGCATTGCCAACTAAACAACTGAGTTTTTTGGGATGGTACACATTTTCTCTTAAAGGGGCCACACTCAATTTAGGCTTAATTGATTTCCCCAAACCAGTGTCAATATTAACACTGGCAACTCAAAATACCTCCATACAACCCTAATTACAAAAGTCTTTACATTTCTTTTAAGTAAAATCAAAGAAATGATGACTCTTAAACATTTAAAGAATCATCTGGCCCATCAATATTTGATTACTTGAAATTAAATTTTTTTGGATCGAATTTGAAGTTATAGAAAAAAAAAGATCTAAGTACTTTTGTTTTTTGGTCTGACTTTTTTTTTTAATGAAAACACTGAAGAGACCCGGCAAAATGTATTTACCTATTAACCGGGTATGTTTTAATTGAACTTGGTATTTGAGACGTGCCGCGGTCCGCTTTCAAATATATGCGTTAGATACGGCTTCATGGTAACACTGATATATTCTAGGAAAAATTATATGGGCGTTATTTTACAAACTGTGTTGCTATTGCTTAACTAAAATTGACCTCAAAAGAGCAAACTCTTATGCCTGTAAAGACATTGTTACTCACTTTATCCTGGCACCTTCCACCTACAGTTTGAGCTACTTGAAAATGTCCCAGTCCATCATACAAATACAAAATATGGAGCATTAAAGGTAAAGAACAGATTAAAAGCACTTCCTGAGTATTAAGAGGTACACCAGAAATAAAGTAAACCTTAAAGAACACTTTCATTGCTTTAGAATACTAACAAAAGGAAATAGATAACAACCTAATAAGCTCTATACTAGGCTAATGTTTTTGAATTGTAGAGCAAAAATAAATAATATTCTTTTAAGGTTGTCCAAACAAGAAATTATATTACATCTATGTTTCAAAAAGCAGAACAAATTGTGGAGAACCCGAAAGCAAAGGGATTTTTTTATGTCACATTAGGTTCACATAGCCGTGTCCTAAAACATCTCAAGGCTTCTCGTTACCCAGGACTTGGTCCAAAGCTATTTGTCTTTCCACAGGTAAAAGAAAACACACAAAACTTCCTGAATCTTCGAGGCACTATGAAGGCACCATGTCAAGGTAGAAACTTCTCCAGAGTCTTATTCTCTAAAACCTGTGCTCATGTTTTTGAAGAGCTCATCCACCATGTCCTGCATTAAGGATGCAAAGGTGCTACAAGTCTTGGAAGTCTGCACCAACCCAGTGCTGGATCTACTCGTGCGACCTGTGGTTACCGTCAGTTCTAGAAAGCTCCAGTTCAGGACGTCACGGTAATAAGTGGTTAGGGGAGAATTGCAGGGACCCAGCGTCTCCCACACAGGTTGTCCACGCTGGCCGAACGTTTCCTGGCAGCTCTCCGAATGTCTTTGTACTTATCGTCACACAGTCGGGAAATGGCCTTTGGGGAGGGGGGGGAAACAATCCAATGATTATGAATTCATTTTTTTTATTTGTCTATCTTAACATGTCACAAGCTTTTTGTTGTTGTTTGTTTTGTTTTTTATTTTTGTTGTTCCACGTTTTGATTTGCAGCAACCAACAATAATATCTACAATTTTTAGAGGATTAAAAACACCCCAACACTTTTCCACCTTGGAGAAGACGCTGGTCGAAAACGTTACAGTTTCGCTACTGTGCTTAAAACTGGGCAAGAGGCGCACCGGGACTTTTTTTTTTCTCCTTTGTATCACACCAGATCCCCCTAGAGTGTTTCTTTTTGAAAGATTCAGTCTCATTTTCATCGGATTCACAGGTGCACACCAAAGCGAGGTGCAAAGAAAACTAATGTGACCAGATCTCCAGGGGCTTACAGAAATCCGCATGTGTTCCATGTCCCATTTATAACCCACGAAACATCTATTGAAGGTTGTTGCCTGTTTTAAAAATAAATAACTAGTTGCACTCAATAAATGTATTTAAATAAAAAGGGATTGCTCTGTTATAACAGCGTGAAAAAACCCTACATGAAATGTATCCTATTATAAGATAGCTTAGCTGTAAGGCTTTTTGCAGATGTTTATCAGGGTTTCCATTAAATGGAACATAGCATAGGCTTTGAGAATCAGTCAGATAGAATAATGCAAATGGTTTAAAAGGAAAAATAGCTGCTGCTGGAATATATTATTACATTGTCTGTAGTATTTGCTGCATGTTAGTATCTAGACCTGCAACATCCCCTCTTGTTCTTGTTTTACCATGATTTTTTTGTTTGTTTGTTTTCTGTTAACACGTATTAGCCCACAGCAGATAACATCGTCCACACCAAAGTGGAAGTTTCTACAGTGGATGTTAGAACACAATAATAACCTGTTATTAACAACAGGAGAATGATATGACTAACAACACCCGGATGGGAAAGTTCTCACCTCTAACTTCTGGGCCTTTTCCCTGCTAAGCGGCTCCAGGGGAAAGCTGAGCTTGTTGGACTCCGAGAGAGATCGCAGGTCAAAGTAGTACTTGGCGTAGACACTTGACGGTACATTGATGTTGAACTGCAGTAGTTCCAGAAACTGTCTCTCCAGTTCATTCCTGGTTAAAAATAAATCAAACTTTTATTATATTCCTGAATCATTTAGTACAGCAGTTTTTTTGGATAGGACAAGCTTTCTAACTAACAAATTGGCAAAAAACAACCACTAGAATGTTGCTTGAATGTTGACCTCAATTTTCATTAATGTTGGGAAAACAGTTCTGACTAATATAGTCAAAATCTAGGGTCTCTAGCCAATGTCAGTTTTCAGATCTCTGCGACAAAAAGGTCCATGGAAATTTCTCGCTCTACATTTTATATGAAAATTTGCAGAATTTTACATTGTAAGCTTGTAAGGTTGGGGTGAGCTTTGTATTATGGTTTTAAAAAAAGCTGACCATTTAATATGAATAACGTCACTGCCTAGAGTTGCATGCATGCAGAATTTTATTGGCAGCATGTTGGAGTCGCTCTGTTATTATTTTTTCTTTTAAAATGTTTAATTCCTCCATTTCCAACAAAAAAAAAAAGTTACAATTTTTTGGGACAAATATTCTTTTATTGTAAGAAAACATCACGAAATGTTCTTCTTCCTGTGCAGCAATAAGAATATTTGCTGATAATTTCTTTTTTATGGATTTTTGTTATGCTGCATAAACATGGCAGAAACTTGGATAACAACTGGAGCAACAAATAACAGCAACAATGCATAAATTGAACCAGATCTCACAAAACAGTTAAAAAGGAGGTGCTGATGATAAAGATCGAAGCAAATAGGAGTGAGAAAAGGAGGAAGTTTAAACTATCTCTAAGGATCCTTCTAATCAGACTGTTCTTCAACAACAGGTCCATCAGAGCTGTTGTCCTTTGACGACAGGTCAAAAAAAGGATACAGTGAAGCCAAACTAGCACCTGAATCCAGTCCTCTTCAATAGAAACAAAGCAAATATACAGAATTGACTCACATGTCTTCCACGGTAATATCCTTGAGGATCTGGCAGTAGTCGATGTTCCAGACAGCCTGGTCATCCCAGACCTTTGAGGCCAGCAGAATGGCACCCAGGACAATCCTTTTCCAGTTTCCTGGACAGATGTCAATCTCTGCATAAGTAAGCAGTCTCTCCAAGTACACCTGCAGATCCAAACAGAGACAAAAACACACATGACAACAAGGCAGCTGTTTTACTCATTTTACCCCCGAAGAGTATCCAAGTATGCATTCATTTATGTGCTGCATTCCACCTCAACCTTCGTTGCACAAATGTAAAAATGCATGCTGGTATATAGCTCACCCATTGCCTTTGTGTGTTACACTGATGATAAGAATTTCCCGCATATTGCCTAACATTAAGTAACAACTTGTGCACGTTTTGCGATCTGCAATCAGGGAAAAATCTCACCAGTGCGACGATCGCACACTCAGCAGTGAGCTGAGCAGCGCTGAACAGGGTTCTGACGAACCGGTAGATCTGCTTCTGCTCTGGATCATGTTGGTTGTAGTCCAGTGAAACCTCTGATTTCTGAAAAAGAGGGTGGTGAGGAGGCAAAAGCCAAACATACATTTAAAAAAATTAGCTAATTAGTGCTTTTAGAGTTCTTAAACATATTTTACATAAAAGCAAGAGTTGTGTCAAGGTTCCCTAAGGATTGTTAATGATGCACCTGCCACCTGATAAAATGAAATAATTTACAAATAAACGTACTCAAATACCGTCACACACTAACTAATTTTTAAGATAAGAATGAATGCTTGCGCTGAATTCCATTTAGTAGCATCAGAGTATAGGAATGTGCATACACACCCATTTCAAACTATTTAATATCATTATCAGAAATATATATATATATATACATATATAGTATAATCGTTTCCTTCATAGATATGCATTCCTTTGTGCTGCACTATCATATAAAACTCAATGAAATACTCTAGATTTTGTGGGTAAGGTTACGAAAAGTAGAAAGGTTCAAGGGGCATAGGTGCTTTGGAGAGATCCTGCTTATGGACACAGTTAGGAAATGCACTAATGATAAATAATCTAACCTAGCATGTAAAAAAAGAAATCATAAAACTCACTGAGAGAGGATGAAGCTTTTCATCAAAGATTTCCAGGACCATTCCCCCATTTGTGTCTCTGTAATGGGAAAATAATGTTTTATTTAATTTATTTTCACCAACATTTTGGGGCTTTATTTTTTTTACTTGCTTAAAGAAAAAGAAAAAACATCAACATAAAGGCCATAAAATCAGTCTTAATAAGTGCATAAATGTAAAATGAGCTCATATTATGAACGTATCCAACCAAATTCAGAGTTTCTCACCTGTTTTTTATATGGTAATAAATAGCTAAAGCAACGCTATGAATGCAAAAGGAAAGGTGAAAAGTCAAGTATTAGCAAGAAAGCACACATATTTGTGCTGTATGTGCAGAGTTTTAATGTTCCAACCATTTGATGGTGTATTTGAGGTTGGGCTGGCTGACTGTGTTATCATCCAGGAAGATGGTCGAGCAGGAGCTGTATTTTCGCCTCAGACTGCCATTCTACACGAATACACAAACACATACAGAGACCGAGATTAAAGCAAGTGTTTTCGTCTGATTCACACAAAGCATTACAGATTACACTTATGCTGAATAACAATGATGTGAAAACAGTTGTTTTAAAAAAAAGAATGTAACCTATTCAGAACTGAAAAAGTCTGTTAAACATTTTTGAACTAATATAATTGTTTTTGTGCACTCACATTATTAATGAAGAGGCTCTTTCGTTTGTCTCGGACTGCAGAAGGGAAGTAAAAAAAAAAACAAATTACAACTCAACAACATATAATGAGAGAACAGGGAAAGTCGGAAGTCGTCAAATTGTACAACATGCATCTACCACAAGAAGAAATAAAAGAAAAACATTCAACGTTGTTGACTGCAGATCACCAGACTAATACTGTGGAAAGAAAAGTGCTGAAGAATGTGTTAGAAGCTGCAAGAGAGAGATCAAATTCCACTACTCACCACTCCTGCAAATCACCCCTGAAAAACAGAAGAACCAAAAAGATTATTTAATTACAAACACATTTATAATTTATATTTTATATTACTCTTAAATTGGTTCTGTATCCTTACATACATTTCACAGGTTGTGGAGGGTTTGAGCTTGTAAAATGCATATCTTAAGAATGATTCAACATGTATGTATGAAAAATACATATTAAAACAATTAAATGGTGTGGTTAAAAGGGCATAACATGCCTGTATCCAAGAAAAATCTGCTACATAAAACATTTTCCTTAGACTTTGTTATAGTTTGTAGACAGTACAATTTGTGTTCATTGTTTAAAAGCTGCCCAACAATATTTTTGGAAGAAATTCTGCATAAACTTTAGATTTTTGGGGGGGAATAGTTGTAAATAGGTAAAGTGTGGTTTGAATACTTTTTTTCTCTTCGCAGCAGTTGGAGTGAAACAGAACTCGAGGAACACTTATTTTTGAGTTACTAAATGTCATTATCATTTTCATCCACCAGAGGGCGCCGTCACAACTCAATGCAAATAACTGAATATTCTTCGCATTTAAGGTGTGAGTTACAAAATTCATAGCTTTTTTATGTTTAATGACAAGCAATCAGATAATATTTTTACTTTTGTGTGTAGGCAAAATAATTTGTTGCTTTCCTTATATTGACTTATTCTACTATGTTAAAGCTATAATTGTGAGACATGCTGTGGAACATGTGTTATTTGTATTTTATCTCATAACTAAACAGTAAGCAAAAAATATATATATTAAAAAATGACAGACCGGGTATCTTGGGTTGTTCTTAGCTTTAGTTTACATGAATGAGTTTGTAAATCTGTTTGCTTTAAATTACAGCTACCACAGAAGTGTGAGGTCAGTGTTCAGGTGGCGTTGGTCTGGTGAACAGATGGAGTAGATGCTTATTCTCCATTCAGTGATACATTTTTGATTCTTTGATAAAAATCTGATGTTTCAAAAAGACATTCACAAAACCCGTTTTTTTTTTACTTTATTTATAAATACACAATGAGGTACATTATATAGACGTGCCTGGTTATAATTGGCAGACATAATATTTACGATGATGGACAGGTGTTTTCATATAGGTGACATAAGATTTCTATTCACGAATATAAATGGAAAATGCATGTCAACACTGGTTCTGAAAGAGATTTTTTTTCCTATTTGACATTTTGTTTAATCATAAACTAACAGCAAAAATCCATTAAAAAATAGTCAGATTAATATTCCACCATTAAAGATGTCAAAGCTTAACTACATGGTCTTTTTTTCGGTATTATGGGGGGAAATTTGTCTAAATAACTATAACTAATTCACTTAGCATATTATTTATAAATATAGACACATAATTATTAATATATCAAACATTAAGATATTTAGTCTTTACTTCTTTATTAAGAAAATACAAATGTTGTCCTCTGAAGCGGTTCTCGCTGTGATCAATCATTGGCCAACGCTGAGTGAGCAACAGTACCAGCCTAGCTGCGTAATTAGTTAATAATTCTTATGTAAAATTTTCATTTTAATAATTAATAGCAGCTGCTTAAGATGACATAAGCACTACAAAACATTGACACCTTATTGACCGTGTGGTAGATTTTGCCAGACTACACTGATCATCCTGGAACTTTATATATCGTAAGAAAGAAAAAAAAACATAAAGCTACTCACCATCATTATGAGATTTGCTTAAGAATATAGTGCTGGCCCGAGGATGATCTGATGGATTGTACTCCATGTTCAACACTGTAATCAAACAGATGAGAACTAAAGGACATTTCTTATTTGCACACAAAGCATCTAAGCTTATCATAACAGAAGAGTGATGACATTTTTATGAAGGCAAACATACATAAAAGCCAATAAAATACACTATTATTAGTCATCAATATTAGAAATTTAAAAACATATTTGCACCTGAATTATATAGTAGCAAATTTATGCCAATCTTTTCACTATTGACATCTGTATCCTTTCAACTAAGTCTGATTTACACCGATGTTGCTATTTTCAAGGATCCTGATGAAGAACAGCTGCAGTTTGCCCTTTTTCAGCTGTGCTGGTGGAAAAACTCTCATCCACACTAATCTCCCACTCTTCTGTCTCTGGGGAAACATTTCTGACAGCTCTAATTAATGTGTGAAATATGTGATGCTGCCAGGTCCACTCAGCATTAAATAAAGCTACAAGTTGATCCTCAAACCTTTCAAGATGAAACAAAAAACGTAAGGACAGTGTATAGTCAGTATAATTAATGTTGTTAGAGAGCTTCTTTTAAGTATTTTGTTTTATTTTATAAGTCTGAAATTCATTAGGTGTGTGACTTAAAACATTTGTTTCTCTTCAGATATGCAATTATGATTTAACAGCTGTTTGTTTTTAGTTCATCTGGATCTGGAACAGCTTATCTCACAGCCTAACAGTCCAGAAAGGACTTTGGAATACAGTTTTGATAGGATCCAGGTCGTTTGGAGCAGCTCGTTTTAGTGGTGTTACATGATATTCACCACCTGATGTAAACCAACAAAGAAAAGTGTAGTCGCCGTGGCAAACTGAAACAGGAGGAGGCCTAACCCAGCACCAGGGAGAGCCTATCTGTCTGCCTTTCTGTTTCTCCATAATGAATGAACAACAAGTCCTTCCTCCTCTTTAAAGCTCAGCTCCAGTTCAGCAGAATTAATGTTTCTAATGTTTAACTGAAATGAAAACTTATCTAAACTGCGAAATTATAATCGCTCTTGGTGATTTTGCAGCTGTAATCTGCGACACTTTCTCAGAGGCTGCAATTAGTTACCACAAACTTCTCCAATCACACAATCTAATTATATTTGTATGTATTTCCCATTATCTTTTGTTTGGTCCTGAGAAATAGCCGTTGGGGTTTTGAAGATTTTCTTATCTAAATCTAAGATTAAAGAAAATCGGCGTATTTTCTTAAAAGTGCTAGACGGAATAAAAGGCCTGCAGGCCTAGAGAAAATCCTCTAACTAATAAAAGATTCAAGGTGCAATTTAAACTCCTCAGCTCTATTTTATTGATTTTCATTCTTGTCTTCTCCATCTTTTAGAAAACATCATTCTTGGTTTAATATATTGTCCTTCCACGTCCTTTTTTGAGGGCTCAACCTGATTTTGTACTTTTTGTAATACATTTTAAATATAAACCTATTGTAATTTCATGTATGGTACCATTACCTCACATTCTATTTGTAATTTATTTATATTTATATACTGTTTAGTCAAAAAGTATATTGTCTGAACCTTTTGGACAAACTTTAACGTGGCAAATAAAGACAGAATGGCTCTGACATATACATCGTGGTTTGTTGTGAATGTGATCTTTGTCTTATTGTTGGAGTCCGTGGTAGCGTGAACAATGTTTCGCTCCCATGGATTCAGGAAACATGCTTGCTGTCCAGTCATGCATTGTGACCTTTACTATTTTCATTTCAGATAACAGACCAGGTCAGTACTAATGCTAGATATACAGTGAAAGTGGCCGTAAAGTCGGCGTCATTGATTCAGTAACATCTGCTGCTTCTCCATTCAGACATTCAGATGTTGAAAAAAATCATATATTTCAAAGGATGGACCAGTGTTGAGTCTTTACATGTATCCCAATTTTTCTCAATTTACTAAATTACATCTAGAAAACAATTAACAGTTTGATAGGCAGGATTTCAGCTATATTCAGTTACTTTTTCAAAGAGCAATTTGCTTAACACTGGTAAGCCTTGAACCCTCTCTAATCAATAGTCATCGATTAGTTGCTTTATTATTGCGTTTTACCGAAAGCGGCCTTTTTTTTAACACTATCTGTTGTATCTGTGGTCAATATGTGGCATTGATGAGCTACCTAATGCCGTGATCTACCGGTGGAGCAGTAGAAAAAGAAATTTTCCAATCGTCACCCTTGTTTGGCTAGCGCAGGGCTCACGCGAATGCTCAAGTGGCACAAACACATTTGCCCTGTGCAAGATGGCGGAGCACGAAAAGGTAGAAAAGACTTCTCTTAGTGAACATCCAAGACAAAAACACATCAAAGTTATCCTTTTTTGTCCATTTATCAGGGCTTTACTCGTAAGCCATCAATGATAGCGTATCCCTGCTTCAGGAAAGCCTTTCTTCCGCCACGCCTGGCCTCTCTCTATTAAAGACAATTGCGTCACAGGCAGCAGAGAGTGTATGGATTTGAGTGGCATAAATTCAGCTGTAATCATTAATTTAAATATAGCGGCAAAAAAACAGCTAACTCATTTTTCTAAACCTCAATCTTTACGCATCACAAATAAACAGACACCGGTGCAGATAATTGGCTTATAGGATTCAATCAAAGCATGTTAAACACACATGACCTCCACATGCCCCCCAGACGCGTGGGAGAGAATAGGAGAGGTGCGTGTTAAGGCACTGATAACGCACAGCCTGCATACAGAAACACTGAAATAGTAAATGGTATTCATAAATTTAGTGTGATGTAACACCCAATAAACATAACAGACATTTAAAAAAAGGGAACCTCTCCAGGTTTGTTTCAGATTAAAATATTCATTGTTGCCACAAAATATAAATTTCCATTATATTATATAATGAACCAAAGTATGTCTGTTACATTTGCTATATTTGTTTTTATTTTATTAAACGGGCCGAAATAAAACCCAACAAATGATCCCGTTAATCCTAAACCCTGGCTCTTTAGAGAACTAATCTCACATATGCAACCCTGCATAGAAAACCGTGATAAAGAATTGGATGGGTAATATTGTAATGAAAGTGGCTCAAGGCCAGACCTCGACAGCTACTATTCTGCAACATTTTTGAAATGTTTTTTTTTCATATTTCATGCAAAGTGAGACAAATAACACAAGGAATTTTTGTTGTTGTTGTTGTTCATTTTTGTTTTGGTCAAAAGGCCATTTTTATGTAAGAACAGATTTTTTTTTTCCTCGTGTAAAAGATTAAAAATTGCTGAAGAAAAATGCCATACAGAAAATGTATAAAGAACATTAAAATAAGAAAATAGATAAATTGGGTGTGTAAAATATGTCAAGTTGTGTTATTTAAATATTACTTATCATGCCGGTTTTGTGGCTGGGGACACATTTTATTTAGCAGAAGTGAGGAAGAAAAATAGAACCCATTGACCTGTAAAGATTGCTGGCCTCTGTTCTACTCGAATTCCTGGGATATCATCAGTCTCCAGCTAACTACTGAGCAATCCCCCCCCAACACAGAGGCTGACTTTACAAAAGTGTGCATAGCAAACTGCTTTCTCCCAGCTAACTTCATACTGTACCTAAATAAGAGCAGCAGCTGATGACTCAGAAAAAAACAATAGTCAGCTTTGTTGGGGAAAAGAGGCAAATCATATGACTGCTTTGTCTCTTGTTCTCAAAGTCCATATCCATCTTCCTCCTTGGATATTTTAACAAACATCCAATACTTTCAGTGAAGCTAAGCAACAATATAAGGTAGTTTTGTAAATATTATTGCCGGTTTTCATTATTGTAAACTTCCAAGCATCTTGTATCCATAATTTTAAAAAAGTAATCATCTGATGGGGGGTTTCTTTCTAAATCAAGCTGGAAGGACACACACTTGCAGTAGAACAAGATAGCACTTACTTGATTAAATCTTAAATAGTTCTTATTTTCACATAATAATCTAAATAAGAAATATGCCCAGAAGAATGAAAGGTCTGATTACCAGTATCAAGATATACATACATATACTATTAAACTCTTCCTTTCCGCCATCGGTACAAAAAATACTTGATTGAATGAATTGTTCTCTTGCAATTAGGAGCTGTGACCAACTTTGCATTTGTCCTGTTTCACTAGTTGCTGTACACTGCCAGTTAGCTGGCTGAAAGAAGGCAACTGCACTTTTCCTTCCCTTATAAGAAGCACACGTTTTGGCTTTCGGAGCAAAACATAAAGTGTCTATAAAATAAAGGAGAGATACTCAAATTAAGGTAAATGTTCTAAAACTAGTTTAGGCTAACTGTGAGTGGCATGCCTGTTACGCAGTAAACTGGAGGCAGGCTGCCTGGGCGAGAGCCCAGAATTCAATTATTTAAAGCGGTGATCCAAACATGTTGGGAATTTGGTGAATGTAAAATAAGCATTTGCTATGATACTTGTTTTCTTTCAGAAATGCAAATCCATATAGTGTATTTTAAAGAGAATCATACCAGAAAAAATTTGTTGCAAAATGAGAATATCTCACTAAAGCGAACATGATTTTAAGTGGATTTTGTTTCTGAAGCAGCTGCCAGCATATTACCCTTAGAGGAGCATTAAAACCTCAGTTCAGTGACACAGTGGTGTTACACAGTTAAGGAATTATGTCTCCTTATAATTCAAAGCCTACAACAAGGTCAGCTGAGAACTTTAGAAATGAATGCCTCATTGAAGTGATGTAACTCTGTTGTTGAATTATCATGGATGTTAGTTAGTTATTGTTAGTTATATGTTAGTTACCACAGTAAAAGCAAATATGAAAACAAGAAAATATCATAAGGCTGTGTTTGGCTATTAGATAACGTATTCTGTTGTTTTTAATTTTCAAAGTAGAAAAATAATGATTTTTACGCCGAATCATCCCTAAAGGATTCCCATGACTCCCTAACCTTCATAATCCTCATGTGACTGATTATCCGCCTTACTAATGACAGCTTGTCCAAACAGGACAGGATTGCTCTGAACTCATAAGCTTTTGACAAAACTGATAAAACACACAAAAGTCTAACAACCTTTCAAAACAAACAGCTGTAATGTAACAGTATAAAAACAGAGAAATTAGTGAAACAGGGTTTTCTGGTGGCATGTAGAGGAGAAACAACCAATTGATTTATTCGATTAAAATCCATTATTAAAACAGTTGACAGCTAATTTAGTTGCTTTATTATCGCATTTTAACGAAAGAGGCCTATTTTTAACACTATCTGTTATCTGTAGTCAATATGTGACAGTAATAAGCTACGTAATGCTGTGATCTACCGGTGGAGCAGTAGAAGAACTATTCTGCCAATCGTCACCCTTGTTTGGCTAGCGCATGGCTCACGCGAATGCTCAAGCGGCACAAACACATTTGCCCTGTGCAAGATGGCGGAGCACAAAAAGGTAGAAAAGACTTCTTTTAGTGACCATCCAAGACAAAAAACATGTCGTTGAAGCGCAACACCTAACCAATACCTAATGAGAAAATAAAAGAGCTAAACACTGAATTCAGTTTATATTAATTTAGTGTTTTGAGATGTATTTGTTTCGTCAGTTTGTGTTTCTTCTGCAGAAAAAAAACAAGTATCCACAAAATACACATAATACATGTGGAACAAGACGCTGAGGTCATTTGTTCCTTTAAATAAAGGAAATGAAATGCACTGAACGACACAAAGGGATAAAACATGTGAACATACTACATGTTTCAATCAGGATTTAGCAATACTAAATGAACAGATTCATTATTTTCCACAAACCAATGTGTTTTGTGTATCTAACTTTGGACTTGTGATTGGTTTAGCAAAAACAAATAATACGAAAATAAAGTCTTTTTTTTTTTTACCAAGGCCCCTTTGTCAATTTGCATTTCATGATTAAATGTTTAGAAGTCAAAAACATCTTTAATTGGCCCTTATTAGCTCAACTTTATATAGGGGAGGTTTAAAGAAGGACTTAATTGATAGATTGGACAGTTCCATTTAATATAAATCATGAGACTTTATAACAAAAGAGAGCATTAACATGCACAAAGTTCTCATACCTGGGTACCTTGCTGGAACTGAGTCAACCAAAAACTACCATGATGGTAAGGAAGGGCATATAATTTTCCAAAGTGGTGAAAAACATGAGGTTTTCTCATTTTAATGAGCACAATGGACACTTAATACAAGCTCACAGATCATCTATTTATACACAAAATGTTCAAATGGTGGCTGTGCAACCTTTGAATTATTCATTCGGCACCAGCTCTAATTGTGCTGTATTATGAAGCAGTGACATCAAACCGTTACCAATGTTTTCACGCTGAAAAAAGCACGTTTGACGTCTTGAGCTGCAACTTTTCAGGGTTTAAATTGAGCCATGAATCCTTGGCACTCGTTTCTCCCCAGAGGGGGAGAAGTCCTTTTTCTTTGGGGACTTTGGCTTTTTTTTATGTGGAGCTGCACATTCAAATGAAGCGACGTAATCTCCATCGTGCCGTCTGCGAATTCCCAACAGTGTGAGCACATTAGACACGCTCCGCCGTTACACTTACAGGCTGCATCTCAGCATGGCTCATCCTTGTCCCTCCATTCTTTGAGCTGGTTGACACTTTTCAATACCTTTCATATTACTACCAAGGTATTTGTCAAAGACGTGCTTTATCTCACTAAAATCTATAATCCAAGCTGGAAGACTTCCAAGCAAGAGGGAGATCTAATCTGATAAACACACAAAACACTCAAGCTAACAGCCTCGACAAATAACATGCAGAATGTATGATGTATGATCTATGCAGGTTTACAGGAGGAAACTACAGGACTCAATAAAGGCTTGTCATTGCAACAGTATATGCAGGAAGGGAAATCATCACATAATGTGATTCAAACTACCTTCTTTGACATTGGTACCATGCTTAGAAATGTAGGATTTGTGGCTTAATCACTAGATTAAAATTGCCTGCCTCAGAGCAGTACTGCCTCTATTTTAGATCAAAATGGCATTATACAACAGTTAGATCTGGCCGAGCAATCTGATTGGACGAGAGACTTTCCATGAGTGCTGATATTCACCAATAAGAGCACTAGGGCTGTTCACAAGTATATCACTCCGCTACACCAGAATTCTAACGATTAATCAACGTTCATCTGTTTTTAATATCAATTGCACCGCAAAGATGGATATATATCCAAAAGTAACATTTGATCTTCATTACGAATGGTCATCAGATTCAGAGGAGGATCAAACTGATCTCAGACTCAGAGAGCAAATCAGGTATTTCTAATAATTTAGAGCGTTGAGTTGACATAACAACAATGTTTTTGGACTGTGGGAAGAAGCTGGAGTACCTGGAGAGTCCCCCCGCGTGCAAGGGAACATTATTTTGAATGTGTCAAGCACATTGTTACTACACATAGTCCCACAGCACAAAGTTAGTTTGTTCATGAGGGATAATGGGAGATCATTTCTAACTACTCTTTAGCCTTGATCAAGAAACATTTCAGGCTAAAAACTAAGAGAAGATATTTAATAGATTTTTGCATTATATGGGAATGAAAGACAGTACAAGAACAAACAAATAAAAAAGTTTCTATACATCCAAATAAAGATTGAATTTCTCTTAAAGACAGGATGTCTCATGCATTTTTTTTCCATGCATATGAAATCACTGGCTGCAAATAAGGCAATCCATTCAGAGGAGCATTTCCAATCCTGAAAGGCTCAATTGTATCCACATTAGCATGTATCAGTGGAGGATCAGGGTGGGAAGAGGTGTGTGTGTGTGTGTGTGTGTGTGTGTGTGTGTGTGTGTGTGTGTGTGTGTGTGTGTGTGTGTGTGTGTGTGTGTGTGTGTGTGTGTGTGTGTGTGTGTGTGTGTGTGTGTGTGTGTGTGTGTGTG
>JAVLVB010001217.1:763283-830856 GCA_032876305.1 Orestias chungarensis | reverse complement strand
ACGCCTCCCACAGCAACGTGTCAAGCGACGCCTCCCACAGCAACGTGTCAAGCGACGCCTCCCACAGCAACGTGTCAAGCGACGCCTCCCACAGCAACGTGTCAAGCGACGCCTCCCACAGCAACGTGTCAAGCGACGCCTCCCACAGCAACGTGTCAAGCGACGCCTCCCACAGCAACGTGTCAAATAATAAATAAACAAAATTATCTGAATTTAATCATGGCTCGCATAATGTGAATGGCTTAGTGTTCATGATAATTTTGTCCAGAGTAGAGATAAAAGGCCTTATCTTTTGGTCCAGCATAGAAGTGAGTTACAGGAGTAGCTTTGAGTCTGGTCTTGTAAATTTGTTTTCATTGGGACGGGCTTCATGAACTATTTGTTTTCTAGTCACAGGCTCCTTAAAAAGATGCTGAAAGCTTGAATACCTTTTAAGGTCTGGGTTATCCTGTCCTTGAGCCATTTCAGTGGTAAACCACTGTTTTATGTCCAACCAGTAAATGTAGCCCTTTCCACTTATTGGCTACCCCAATCTCTATTGCGAATGGCCTGTACTTGTATGGCTCTGTCAAGTCCCCAAAGCGCTTCACACTATTCAGTTATTTACACATTGACACCCTGCTGATGGTAAGCTACTGCAATATAGCTACAACTGCCTGAGGGCATTCTAACAAAAGACTGCTGTTAGACTGCACGTTGAACATGCGCTAATTGCAGATCTCTCGTCAATTGGATCCTTTTCGGTCAGAAGCAATAGGCCAACTTCAGGTGGTGCAGCTTACAATATTTATTGAGATGGTAGCAAGTACATCAGGTTTGAAGGTAAAGAGGTTGTAGAATTTCTACGTGTAGATTTGTATGTGGTTATCTGAAACAAAAGTAAACAAAGTTGGATTTTAATAACTATACTAGCATACTTCAGCCACAAATGGATACAGTATAAAATTAACCTGCAGTAACACTGAAGATCCCGTAGAGGGCACTATAATACCACACATGACTTATCTACTCAGCGCATTAAACAGCAAATAACAAATAAGGCCCACACAATGAAATGCACGGTTAATTGCTCAGTTTCAATTATCACTAAGTATTTAGCAATGTAAATACGAAACTTAAGATATTATCTCAATTAAGCCCTTAAAGTACTAGAGGTAAATAAATTAAAGGATAATTTTACCACCTGGATTAATCAGTCAAATAAACGAACATTCCGGGCATAAATAGTATACTTACATCATAAGAACGCACACAGAACTTTACACACGTGATACACAAAGGATTGGCAGTGGATGGAAGTCATTGCTCCCTGGATGCTGTTACCACGGCAGAGCAACACTGGACTACAACAGGAACAGGCGCATCATGGATATAAATGGCTTAACTGTGAGTTTATAAAAGAGATGTCGGTATTTAGACAAAATAAGTTATTTTTACAAAAATGCATAGTGCGTTGTTAAACCCATGTTCAAGGGGGGGGGGGGTTGTCCCCTCGTGCTTTGGTTGCACTGACGTTTTACGACCAGCAGAGGTCTCCCTATGCCTCGTTGCCGGGGTGACGCACTTCAGCTCTCCTATAGGCGGACAGGAACCAGGTGGAAATTTCCACTCCGGCCGAGCAGGAGCAAAGGCCGTGAAGAGGTTTGAAACGTTCACAGAGACAAACTCACTTAAACTTTGGCCTTCCCTCGTTCCGACGCAAAAGAGGACACAGAGGAGAGCAGGGGTTGTTTTATGCTGCAAACAATCTTGTTTACCAGTGAAAAGAAAGAACATATACATTACTAAACCTTTTAATAATGCTAAATAATATGAAGAGAAGGAAATATTAAGTGGAGATTGTTGTTTTTTTGGTCTTCTTTGCAGTGCATGTAATTCCGTTCATTAACTTTCTTCTGCATTAAATGCGTCGCTGGTAGAAACTTCCATGGCTTCTGTGGGAAACTGGGACAATTAGATGTATATGTAAAAAATGAAATAAATGTATCAGAAGCTGCCCGATTTAAACCTTTATATTAGATAAAGGAAAAAAAGTTGTACATTTCAAACACAAAAATACGTGGAAATGAGAGAACACAGAAGATGGGAGTTATTTCAACCAAAGTAAGCGAAGTGCAGAACAAATCGCACATGGCTTTATTTCAAAGAGTTCACATGGATGGAGAATCCTCTGAAAACACACACTTTCACAAATATGCAGGTGAATGAGTTTAGCGGTAAATACTTCACTGTTACAAGAACCTTACCTGCAAAATAAGTACATTTTCCTCATGATTAGCAGAGATTAAAACATTTTCATATAATTAATTACTGGAAAAAAAACATCAGCTTTTTTTTAAGTTGTCAGCTAGAGTGTTAAGAAAAAGCTGCATTTTAAAATTAAATGTCTTTACACACACACAAAAAAAAAAAAAGTTAAGAAACTGGGTCCACCCTTTAAACAGGGAATTTTTCATAAGACCACAAACAGGTATAGTTTTCTTTGATAGTTTGGGGATTTCAGAAACATGGCGCTTGTTTAAAACCAAAACTGTTACGGATAGGAATTTTAATATAAATCTCTGTTTACAAGCATAATGTTTACAGAATATCAATTATTTTTAAGAGTGAAATCTGCTGAATTTATTATGCTGTTACTTTCTGTGCTTTGACAGTTTTATACCCATTATTTTATTTTAGCAGAAAAAATACATTTATTTTATTAATATTTATTAACAAGGTTTACATTCAAACGTTCTCCTTTTTGTTTAAAAATGTGTGTTACTAAAAATGCTGTTTAAAGAAAACTTTTCTAAAAATGGAAATTATGAAATCAGTTGCGTCACATTTCCCTAATTGTGCTTGTTTTTTTATTTTTCCAGAAATAAAAATGCAACATCCAAAAACAGAAGCTTTAACTCCCCACATGACATCTTAAGGTAAACACAGTTTGAGTTGCGGCTGCTGGTGGATCTTGTTGCATCTCCTGCTCACCTGACCAAGGTTATACAAAAAAAAGGTGGGAAAATTATAACAAGTGCTGGTTGTGAGACCTGACGGAACCTCCCCAGCTCCAACACTTGCATCTGTTTTCTTGTTTTGGTAGAAAAAAAATTGATCAGATTTCCAGGACACATCTGAATCTCCTCTTCCTTGTTCCCTCTCTTTTTGACTGGCTGTGATTGGCTGGCTTCGCCTCGTGCACGGCAGCAACAGCAAGCGCAGAGTTTACGACACTCAAAGAGTCTCCACATGCAGACAGAACTGGTTGAAGGACGAGAGCAAAAACTGGCAAGCTTGAGCTTTCTGAAATCTCCACAACGTTATAATTTTGGCATACATCAGGCCTGAGTGAGCAAAGAAACAAAGACGATTAAAGCAGTTTATTTTTTGTTCTGAAGTCTTTTTTTTTTTTGATATGTTGCAGCAGTCCATAAATTGTCTCCAGAGCACCGACAGCTGCGGCTACTCGGCTTTGTGGCAGTAAATGTCCTTCAGTGCTTTCAGCTCCTCGATCAGTGTCTTATTTTGGTTTTCCAGCACGGCTACGCGGTTTTCCAGACATTTGACGTACTCTTTCTTTTTCCTACGGCACTCGCGGGCTGCTTCCCTACAGAAAATATACGAGGGGACCGTGTGTTTAGTGCAGCCATTAAGCAATCATCAAGATTGTTTTCAAGCAAAAAAAAAAAAGTTTTGCAGCTGTTTCCACATAAGTTCCCATAATGACAATTTCCCTTGTTCCCTGTTTTGTACCTACCTGTTTTTCATTAGCCTGACCTCCCTCTTGCGCGTGATCGTCTCAGCGTGCTGTGATGAGGGGCTCTGCATGCCGCTTGGAGATGCAGCCATCACGATGCTCTGAGCCAGCCCCGAGTTGGGTGAACGCAGCTGGTAGGCAGGGATGTCTCCTGTGGCAGCTGTGAGTAAACAAGAAAAATCTTCATTAATGTCTACTTTACAAACTTCTTTCAGACTTCCGTCACCTAATTTCCATGGAATACTTCTTCCTGCACTAAAGCACCACATATAAACATGTTTACTAAAAACTATGTAAAAGGAGGGCTTTCAAGGCCAAACTCCCATGTGTCTCGCAGGGTAATTATCTGTAAACAGAAAGTCAGCTAAAAGTTATTTCATGGATTCATTCCTTTTGTGCTCCCAAATAAAATAAACAGTGACTGACGCCGGAGAATTAAACGTCTGCGGCCACCAGAAATCACATGTCTGGTCGGCAGGAGAAAAGCAACACGGATTACTTTCTGTGGGTTTTTTTTGTTGTGTTTTGTTTTTTTTATAAAATGTGTGCATATCCTAACGTTATTGAGCTTTTAAATTGTTTTATGCTAGAAATAGACTAATGGATGAGGAAAGAAACAACTATTGGATTTGCTCTCAATACAACCCGCTTTAGCACCTGTTGCTGCACACTGCCTGTCCACTGGCTGAAATAAGGTGAAAAACACGGTCGGGCAGTCATGGTGTGAAAACTGAAGTAGCGCCGCCCATTACAGACATTACTGCCATGCAGTAATAAGTCCAAGTGTTCCTCTATGAGGCAAACTTTGGCTAATTAATCAATGCATTGTCTATAGCCACTTAAACTTGCAGTGTCACCCATAAGGAGTGACTATTGGGTGAGTGTTGTGGCCATTTATGTCGAATTTCTGTAAACACACAGGTTCTGTTTGGCTTATGGATGGTTGGATTATGTTTTAATTGATTTGAAACAAATATGAAATTAATTGTTGGAATTATTATTATTATTTGTATGGTAACTTGTAAACCCGCCCACTAATTTAGAGTAATTAGAAACACACCGGTGGAGGATGGCTGGTTTTGTTTTTGTTTGTTTTGGCAAATGTCCGGAGTAAGGAGGGAAGGGTTTTTACAATTAATTTTTGACCACTTTTTGACTTTGTAGATTATATTAGGTCAACATTCATTTACATCTAAATTGTTTGTTGATTGTTAATATTTTTGCGAGAACTAAAATAGTTTTTTTTGAATCGTATCTAGTCAGAAGTGCGTTCAAGCAGCACAAATTACCTCCTGCCACCCATAGCTTAACTGGGAATTAATTTGTTTTTTTCAAGTATAACGCGACAGGTGAGTGACCACCTGCATTAGTCAATATAGACGGACATGTTCGTAGGACTTATAACCATGTAAACACAAATACCTCATAAACTAATACATCATGTTTTTTTTTGACTGTAGGAATAGGGTGGAATACCCTGAGAGAACCCATGCATGCCTGCAGAATGATGTCGGGCCAGGATTGGAACCCAGGACCCACGTGCAGCAAGACAACAGTGATACAGACTATTCCACGTTTGAAATCCACAAAAAAAAAATAGCAGATATTCCACTTTGCTCATCTTTAGTAAAAATATTAAATAGGAACTAAATGAAACGGAAAACAACTGTAATATCAAATATAAGATTATTTAGCAGAAGTAAGAATAACTTTTTTTGTTTTAAATAGAAAGGTATTATACTGCATGACACTTTTTCATAAATACACTGAAGGTGTTTCAGTTTTGAAAGCCATGTCAAAGTATGATATATAGGATTCTTTGAAGGACCAAATTCAAGCGAACTTTATGTCAAAAACTCAGCGAAGAATATGCACTGACTGGTGCAATGGTGTGTTTATCAAACCGCTGCCTGCTGGTGATAACTGCAAGAATGCTGTAGGTTGTTTTTTTAAGTAAAGTAATCTGCAGCAGGCTGGGGTGGGGGGTGGACAGCAGCAGCAGTAGCTCTCGGTTTGTGGTTTCATGTTTGTCTTGAGTTGACTCACAAGTGACTCAACAAGTAACTGCTCTGCGCTGTTGTCTACTTCTCCACTTCTCTTTGCTCTAAGGAAGTTTCAGTCTTCTCTCCGCATTCTTCTGTCTAAACACACACAAACGTACACGCACCCATCTCATTCAAAAAGCAGCACACACACACATACACACACACACACACACATCCAAACACAATAAATGTGTTTCACTCCATTCTCTCAGGATGTGATAACGCACTGGGTCGAGCTGCGCTGACGTCAGTGTGTGCGTCTCTCTCGCACGTTTTGCATTCTCTCTTCCCTGCCTCGTTGTGTTCCAGGAAACACAGTGACGTCAAAGCAACATCTATGTCACCCACCCACCACCCGCTCGCTCTGCTCCCTAAGCCCCTCCCTCTCTGCCTGCCTGACAACCACTTAAGAAGATCTGTTATTTGTTTCCTGTATAGCCTTAGAAAAGGCAGCTCTGCAAAAACAGACCAAATGCGTACAGACTCATCAGGTACAACTCTTAACAGTCTCTTATTTGTTCTTTATTTCTAAAAAAAGAAAAAGAAAAATCATAAATCGTAAATTTTAAAAGTCTAAATCTACTTCTCAGCTCATTAAGGACACTTTTGTGTTTAAAGTTTATAAATCATCTCTATTAAGTAATAAATAAATAAACAGAGGCAATAACTAAGATTTCAAACTTTAAAAATAAGTGAGGAAACTCTACCTGACTCCGTCTCATCTCCCGTGACAGCCATCTCTTGTTTCCAATAATCCAGCACCACGGCAGAGAGGGGAAAAGCCTTAGCAAAAAAAAACTCTACAAATCCTCTCCTGAATCTAAATCGCCTTCTTTACTCTTTGTTTTCTCTCTCTGCTCTCCCTCTTTCAGAGTGCTAGCACTCCAACTTTGCAGCCCGATTACAATTACAGGCATTGACATCACTGTGACATCACTGGTGCCCGCTGAAGTCAGTAAAACACCCTGGATTATAGAGCTGGTTCCTCCCCTTTCTAACCCTCTGTGCGGATCAGACGGAGAGAGGCAAAGAGGGAGGTGGAGGTGGAGGAGGAAAAGGAGGATGGTTTATTTTTAGAACCCATGACGCAACTACAGAGACGCTCAACAAACAAGAGGATATTGTGTCCCAAGTGGCTGCCAAGCAAACAGTCCGGCAGTTATTTAATGCGTGTGTGCACGTTGGAAGGAGTCAAGAACAAGGTGGGGGAAGATAATTGAGGTTTGACATCATTTGTTGGAGGTTATAACCACATGCTGAATCTAACAAAACAAAAGTTAAGTCGAATGAAAACATTTTGACCGCAGGTCTTTACTGGAAGAAAATACGTTTTCTGGAACTGATACTGAACAGTTTAAGGGAGAATGTTGGCGAGCACACAGGTTGGTCTTCTAGGGTGTTTAATTATTTCACAACATAGAACTACAGTTACTTTTAAAACTAAGAACTGGGTGCAAAGTGTTGTATTTAACCCGTGCATAAACAAATGTACACAAACACAGGACTTCTGGCATTCAGATGGGTTAGAGAACCACATCTGCATGCGAATAGCTGAGATCCGCAAATACTCTGACCCTCTACAACGGCTCCGAACCGCCTATTTTATGAGTTCAAATTTAACAAAATAACTAAATATGTATTAATATGGAGAGGGAAAACTGTCCCACCACTACAGCAGAAGCTAACATCGACCGTACTTTCCTCTCTTTGAGGGTATAGCCAATCAGGGCTTAAGGGTGTCAGCCATTAGCATGTAATGCAGTACTTCAGCTTCCCAACCTGCATTTTCTTTAGCATGTACTAAACTTTTCACCAACCAACAACTAGCCTTCATCACAATCCTAAACCGAAATGTGTTGGTCCGCTCATAAAGCCTAGTTTCTAGTGAGACTGGTGTTTAAGCAACTTTTAGTTAATAACATACTTTGGTGGTTCCAGGGTTGTTACTCACACTTCTAACACACCGCGGTCCATGTTAGGCCCTCGAGGGCCGGTGAGCTGAATTACTTCCCTGGCGTATCATCCAGTTACGCAGAGGTCTTGCAATGAGTCATGCATTTAACTTAGGCGTATTGAACCGTGAACTGCCAATGGATACTGATCCAACCGTTCTCCTTTCAACCGTGATTGTTTGGCATGTATCAATTGGTTAACGTTTATATTCTATTGCCAGTTGTAACAGGACAAGATATCTGTAAACCACTAAATGCGAAGGGCTAGACTTCACATAACAAGCAGAATGCAAAAACATGGATAGATGGTAGTTTGGGGACATGTGATACATATCTTTGAAAACCAATAACAGGAATGAAGTGCCACAACAATAAACTAATAAAACATTTAAAAGCTTTTAACACAAAATATAAAGTACAATATACACTTTTTTTTGCCATTGTTTTAATGTTACCACAAAGCAGTTTGTGACAAAAGTAATTAGTGGAATCTGTGCAAAATTTTTTTTAGAAAACCATGGATGAGACTTCGTCTGCTTCCTCCTGGTTGAAACGATACCCGGTTTTTAAGAAAATCCAGCTTTGAGTGTGCATGTTCTCCTTGTGTGTGCATGAAGTCTCCCCAGGTATTATGGCTTGCTCGCACAATCCAAAAACATGTTGCC
Source organism: Orestias chungarensis (assembly GCA_032876305.1). Taxonomy (NCBI): domain Eukaryota; kingdom Metazoa; phylum Chordata; class Actinopteri; order Cyprinodontiformes; family Cyprinodontidae; genus Orestias; species Orestias chungarensis. The sequence goes on along the minus strand of JAVLVB010001217.1, from coordinate 822,455 downwards.
CTGTGCGTCTATTGTGCCTACATCCTTTGCTGCACCCACCTTGGATGAGTACCTGTCCTCCCTGGATGAAGAACTGGTGTGGCAAGTCTGCTGCCTGCAGTACGGCTGCTCCGGTCTGCGGGGTGGGGGAACCGGTCACCGTCAGGGTCTGGGCTGCCTGAAGCCCTTCAACTGCAGGATTGGTCAGGGACATGGATTTGCCCTGAGCGATGGCAACTGCGTAAGGTAAGAGTTTAGTTGTAACCAGTCTGTGGTCTGGAAAAGCTATCAAAGCTTTATTGAAGTGAATTCTAAAAATGCACGTCACTAATTTATTTTTCTAGTTCAATAACTATACAAGTCAAAGTTTTATAGATTTATAAAAACAAGAATTACGTGCAAATGTTTTTACCCTATAATTCACGAGGTCAGATGTAGGCTCAAATAATTGAATAAACAATTATTCTCCCAAAGCAACAACAGTTATCCAACTCAATATTTCAACACCATTCTTGGTAGAGTTCATTTAAATGTAACAGTTTGCATGAACAGACCATCCTTTTAGGCATGGCATTCAAACTGACAACAGGGTTGAGGTTGGGATTTTTTTGGACCTGTCATATCTGCTCCAAAACGAGTAGTCACGTGTGTTTAGAACAGCCCGTTGTTTATGTTGTATCCAACTTAGCAAATCAACCAGGTAAAATTAATTTAAGACAGAAACATACTACAAAGTTGCCAATACCAAAAAATGTGTGTCAAAGTATCTTTTGGAACCTGTACGTCTAATCTTATGTATCAAGAGAAACAAACTAGACAAAAATGACAGGAATGCAGCCACTACGGCTGTTTAAATCCCTCAGAAATCCTTAAAAGGTTTTCTGAGAAATCCAGGTTTCTGATCAGAGAAGGAACGAAAACGGCAAAACAAAAAACTTGTCAGCAGTTTTTTTGAATCGACAAATAAATGATACACGTATTGAAATGAGTTACACATTTGTGTGTGAACTGACTGTATTGTCCAGAGCTGGTTTGATACACCGAGTTGGGAACTGATTCTGTAGGGCTGCTAGAGACCTCCGCATCATCCTCTGCCTTTTCCTCCTCGATTTTAGGAACCGTCGGCGAATCCGACGAAAGCTCATTTAAGATTTTTCTGGATGGAAAAAAAAAAAGATTCCAAACACAAACTCTTTTCAGACATTTGGATTATTTGCCTTCATCTCGGTTCTTGCAGACTTTTCTCACCGATATGACGGGCGTCTGGTGAGGAGCTCCCGTCTTTTCTGAGTGTCTATAACCGATCCGTCACCCTCCAGCTCGGCCACTGTAGCAATCTAAACAAACAGGCAGCAGTTTTTCCTCATAGCCCTTTCACCATTTCCCATTTTCCACATTACAAAACGCACATTCTTATTTATTTATTTTAAAGAGTTTTATGGGAACAACTAACACAAATGACTAGATAATAGTAACAATTGGAAGAAAAGTGGGACTAATGTGTATTCAGTCCCAATTAGTCCATATGTTAAATAGTCGTTGACTAGGACGATGTAACACAAAAAAATGTTGAGCTGCATATTTCTGGTCGTTGTCCAGCCGAGCTAAAAAAAATTTTTTTGCAACATTTAATAGGAATTCCAACATTTTTTTCTTCATTTAGAGCCATTTATCTCCCTTTTACTTGCATAGGAAAACCATGATGCTGCCACCACTTTCATTCAGCTTGTTCATGGTGATATTCAGTTGTGGTGCAATTGCAGCTGCATTTTTCTGTCCAGTTATGTCTCTACCAGCTTTGCAGATACAGAGACTCAAGCAGTCAGATTGGATGAAGAAGATCGGCCCTGCCACAGATTCCAAAATAGACTGGATTTGGACTAATTAAGTCATTCCACCGCTGTCTAGCTCCTTTATTCCTGCTGAACAAGCTAAAATCCCACCAAACAGTCTGCTAGGTGTGATTTTAGTGTTATCTGACTAGAGAAGATTATGTCCAATATTTACTGTCCTTTATGGCTTGGGACAAACTGTAAAGTGACCCCCTTATGGTCTTCCATAAGCACTTGGCAAGTGTATAGCACACATGCCAAGGTTCCTCCAACTGGATCTCAGCAGTTGATCAAAAGTTATCATGGACCTCCTACCGGCTTTTAGGTAGAAGTCATGTCTTGGCAGGTTTACTTTTGTGTCATAATCTTTTGCACAGAGCTGTATGAGATTCTAAACGTTTGGCATATTGTTAGTTATTAACTAACTCCGCTTTAAACATCACCCAAAAATTCATTGGTACTACCATGCTATTAGTTCAATGGTGGAGTAAAAGGGGCAGAATAGACATAAGCAACCCACATTTCATACATTTAGTTGTTTAAAAAAATAAAACATTGTTCTTAACGATCTGTAACATTTATTGTTATTAGTTTTAGAGAGGAAGAAACTTCTCTTTACAGAAGTCATTTTGACGTCAGAGAAGGAATTTGAGCTGGGTATAATTTTAAGGGCTTATCTTTTCAACCCATTGAAACTCTTAACAGAGAATCTACAGAGTCAGTTCAATGCTGCAGAAACACTCGGTGTAAGCTCCTTTTAGCATAAATATGCCTGTAAGTGTTTAGCCTTTTAAAGTCCATTACTGGATTCAAATAAACCATTCAGTAGATCTCGGCTGTGTCATCACTCTGAGGGCTTTCATGACTCAGATCGAGGCGCAACTGTTGTGTGTTACCAACAAAAAGACTGTTTTTGTATCATTAGAAGTGGAAATTTGCACTACACTAAAGTCCTTATGCAAATGCAGATTTCACAACTTTTTTTTTTTCTTCTAGATAATGGTGTAGAATAATAATTTTTTGTTCTGTTAAAAGAAACCCATTAATGTACTTCTTGTCAGTTTTAGTGCTATTCCTAAACAGTATCATAGATATTTGATTTTAAGTTTTAAGAATGTAAAATTCAGATTTTTGTAGAATTTTCATTCTTTCCATCATGACACACGAACCACATTTATCACTGAGAGACTCACTAATAAGAAGTGGAGAGTACCTGAAATCAGACAACAAAACCACTTTGAGGTGTCTATCAGTGCAGCTCCACAGTGCAGTAAACAGATTTTATCTTTCTGCCAGTCTGCTTCCTCATGATAACCTGTCCAGTGGAGACAAATAAGAATTTGTCTCCACTTTGCTACTAATGTTGCACATGTGCTGATGCTGCTTCCTGTCAATTACTATTTCGTTTCCCTTCTCCAATCGCTGCTTTCTTCTCTTTCTAACCTATAACGCTGATACTATCAATATATTTGCCTTTTTTAGTTCAAACAGTGCAATATTACCTCCCGAAGCATTCTTTTTTTTATTGCTTTAGCTTATGCAGCTAAAGTAGGAAACAAACAAACAGAACGTCTCCTGCGTATGAAGGTCAGATTCAGAAGTGTGAAACCTCTGTTTCTGCTTCTCGCTTTAACCCCGTCAACAGATCCTACACCCGGCCCACACGCAGCAGCTACTGCTCATTCACGAAACGCAGCTACTTGCGCGTTACAACACACATAGTGAAATCGAGCTTCAGATCAGTTTCGCATTCAGACTAAATGGAACTAAATGTGACATTCTGAACCGAACGTTAAGACAAGCAGTTTCATTTAGACTTGCATTTGGAAGATGTTTTATTTAGACCAGATTTGGTCCCAACCCACAGCTCATGACCATGGAGGAGTGTCAGAACATAGATCAGTCGGTCAATTGATCTGTTAATTTGCACAGGCCTTTAAAAGAGAAACTTGTCGACAACATCACAGATTCTCCGCCATTCCTAAAAGTCGCCATGAGGTGCTTTTTGTGTCGGCTATCAAATCTCTGACTATAACCACAGGTTTACGCTCGTCGCTATTTTTGTATTTGCAGCTTATTAGGATCGACACATGCTAGCTTGTTAGTGCTAACCACCTGTGCGAACTTCATCTCCACAAGCCTACAGCAAAATAACATCTGTTTCCCACAGGTAAGATACCTAATTACAGGTATAACTGTACAGAACATTTAAGTTTGGGAAGTGGAATGCCATCTGTTGCATTACTTTTTTTTTATTTTTGGAGCAAAGAATTTTAGGTTTTTAAGAAACAAACAACAAATGCAAAATAAATACAAAAATACACTTAAAATAAGATAATAAGGGTTAATAAGGTTTGTTTTAAAGGAATATTGTGAACCCTTGCAGAAAGTTTTGTTTGCGGGGGAAGTTTGCGCTCCCACCTGAACAGTCTGGACTTGTGGCGACTGAATAACAGAGGTCTGAGGGGCTTGGATGATGCCTTGAACCGATGCAGTCTGACCGTCGGACAGCTGGACAAACGTCACTTCAGACTCTGTCTGCACCAACACCTGCTGGTACAAATCGATGACATCATACAACGGCCCACGGAAATGATACCGGAGAGGAAGCGAGCGTAAATGGCTCAGTGTTTAACAAACGCATGAGCGTACCTGAGGGGAGGATTCAGGAGAAGCCTTGGCTTCCTTCTCTCCATCTGTGACTGAATCATTTAAACTGCTATCCAACTGAGACGATACCGACGTATCCATGGTCACCTAGGCATACGCACAATCACCAACACGGCGTCAATCATGTTTCCTCGGAAACATTTGTTGCAAGAATATTTCCATCTACATAGGAAACATCCAGCCACTCCTAAAGGGATTTGACTTTTCGTGTAGTCTCATAATCTTTTTCCCTCACCAAATGAACTCCAATTAGGCAAGCTTGTACATTTGAATTCACAATTGATGAAGGAAGAAGAAAAATCAGGCACAACATGAGTAACAAATTGAGCTGCTTTTCAGACTTTGAGGCAAAAAAAAACAAAATAATACAAAAAAAAGAAAGATACATCATTTATTTAAAGATAATCTGTAGATTCAAATCGTTGATGAAAACATTTGTTCAGAATTAGATAACACTCCTATTGTGTGTTACAGCCTCCAGGTTGAAGCGAGCAACCTGAAGTCGTACGACCCATATGTTTACCACTACTGACCCGGAAGTGACCTCATCACACCTCTAAGCTGACAAGATAGCACTTATGGTCCTGGATGCAATTGCCTTGAACCACTTTTTCAGCCTTTTTTCTACCCTTATAAACCTCATATGTAGATGTCGGTTAGGTAGCTACAATCTATTGTATTTTATTTCAAATATCCAGACGGCTTTCCAATCAAGGTCCACAGAACTCCTTATTGTTACCAACTGGTTCCCATCTCCACCTGAAAAATCCCCGTTAATGCCAAGTTTAACCTTATTTAGGCATTAAATTTTAATCAAACACGACATTTGAAAGACATGCATACACCTGAAGTTAGAACAATACACATTTTCTATAAAGGTGGATTATAATTTCCAAATAAATAACTGCATCTGCATGAAGTAACAAACTGCACAACGCATATCTAGGCACCATATGGGTCCACCTTTGCACCGAGCCTAACTGGGTCGTACAGTACATAGGCAATAAATACGGGGGGTTTTATGTAAACTGTGCAAACATCTCCCCAAATGACACCCAAATGCAAATGTTGGGATTTTTTTATTAAAAAAAAAAAGAAAGGAAAACAACATGGAAGAGTTATAAAATTAAATGATCAGAATCAGAAGACTTTATGAATCCCTAGAGGAGAATTGCAAAAATGCTAACATTTATTAAGCAACAACAACAAACTTTTAACAGCTTTCAACCTGTATAATAATAATAATAATTATTATTATTATTATTCCATCAGGGTCCCCCATGAGTAAAAGCAGATCTTATAATTGGATGCAGGCTCATCCCAAACATACAATAACATTTACGCTGTTCCTCCTAGAAACACATCAGAAGTTGAATGTATGTGTAAGTAGATCAAATCAAAAATACTTGATTTATCCCAAAGGGAAATTAAATCAAAAATAAACAACTTGAATATGTATGCGCTATAAATCATGGCTTTAGAGAAATCTGTCATGTTCACTTTCATTCTCCTTATCAATAACCAAGCATTTGTTTAACAAAGTGGAAGTTTGTGAGTACAAAATATAAAATGTAAGGATCAACTATAAGTGTATAAAGTGTATGCTTTGTTAACAGTAATAATGATGTCGTCACGTTTTGCTTTAATAACGTTTTATGCTGAAGATGGATGTTTCACTCATCCTCCCAGATATTTATCACAACGTCAAACTTGACGCACAGCTTTAAAAAAAAAACTGCTGAGAACCTTTTTTTTTTTCTCACCATGTTGTTCTGCTGTCTACTAACACCAACAACAACAACAACAACAACACTTTTTATTAGCACAGAAAACTCGCAGCGACGCTGCTTTTTGGCACACGTCGCAGCGGCTCGGGGCAGACGAGCGGCTACGACAAGGTGGCGGCTTTGCGGCGACTTACCGGAGTTTGTTACGTAGCCTGCCCTCGTCACGGGTGACAGTGTCGCCGGACGGCGCGCGCGCGCGCGCCTCGCCTTCGCTCACGTCGCTCCGACGTCAGCGCCGATGACGCTGTCGCGGAACACGTCGCTCGACTTCTCTGTTTAACGTCGAAGATCTTGCGATCGAGACAAGAGGAACCACTCTGTTGTTTTTTTTTTCCCCCTCCCCGGTCAACTGCGAGACTACAAACGCAACAATTGATGGCATAAATTGTCTTCTAATACATTAGTGTATAAAAGAAACGTGTGTGCATTTATATATGCGACCTAAAGCAGAATACGTTGATTTTGTGGTTTGTTTTGTCCCGCAGTGTAAACCCTCTTTCTACGATCAAACCACATTATTTACACAAATCAACAGTGGAGATAAGACATCATTGTTTTTGACTGTAAATGACTTTACTTGACGTAGCTGTGAGTGTTGTAACTTTGTGATGTCGGAATGTTCTAATAAACGCAGAGGAACTTTGTTTCTTATTTGATTTATCTTTACTTTAGAACTGTTTTAACTAATTGGGTTAATTGATTAATGCAGCCATGTGAGGACGAGAGGTTGAAAGAAAAAAAGGGGTTTGGTGCAAAGATGCTTTACTAATTAAGAACATAAACTTATTTTATTTATTTACGACTGATTTCAGGTTTAAACATGTTTGTCATTTGCTTTCAGGGCAGAGTAATGTCGTCCCCTAGTGTTCGATAGAGGACATTACCACAAAACTAAATATTTATTTTATATATATCAATATATATCATCTAATAAAAATATTATATACTTTTCTTTAATACATGTATGTATTTTAGACTCAAAAGTAACATTGTAAAGGGAAAAATATTATTGTTATAAAATCTGTACTTTATATTATTCATATATTATTTAATTTCCCTTTGGGATAAATAAGGCCTTTTGATTTGATTGACTGTGACTAATTTGTAACTAAGTCTGAAATTTTCCAAGCCCTTTGGATGTCATAACTCCGCTCCCACTGCGATTTCAAAGTACCGTAATCTGCTGTGTACTAGGTAAAATTCTTTATTTAGATCTGACTCTGGCTGACCCCAGAGTCCCCATCTGTCCCCTGTGCATGCCACAGGAGACCATGCTACTCAAACACAGCGCCTGCTGTCATCCAAGAGCGCCATCCTGCAGGGCCGAGCTTCTGTTAATACACAAACAGTATGTCAAAAATAAATTGATAAAAATTTTTTTTTTTAAAACACCAAACAAAAGTGCTTCAAGCAGGTGTGAGGGAGAACATAATTGCTCTTGGGGGTAAGAAAACTTCTATCACAATTGAAAATACAGCATTTTTTAACTTTTGTCATTCATGAATTACATTTTTTTTTCTTTAATTACATCTAGCTGTCATAGTTTATCATCTCAGCTCTGTGTCATCTAACCTTTCTGCTGTCCCTCCTTCTCCTCCCCCCCCCATCCATACAGTTGGAGGATGGAGGGTCCAGATGGCTCAGGACTGCCAGCAGAAGGGGAAACCTTGGGTGCCACAAAGGCCTGACAGCAGGGCATCACACTAGCATCTCTGCCAGACAGCTCTTTAGCACAAAATTAGCCTGGGATGAACGCAGAACACAATTACATGCTGTTAATTCCATCAAAGAGACATACAGGCATCTGTCTTGCCCTTTTCCACCCAGATTAGCATAATCCGAGGATTTTAATATTTTAGTAATATTACACTCCACGACCTCTTTTTATATTTTTTACATCATTTTTTTTTCCCTCTGTAAATATAATGGGGGATTTCATGCAAATATTTTTGTTGTTGAAAAGAAGAAGAAGCAGAGATTTGCTAGGTGTATTTTAAAGCCAGTATTTGTTTCTCAGATTAACAATCCATTGTTTGTACGTGATTAATTATAAAGCATTAAAGCTGTAGAGCTTTGGATAAATTGATAATAAAACAAACTGTATCTTTTTCATTATTTAGGTTAAAATGATGTACCAGTGACTATTTTATGATGTAAAAAGCCAAACTTTTTTAGATCCATTGGGAGGTACAGGTAAGTTTATATTGACTACTTTGTTCTTGTAGCATTTTATGGCATATAAAGATCAATAAGCATCTGCTTGACTTGAGTGAAATGGGTTTTAGTCTTTCCCATTTTAAAGAAGTCATTGATTACTAATGAAAAGTCTCCTTTCAATGTATGTAGTTACTGTGCTTCTAGTTGCTCAGGATGATATGGATCAAATGTTTTTTGGCGCAAACATATGTTCAAGTGCAAACTTTTGTTTTTCTGCACAACATGCATGCAGTTGGACTCTGTCTCCATTCCTCAAGTCCTTAAGTCTTAATAATTTGAATCAATATTGTTCTAAAATTTGACTGTAAGGTTTGATACATATGTATTTATTTAAAAAAATAAAGTAATATATTGATAATATTGATGTCAAATTATAGCATAACAAAGGGCTTTTAAAAAAAAAAATCAGACAACCAATACTTTAGTGTGTCGTTTAAAAGATGTTCAACACATTTCAGGTTAAAGGTTTGTTGATTTTCTTAAGAGTATAAAATATAACACCACCAGCTCACCTGTCTGACAACCAGAGCACTGAGGGGCGGAATTTATTTACATTGTTGGTTATTATAGGTTATTTAACAAAAATGTATGCTTTATAAGCTAAATTTATCAACATAATGTGTTTTATTTGTTGGTTTGTTTTTTTGGTGTTTTTTTTTTTACAAAAAATATTTAATTTTATGGAAGAGAGCTCCTCGACCTCCTTGAATCTACCACTAGGTGTCGCCATTTATTTAGACATAATTCTCAGAAGGTAAATGAAAATACAATCCAAAAGGATTGATGCCTTTGCTATTTTATAATTTTAATTTAATTCCGAAAAATGTTCCCAACAATTCTTTACTTATATCTATTTCTATTTTACGCGGCTGTCACTACAACTTGTTTTAAATAGCTTTTTTATTTAATGCAATCCCAGGAAATTTGAATTATTCTTTAACTTAATTTATTCTTTGCTTATTTTTTACTTTCACTTAAAAATGATATAAAACATTTATTTTATTTTGTTATTTTATCTTGTTTTTGTTTGTTTGTTTGGTAGTGTGAAACACAGTATATTTCAGAATTAAGTTATAAAATACTCTAATAGTAAAATATTAAGTCTCTATGAAGAATATGTAATATATAAGCCAGATGTGTGTATTACATTAAAAAAATGTCAGCTTGCACATGATACTTCACTTTTTTTGTTGGGATTATACAATTTTTTATATTTCATTACATTTCAATTTGTCTCATCTGCAATTTTAAAAACAAAAGTCTATTTGTATATCATACTGATTTGTGGCTGGGACTAACTGTAATTACTTGCCCTTCAGAAAACATTGTCTATCGAGCAGTGAACTAAGTTATATGATGACAAGATGCAGAAAGGAGTCAATATTTCTTCTTTTTTTTTTTTTCAAAGCTACATTTTAAAAACCTCAACCTATCAAAACCAAACTTGTTTCCCCAGTTTTCTCTGTAATTTGTGATCTTGTACAGAGGAAATACATTGTCTCAAAGAAACGGCCTTTTTGTCTATGCATATTTTACCTTTGCTCCATGTGTTGTAATTGAACGTTTTCTCATCTGCTTCTTATAAATATTACCCCCAAACACTTGGTCATATTCTCCACATGTGAGGCTTCTTAAATGGTTTTGGGCTGAGGCTGGGCTGCAGGCTGGAGTCCAACATTAAGCACCAACTGTGTTAGAAGTTAAAATAATCTCCCAGCTGTGTGCTGGCACCAGATGATCTAAAAAAACAAAAACAGCAGGGACTTGTGGCACATAAACCACGGATTGGTTGCTAATCCATTACATTAACTTCTGCTAATAGGACTAATGGCTGCACAATGGCTCGTAGAAATGTCCTGAGGTTGAATCCTGGGTGGGGGTCTTTCTGCATGGAGTTTCTCCCTCTCCAGGGACTCCAGCTGCCTCCCACGTCATTTATTTCTAATTGTGGGCCTGGCACGTCTTCTTTTGTCCTTCAATGCTCCTGTACTCCTATTTCGTTCAAGTGTGATTTATATTTGACATTCACACAATAAACAACGCCAAGGCAAAAAGAAATTCCAGTAACGACGTGAAACAATAACTTTAATATGCAGCCGCATTTGAACTCATAACTGCAAAACATGCTGTCATGACCAGGACAGGACCGAACATAGGAGAAAAATCCGCCAAAGTGTGAAAACTCTCAAAACACTATCAGAGTTGTTTGGCATCAAACCAGTTTTAAAATAGTAGAGACATTTAGAAAAAAAAACAGCATTTTAAATAAGCGCTTGGCTTTCGGTTCAATTTGCATTTGTCTTCTGTTATTTCCTATTAGCAAACTCAATATTTAAATTATTTCAGTCTTGGTTCTTCAAAAACTACTATAAAAGCTAAAACCTAAAAACTCTCCAGTGTTTGGCTTCTCAATCGTTCCCCATCATGACCACTGAGTGGTGCCAGGCGATGTTTCTTGAGGCATTCAGGAGCAATTCGTAATTTAGAGCTGCATTTCCTTTCAAGGTACTTTTTAACAAGTAACTTTAGTTCAATCATGCATACACTCTAATTTATCCTACTTAGTCCACTAAGTCTAGCTCATTAAAAAGTTGTCTATCTAAGGGAAGCCAGCAGATTGCACCAACTCACTGACTTCTCGCATCCCCTCCTCCTGGAATCAGAATCAGGCTTTATTGGCCAAGTATGCTCACACATTAAAGGAATTTGTTTTTGGTTACGCAGATGCTTGCAGTGCACGAAAAAATACAGTAAAGGCACGAAATAGTGACCATAGACTTTTAGTTGTTGACTTCGCAGCGATTCTTTGTATTGACATGCTTGTAGTGACAGTGGAGAGGAAAATAAGCTTGTTTTACCATGAAGAAACCTCCATTCACTTTTTGGTTTTGTGTAACATAAAAAGTACACACAAAGCAGTTTTTCCGTATATGATCTTGTTTCTCAAACTGACATTCAGTTTTCTTTTTTAACTGTTTACTTCTAACTAAAGGGTGCAAGAACAATTTGATTTACGAACTGAATGATAACAAGTTTTAAAATGTCTTAAAGACAAGGAATACACTTTAATGTGATTAATAAAAAGAAAAAAGAAAAAGAAACAATTAGGTTTTAGAAGTTTTTGTTTATTGTGGTGTCCTCCAAAGGGCAATAAATAATTTTATGATTTCAGCAGACGGATGGAAGCATTTTTTAACTTTACAGATTATTTCCTAAATATTACAGCATTTTTGCAGAAACATCGGAATCAGAATCAGACTTTATTGGCCAAGTATGCTCACACATACAAGGAATTTGTTTTTGGTTACACAGATGATTGCGGTGCACGAAAAATACAGTAAAGAAACATTTGTAACATTTAGCATGTGTAATTTATATTGTAAAAGAAATGCAGTTTTGTGCAGTATAAAAACTATAGAAGTTATAAAAATATATAAATAAATTGTTCAATTGTTCATGAGAATAATGGAAGTTGGGAAAAAGCTTCTCTGTAGCCTGGTCGTACGGGTCTTCATGTGGCTGAAGCGTTGGCCTGATGGAAGGCACCGAAACAGGTGACGGCCAGGGTGAAACGGGTCGGTGATGATTTTCTCTGCACGCTTCCTGGTTCTGGAGGCATGCAGGTCCAGCAGTGCGGGCAGCTTTACACCGATGGTCCTCTCTGCAGACATGATAATGCGCTGCAGTCTCTTGGTGTCGTGTTTTGTGAGAGTGTGGACTGTATGATGGCTGTGTAGAACTGCACCATCAGCTCTTGGGCTAGGTTGAACTTCCTCAGCTGGTACAGAAAGTACATCCTCTGTTGAGCCCTCTTGATGATGGAGTTGATGTTGCTGTCCCACTTCAGGTCCTTGGAGATCGTTGTGCCCAGGAAGTAGTAGGACTCCACAGCCATCACAGTCCTGTGTAGGATGGTGAGTGCTGGCAGGGTTGGGGGGCTACTCCTGAAGTCCACGGTCATCTCCACTGTTTTTGCTGTGTTCAGCTCCAGATTGTTCTGACTGCTCCAGAGGACAACCGGATCAACACCCGTCTGTAAGCAGACTCATCACTGTCCTTGATGAGACCAATGACTGTTGTGTCATCTGCAAACTTCAGGATTTTAACAGAGGAGTCCATGGAGGTACAGTCATTTGTGTACATCGAGAAGAGCAGTGGGGAGAGTACACAAACCTGTGGGGCGCCCGTGCTGATGGTTCGGGTCACTGAAGTACACTTTTCCAGCCTTACCTGCTGTTTTCTGCCAGTAAGAAAGTCAGTTATCCACTGGCAGGTGGAGGCTGGTACGCTGAGTTCAGTCAGTTTGCTGTGTAACTGTCCTGGAATAATTGTGTTGAAGGCTGAGCTGAAATCCAGGAACAGAATTCTTGCATAAGTTCCTGGGTGTTCAAGGTGTTGGAGGATGAAGTGGAGACCCATGTTCACTGCATCGTCCACCAAACAGTTGGCCCGATAGGCAAATTGCAGGGGGTCTAGCAGGGGGTCCATAATTTCCTTAATGTGGTTGAGAACCAGTCTTTCAAAGGACTTCATGACCACAGAGGTCAGGGCAACAGGTCTGTAGTCATTTAGTCCTGTGGTAGTTGTCTTTTTAGGAATGGGTATTATTGTGGAGCTTTTAAAACAGGATGGAACAACACACAGCTCCAGTTATCTGTTGAAGATCTTAGTAAAGACAGGTGCAAGCTGGTCTGCACAGGTCCTCAGGCAGGAGGGAGAGATTCCATCAGGACCAGGGGCCTTCTTGACTTTCTGTTTTTTAAAAAGTCTCAGTACGTCTTCCTCGCAGATCTTCAGGGCAGGCTGGATGGGTGGCTGATAGTCAGATGGGTGTGAAGTGGTGTTGGATGCGAGCTCGTTGCTGGGCTGTTCAAACCTGCAGTAGAATCTGTTAAGGTCGTCGGCCAGTTGACGATCTCCCATTGTCTGTGTAGGTGACCTTTTGTAGCTGGTGATGTTCTGGAGACACCTCCAGGCAGTTGATGGCTCGTTACTGGACATCATGCTGCTTAGCTTGTTGGAGTAGTTCTTCTTTGCAGCTTTGATCTCCTTAGTTAGGGTGTTCCTTGCCTGGTTGTACAGCGCCCGATCCCCACTTCTATGTGCTACCTCCTCAGACCGGCGCATCTGTTTCAATTTGGCATTAAACCAGGGCTTGTCATTGTTGTATTTAATGAGAGTCCTGGTGGGAACACAGATGTCTTCACAAAAACTGATGTAAGATGTCCCAGTGTCCGTTTATTCATCCAGGCTCCAAGTGGCATCATCATAAACACACCAGTCGGTTAAAACCATGCAGTCCTGAAGCCTTTCTTTAGCCTCATTGGTCCACTTTTTCACCGAGCTGACCACAGGTTTGGCACACTTGAGCTTCTGTCTGTATGTCGGGAGAAGATGAACTAAACAGTGGTCAGATAACATGTGGGGTTTTGCGTTTGTGTTTATTTTGAGCTCCATTAGCTTTAAGAAATACTTCTTCCTTTCTTTAACTCAGTCAAACATAGTGCTCATGAACCAGTTTCCTCGCAAGGTGACAAAAAAAATGACCCCATTGAAAAGAAAATAACCCCTATAGACATAAACACACTTAAAGATACACAAATACCTCCAACACACCCAAACCCAAAGTTTAATGTGTTTGTGAAAACAAATCAGTGTATTGATAGTAAAATAAGCAAACCGTTGTCATTAAACATCATCCAACTGGCCTTTTAACTTAAAAGTTTGTTTCTAAGAACGTTTCTGCGCACTAGTTGCATCGGTGTCCCTCGATTCCGACACGCACGGCGGCCCTTGAACTCAGCACCGAGCATTCGCTCAGCTAGGAGAGAAGGATCGGGATCCAGAGAGAAAAGGAAGAAAGGAAGGAGAAATAGAAGCTGAACAGGTGGCCTCGAAACACAGACAACAATGTTGACCGGCGATGAGAAGCGGGACGAGGTCCAGTCCTGACTTTACCCCCCCCCCCCGCAGGCAGGAATACCGGGATAGCCTCAAAGCACCAGCAGCGAGCAGCCCTCCATGCTCCTGCGTGTTTTTCCTGCCCCGCTCGCCTCGGCTCCGCTCAGCACCCGGGGAAGTCCCGGGAGACCGAACCATGAAAGTGACCGTGTGCTTCGGCAGGACGCGGGTGGTGGTTCCGTGCGGGGACGGGAACATCAAGGTGCACGCACTCATCCAGCAGGCTGTCATGCGGTACAAGAAGGCTATCGCCAAGGTGAGTCGAGGCTACTTTTCCGCTGCGGGGCTCGCGCAAATATGGCGCAAACGTTCCACCGGCAGACGCAGAAAACCCAGCAGGAGGAGAGGAGAGGAGAGGGAAGAGGTTCCCGGTTGTTCCCCCGGTGTTGGCTGCTTCTCGGTGCACGGTGGGCGCTTTCAAAGGAACACGCGCACCGCCATTGTGTGTTTGTGAAGCAACAAAACCAAACTTCCCTCCCTGCGCCTCAAAACAATGGCAGAAAACCTCTTCCAGGAACATAGCGGATGTTTTTCCCCCCCCCAAAAACCTGTTGACTTTATTTATTTATTTTCCAGCACAGTTGGAAGAAAGTTTCTCTTTTTCTTTCTCGTTCTTTCTATATTCTTAGCTTCTTTTTGTTTGTTTTTAGCGAGTTAGCAAACGTAGTTCTGCTGTGAGGCGTTCAGGGACCAGCTTTTGAAGAAATGCATCTCTTAACTACAGGATGACCCATAGAAAAAAAGCATGCAATAAACTTCATATGAGTTCTAGATGGCAACCGAAGGGGTTTGTTGTGATAAGTGCATAAAACATCCATTCCCAGAGAAGACTGCCTCGCTCGCTCTCTCGCAGTTCCTGCAGGATGCTGATGGAAAGAGCACAGTGGAGCTCCAGCTGCAGGCATGGAGCCCAGGCATAAATCCTGCTGATAAAAGTGGAAGAAAGCCCGTGGAGGTTATTGAGGCTGCTACAGATAACCTCTGAACTTAACTCTGTTCAGAAGCTGGGATTTATTCTGTTTGGCTTTTCCTTTGCATCAGATAAGATGTGGAAGGAAGATGTAAGTCCTAAGTAGACAGTTTGCTGAAATCCCTCATATTTGTGGCTTTAACTGTTACACTGTTAATCTTCTGGTAGCTCTGTTGACTTGGAGCAAAAAAGATCCGTGGTTCTAATCCCACCATGGAGTCTTTCTGCATATAGTTTCCATGTCCTCTCTGGGAACTCCCTCCTCCTCCCACAGTCCAATAAACATGACTATTAGGGCAATTGAATATTCTTAATCTTGCTGTGATGGACTGGCGGCTTGTTCCCTATTTGTGGAGCTTTTTTTTATTTATTTAAATTTTGCATTAAAGGCTCTCATGATTAAGTTCAATTGGTCTCTGGTTTGCGAAATAAAACGTTTTGATTTGTTAGATTTCAGGAGTTGGACATTTTTGCAGAGATGCGTCGTTCAACTATTCAGGCATCGAGAAACTCTTGATATATTTTTTGAAATCCTTCAATTTCTGTTGGATTCAAATGTGTCACCTCGATTTCTAGTGTTACAGTGGTTGGAATTAGTAAATCAGGATTGAAAGAAAACCAGAAATCGCCAACACCCGATGGGTGCAACTCTAATCATTTGAATATTTTGCTCTAAAATGAAACTAATCGATGCTTTTCTAATTTCTAATTTCATGTCTCTTTTGCTGCTATGATTGTGACCTACAAGCTTTACTGTACCCTCCTCCTCTGAATAATTTACTAGTTTACAGCAGACTCCTCCTTGACGTCAGTGGCCTGACTTTTGTTCTTATGTCATGGCATCGTGAAAATGTTCTTTCCAAGTAGAGGACAGTGATGGAATATTTTCAGTATGTTAGTTAATATTAGAAGAAACGGACGAGTAAGCAAGAAAATTATAGAGGGTTGTTGTACACCCAGGTTTTACTGCAACTTTGAAAAGTCTCTCTGTCAACACAACTGAATGCCATAATTAGGCCTTTAGCATGACTCCTTAGAGCTTGAGTACATAAGGAGGTCTTTCAGTTCTTTGATTCAGGTGAGTTGGAACTGCTTAAATGTTGGGTGTAGTTTTATTTAAATTGTACATTATTTTCTTGAGACCTCGTACAGCAACACTTCATTCATTGTTGGTCTGATTCCGGTATTATTCCGGTAATATTTTAAAGCAGAAATGATATATATGAAATCACAACCTTAAAAAAACACCACTGTCGTCTACTTGAACTAGGGCAGCAAAACAATTTTTAAAGTTTATTGGCATTGCAACATGATTCCATGTCAACTTGTTCAGTTAGAACAACAAATTATGTATGATAGTTGGGGTCATTATGAGATTCAAGTTTAAACTTCAGAGATCTAGTTGAGCCCTAGCATTCGTTTTTATTGCAAACCATGGACGTTCCAATTTATACCTTTTTTAAAAGTCTGTAATGGAAATATTGTCATTTAATTAGCCTGTTACTGATCAGCAATTAAGTTTGTTCTTTCTTTTGGTTTCTTGGGCATCCTAAAACTCAACAAGCCCTGATCTGCTGGATGACCAGATAAGAAAACCTTGGAGGTTCCGTTAGAGCCAAAATAACGGGCACTGTAAATACTGCTGCATCACTAGGATGGGCTTATTGCCGGGCGAAAGGACAGCAATAAACCACAACAGGAGCCATAAACAAGAAGCAAATCCAAGTTACTTTAAGCAAAAACAACAAAAACATGTTGCAGTTAAGGATAATTAAGAATGAAGATGTTTGACAGCTATACCTCTGAAGCTTTTGGTCAAATTAAAATGCATGAAATGAGCAGAGTTGTTCATGGACTCTTGAGCCCTCAAGAAAACTCCATTACTTCAAAACATATCCCTTGTCATTCTGTCTCCTTATATCCATGTTTACTGCTCTGGTTCCACCCAGACTGTTTCATCTAACCACCTCTGAGTGTGTCTCAGGAAGTCTGTTGGTCACAGATGTGGTGTCAAAGATCTCAGCTTTATTCTCCATCTCTGTCTTAATAGGGGGACCATATTTAGGTTGGGTGTTTTCTCCTGCCACAGTGTTTTCATGGACCTCCCTGTCATTAGAGAGGAATGCGTTCAGCAGGAAACTGGAATAAATAAACATAGTCTTCTTCTGCAGGGACTCAATAAGATAGAAGAAAATGGAAGATGCTGGGACGACTATGGCACTGTGCGGGGATGCATAATATATCAACTTTCAACATCACTATGGTCTAATGAGTCTAACTAGGACAATATTGCGTCAATACACCATTTGTAATTTCAGATAAATATGGAATTCAAGGATTTACCAACTGTAACAATATGCAAGGATTAGGGTATGGCAAACTACTAATTTCCAGGATTTATTTCCGTATACCATTGTTTAAATAATTCATCCATCCATAATTTTTGATTTTTCTCTCCTTCCATTCATTTTCAGTCCATTGCCCATGTCTTCGTCCATCCGTTTTCCCTTGTTTCAGATTTGAAGCCATATCACTGTAGGAGAAGCGAACACACAGCCTTAAATCGTCTTACCGGTCCACATTGAACTAAATGACGAACTTGCCTTTGTGTAATGCAATGTCTCAACGTTTGATGTTGATGTGGAGGTTGAATCCATGCTCTGCTTCACTACCGGACAGTAAACAAACAACACTCTCTAAACAAGGGGTTTCCTGACCCTGGAACCCCTCGGTTCAGCGGGAGGAAATCTTGCTGCATGTGCTCTTGCACCAGTCGCTCGAAACGCACTCCAAAGCTTCCAGACTCTTCCATGAGGTGTCAACTCAAGCATCACAAATTGCCTTTAATTCAGTCTCTTGGTCAAATACGTTTTTATTAATATGTTCGGTTCAAAAAGTTAAAAACGTCTGTGTATTCACCAAATTGTCAGGTTTGTGAATGATAACCAATCAAAATGACAGATGGCATTCAGATTTTTAAATCGTATATGTTCTTATATACCGTATGTTCTGTTATTGCAACCCCTGCTGTCCAGATGTACAGATAAAGCCATGTTTAAAGCAGTCAGTGTAACATACTTTCTCAGAAATCCAGCCTATCCAAAAAGGTTTCACACTTTCTTTCTTGAACTAAAATCATCATCTCTTCTACTCATGAAGTTTTAGCTGCTTTAAATTTTGGGATGCTCTTAAAAAGACACTTATCAATGGAAGGCCAAAGGGAGGCAGTTGGGACTTTGCTTTTTTACCTAATATCAAGATCACTTTCACTACTGCTGGTGCAGATTGACTCAAATCTATGAGTCTGTTTCTAATTGCGAGCTGATGGCATTTCTCTGATGTGTTTAAGATATGACTCAATTCATGGCACAGATAAGTGTTTTTAATTAATGCTTCATTGGCTTTGATGACAGACAGGCCCATCAGATACTAACTACTGCACAATGTGTCCGATTGATGCTTTTCAAGGCAGATGCAAATGTTTGCCACATCTTCAAAGGAAAGAAAGTCCTACTTGTGAAGCGGATCCTGTTTGCTAAAACAGGAACATTGATGCAAGCACCAAAACTCAGCAATATGAGTTTGGGTGCTTGACTTTGCACCTCTTGTTTGAACCTCCGTGCCGTTCAGCATCTAGCACCATTACATGGTGATTCCATTACAAAATTCCATTTCCAATATAATGTGAATAAATATTTCCTCACATCTTTCTGTTGTTGTCTGAAAGCACTATTCTTGACCTTGAACTTTGAGGAGGGTGGGAGGAACCCTGCCACACAAAACAACTACAAATGCTGACTGTTTTAGGGCATACGTTACTTCCCCCGTTTCTCATTTTAAATATCATCATGTGACATTGTTTCGCCAAAATTAGATAAATTACCTCATCGCTATTCATCCTGCACACAACAACTGGAAACAGAAATGTACCTCAATCCAACTGGGAGATGAGGATTTTATGACACAATGCGCTGGTCCTCCTGGGAAATGCAGTCTTGCCTCAGGCATAACATGACTGCTTTCGTCCACTGGCTGCCAAAATCCACCAAAACTGAAACTTCTTCAGTGTTGCTTCAACAAAATCTGTCCCAGAAACATATTTTACATTGATCCTACACAGGGTGGAAAAATCAGGAAAAGCATTGGATTTAATTGCAGGAGCTCTACAGGGCTAGATATATACAAAGAGAGGGAAAAGAATGAATTATTTTGCTAGGTTATTACGTATTGAATTGTCTAAATGTTCTTCCTCATGCTTTAGTTCATATTTACACCTGTCCTATTATTTCTTCCTTGTAACCTTTGTTGTGTCCTTTTTTTTTTCACTTGTGTCCTTCCTTCTTTCTAAACCATGAAATTGAGATAGTTTAGATAGTTCAGGCATCAGGTTTGGAGGTTTTCTCAGCACGTTCCACTAAAAAGAAGACATGAAACTCCAACAGGGGACTATATATTTATCCCCTCTACGTATTTTCTGTTTGGGCTTGTTGAACCTGTGAGCCAATGTTGGGAATGCAAAAATGGATCATATCGCAATGACACTAGATTTGTGATACATTACGTCATTTTAATTAAAAACCCAATATAATTTTATCAAAAGTAGCAAGAAATGTTGACAAGCAATAACAATTACATGGATATATATATATATATATATATATATATATATATATAATTTTTTTAACTTAAGCTTTGGTCATTTCAATGAAACTTGTGTTTTTACTCTTGATTTTCTTACTGTGGGAATCTCATACTGGTTCAAGCTCAACCCCTGCTAAGTTTCTGCTAATGAGGCAAGACAGATGGAAATTGAGTTGTGTTGTGTGGACTTTTTAGTTTTTCTTACCATCCTATCTCTAAATCTCCGTAGTAAGAAGTTATTTTAGTGTTGCACGTGGGGCGTAAACAGCAGACATATGTTTATCTCTTTATTCCCTTTTATAACCTCATATCCTTGTCAATCAGTGCTGTCCAATTTCTCACGTTTATGTGAAAACAACCAACCATCCGAGTCCAGTTTGGCTCAGTTTCCTTCTCATTCTCAGTTCTTAGGACTTGGACACAGATGTACTTTTAAGGCATGGTTGCACCAGAAGAAGAGGTGTGTGTGTGTGTGGGGGGGGGCAACCAACCCGAAAAAGCCCTGATAACTTCACAGTTCACCTGTTTGATCCTCGTGTCACCAGACTGTACCAGCCAGCGTTGCTGCTTCTAAAAACGAGCACAATGGAGGATTAAGAGCTTCTCTGATGATTCGCGGGCTGCTGAGTTTGACCTTGACCAAACTACTGTGCAAAAGTTTCCCTGAAATGACCTGGTGCACGGTATCCTCTCCCTTCATAAACTCAAATATTAAAAAAAAATGCTTTTTGCTTGCAGATATTTCAATCGTATCTCTTTAAAAATTAGGGTGGCAGTTAAAGAAAATGACAGCCATACATAAAGCCATCTGAACAACAGGTTAGATGATTACAGCCTGCAGCGTTTTTCCTCAGGGCATGAGAAATTCTGCACCCTCTGATGACACTCGCATAAGCAACCTTCCCACCGTGCTGCTTTGCTTTGCTCTGCATTTTTGATGTGATCCTGTTCCCCCGTTCGTGCACCTCAGTGATGTTGCTTGCGAGTAGTTTACATAAGCTGTCAGCCGTATCATGATTTGAAAACACTTAGAATTATAATAATCACTGCTTCTTTTTAGTGAGGGAAGTGTTTTAAAGAAGATCCTAATGAAGCTGAGCCGTTTGTCCTGATGATCAAGATTGCAGAGATGTGATGGAAAAGAAAATGCAGAATGCTGATTCAGGGAAGAACGTCGCTGTCCTGAAGAAACTCATTAAGATTTTAGGAGTTAAGCGTTTTTCTTAAATTAACCTATTGAACCACGAAGCACACAACCTGACTCGGATCCCTCCTCCCTGCTTAAAATATTACCAGGTTATTTTCAGATTTTGCCGAGGTAAGGGACATTGAAACAACCTGCTATGACAAAGGTCTTCTCATTTCTTCATAAACCTTTGTGTTTTTGTTCTTAAGCTTTGGTTGAAGATTATCTCATATTTTTTTATATCTGTACAGTTTATCTTCTCAAAATGTTGGCTGTTTAAAGGATGCTTATCTTCTGCTCTGCAGGGGGACAGTTCTTTATCTACAATTTGACAAAACGGTAAAATAATATGGATTTTTGAATAAGAACAAGTTTTAAGAATGGTAAGAAACCTTCAATGTACACGGAGGTCAGTAACGGCAAAATATATTATATTGCAAATCTTGCTAAAATTGTCTTGGTGCATCCAATCTTTCAAGGCATTTGTAATTTAAGTAAATGTTGATTCAAAACAATTCAATAATATAGTTCTTGAATTGTATTGAAATTTCACACATTTATTATTATTATTTTTTTTTTACCTGGATTTATTTACTGTAGAGGGGTACTTTGTTAAGATGAATCATTTTTCACATTTAGATCATTACATCAAGGAAACCATTGCTGGGTTGCCAATGTATATACCTGCATGTGTTTCAGGATTTTGTGAGTTTCTTGCAACAACAGGACACAGTGTAAACTTAACAGTTCTGATTATATAGCATGTCCAGAAACAGCTGTTGCTTGGTACAACTGGGCTAGGCAGAGCTGAAATACATAAGGGAAATGCTACTTGAAACACTTTTGACTGCCGGAAAAAAAAACAGAATCCAGAAGCGGCATTTGTTTTCCGTTGCGTTGATTGGCTGTTCGCCCAAAGAGCTTCTGTGGTATTGCTAACATGAAACTATCTTTCCACTGGGCGTATAAACGCTTATTGACGTAAACATGCTTTTTGGACTGTCATAGGCATTTTTAAAAAGTATTTTAATTTCTATTAAAAAAAAAAATGTAAATATATTATTCAAGCTAAGAACCCATCTTTCAGAAGAAAATGTGGTTTTACTCTTGATTTTGTTTTTTTGTTGTTTTTTTTTATTTGTAACAATTAAATCACTTGACCCTCTTCGTCAGGAGCTTAATCTGAACTTTGGATTCCTAAACTCGGTCTACCTTAAATGCCAAACAAATCATTGAAACTATTTTAGCAAAGTTACATTTAAAATGAACACGTCAGAAATTAGAAACTTTAGTTAAAACAAATAAAAGTTTTTAAAATCCTAAATTCTTCCGGATGACCGGGACAAACACAGTGAAATAGCCCTTTACTGTCAAATCAGATGCCAACTACAGCATTATCTGGTTACAGTATTTTTTTGGAGCGTATACATGATAAAACCCATTTAGGATGATGTTTTGTGCCGAAACCTGCTAAAAATGTCTAAAAACTGTAATAGTTTAATCTGATGCAGGCATTTAATAAAAAGTAAAAACTAAAACAAATTTAATGGAAGCTAACTAATAAGGAAGCAGATTCTTTGAGGTTACGTTTGTAACAGCTGAGAGCAGTTGGACTCATCTCGCTGTGATTCAGCAGTCAGCCTCATTGAGTTCATTACAAGCCTGTTTAAGTTTATGGGCCATCTTAAGGGTAAACTTGGCTAAGACACAGTGTTTTTCAGGTTTTTAAATATTGTTCCACTCGAACATTGTAATTAGGGGTTGGTTAGTTTTGCAGACGTGCAAAATTTCTATGCGCAATTTCTATTTTTGTTTTAACGTGTTGAAGCAGCAAATTAGCTTTTTCTTCTTCTCCCTGTCTGAACATGATTTGTCCATTAGAGAAATGTAAATTGTGTTTTGGAGAGACACATTAACTCGCTGCAAATCTTATCCGTTTCCTCAGCGGACAGGGATTTCCACATCGGGTCCTAGAAGCAAACGGGACCTCGTGAGATTTCTTTTCATCAGAACCATTAAGCACTTTAGGTCTCTGGCCTGTAAACTCTAGATTTTTTTTTCTTCTGCAAAGAATGAAGAAAGCAATAACATCTTCATGCGATCGGTTTGGCTTCTGCATTGGAGTGGTTTGATTTTTAAGCCGCATGACAAACTCTTTTGGAGGGTAAATGGAACACGTTAGATGGATCCGAAACCTGTTGACCTCTTCGCATTTGAGACCAAAAATAATATATATATAATTTAGCTTCTACCTTTAATGTCATCTGCAAACTCTGCAACTTAATGTGGAAAAATGAACTGTAATCTTTTAGGAACTCCTACTACTATCACATGCCTTACAGTAGAAGCCGTGGTCTGCAGAGAGATTACGCATCAATGGCGCAAAAAACACAGTTGAAGACACTCATCATTAATTAAAGAAAATATGGCACATCTAACTTTTCCCCATATTCTGATGTTAGCATTTGATAGAAAGTAAAACCTAACACATACTTAATGGAAGCTAACTAATAAGAAAGCAGATTCTTTGGGGTTATGTTTGCAACAGCTAAGAACACTCATAATTAATTAAAGAAAATATGGCGCATCTAACTTTTTTTGTAGGATTCTAAAAGTAAAAGGACTGCAGATATTTGTGCCAATTACTTTCTGTGTTGCACATGTGACAACAATGTTTCTGTATTCTTAAGGTGTCTAATCTATGCGGGAATGTTGGAAGACTTTATAAGAATGATGTTCAAGCTTTTGGGGAAATATGTTATGGTCTTAGGAAAGCATGGTTACAGCAACTGTTACATTTTCCTTTGGCGCTTGTTGGTTTGTTACGGTTGTCCTGTGGGCTCAGGGTGTAAGTCGCCCCTAATTTAACGTCTGCTGGAGATGAACATATTCCTGTATTGAAGCAAGATTTTCCTTTTTAATGGACTTGTAAAGGTTAGAGGTTACATTAAAGGGGTAAAAGCTTCACCATGGTCCCATTTTAACCAAGTATCTTGATTTTTAATATCCACAGCGTTTGATGTATACAGTATAATGCGGTTACGTAAGTAGAGCCTAGGCTGTTTGGGGGGAAAAAGCGGTGTAATCCTAAACTGTCCACACAGATGCTTTTTTGCAGATGAACTCATCCTTGAAAGCGCTGCAGGAGATAAAAACTTGCAAAGCTTCTTTTGTTGCAAACAGATCTACTTGCCATGTAGTAGGAGGAGGAGGGAGATGGGGGGCTGCCCGGTTTAATGGGAGTTCAGATCGTAAGACGTAATAACACGGGGCTTAAAGTCGACCTAGTGCTATAAAATAAATGATGAGATTTTTTATTATTATTATTTTTTTTAATCAGTCCAACATGCAGTAATGACAGGAATACCAGGTGCAGAGTGATGGCAGCATGTATATATTTTTTCATCTGGTTTAACCCCAACTGTCAGCTGTATCATATGTACGTTTATTTACAATGGCTTCTTTTTCTTTCTTTCACAGAGGTACTTTTGATGAAAAATGAGTGTGTGTGGCTCAGGTACCTGCCGTGTTTTGTGAAGAATCTAGTAACTGAAGCATCTCTAACCTGAAGAAAGTCTGACTGCAGTCTAAGCTGGGCACAGATCATTTTAGTAGGATATCCAGCAAAGAAATTTAAACACATGAAATCATTTGGTATGATGTCACTAAAGTTATATTAGCATTTTCGGGGATCATGATGGAACAATGTCATCACTTGTATTGGGAACACTACACAGTATTCATCCTTGTGCTTCTGTGAAAGCCTCTGAGCTGCCTCACAATGAATTTACCAGAGTGTTTGTGGTTTTGGCCTCAGCAACACTTTAAACCCTCGAGACTGATGGTTATAGTGAGCTTTCTAACTATAACCAGGAGGGTAGTCATCAACTTACTCCCATAATAAACATAGAAGTTCCTGACAGCCTAAACATTTTCTCCAAGCAGAGAAAGGAACAAAGTCCCTTTTTGGTTTCCAGAAGTCTTCTGGTTGTATTTAATGTTAGTGGATTTATTTTTTTATGACTAGTGCATCGCATTAGAACAGTTGAGAGCTTTGATTTATTGCTACCACCACATCTGTCATCCTTTATCCTGGTGTGTCCAAAATATGTAAAAACTACACATAAAAAAATTAAACAAAAACTCTCAAAATAAACAAATGTAATAAAAGTTCTAATGAAGACTTGATGTTGTAGTTATTACTAATCAAATCAAAATCTGCTCAGAGGCCACGATCAGATTTTGGAGCCACCTGCTATGTATAGTTTAACACATTTAGTTCACAATTACTACTGATGGATAGTTTATTTAAAAAGCTTAGAAAAAGTCTTCGACAAATTAACCTGAGCACTTTGTTCCTAACTTTACTTGAAGCAAACTTTCAGTTATTTAAAAATCTTTCCATCTTTTTCCAGAGACCAGATTTTGTTTTTCTTTTTCTCCTACCTTAGAAGTGGATCTCTGCATCTCCTCCAGAGTCACCATTAGCCTCTAGGCTGCTTCTTCAAATAATTCTTTCCTTTCTTCAGTTTAAGTCATGTTGGTCTATCAGTTGTTCTGTTTCCATTTATTGCAATAGTACAAATGTTCTGATACCTTCTCTAATTTTTATTCAGAGGTTTAAAAATGCACAATATGTCTAAGAGCAAAGCCAATTCTAACTAACTTAAAGCTCCCTCTGATAAGATGTTGTATGAAGTTAAGTCCATTTGCTTTTATTAGATTACGAGGCAGATCTGACACATCCAAGATGGCGGACGCGCTGACGTACCGTAGCAGCGGACCAACCCGCTCAATGAGGCGTCTACGTATATATGTTTTTGCTCTGAAACGTGTGTTTGTTCCCGTGGCGCACAGGTTGATTATGTCACTACGCGATGCGCCGGACCGTTCACTTTTGGCCTGGGGGGTTTAGTGTCAGTCAAAAGTTAAAAAATAATGAATTATTTCAAATTTCTGCGGAAAAATGTAAAATACAACGGGTTTACATAATTCTGCGATTTCTGCGCTTAGCTGCTATTAAAGAGGTGAAAATGAAGCATCTTGAGAATTATGCGCACCTGGATATTGTGCGCCCTTTCCTTGATTTTGCAGAATTTTTTGCGATTGCAAAATGGCGTTATTCTGGAGAGACTGCTTATAGTGTAACAAAAAGTCTCGACTAACTTGTGCATTTCCTTAGTTTTTTATTCCACATTTACTCATCAGACGGATTGTGGCCTAAGGCCTAAGACAGAGGTCTTCAACAGGGGGTCCACAACCCCAGGGGGGCCACGAGGTACTGCATGGGAGTCGCGCAAGTTTTGGTGGATTAGACTTTTTTGTTAATATTCCCTCCCCTGCAATTTTTTCCACTAATTGAAATGTCTTTAAATACACATTATCATGAATTCAAACCACTGCAGAAAACAGATAAATGTAGGCAGAAGATGTCTTTCAGTCATCAAAACACACGTTCAACGACACACTGGAGCTCTTTCAAGCTGGGCACCGTTTCATTCACAACACCTGTCCCATCAACGAGGAATCATAATCAGAAATGCTTTAATAATCCCAGGGCGAAATTACTTTCGTAATGTTACTCCATATGTAATAGACATTACTTACATATATTAAGAATATATATATATATATATATATATATATATATATATATATATATATATATATATATATATATATATATAAATAAAATTGTAATTAGCGGGTCCTTGCTCCATCTCGCACTCAGTTTGGGGGTCCTCAGCCTGGAAAACGTTTAAGACCCCTGGCCTAAGAGATTACCAAACCAGAACCATATTGTTATGTGCAAAAAAAAACAAAAACAAAATGGAAATAACGGGGGGGGGGAAAGGGGGCACTGGAAGAGTGAAATTTTCAAGAACTATAAAATGATTAAATACTGTGCAGCACACAAATCTCCTAGTTTGACATTTGATGTAAAGAAGCAACGATTTAATCAAATTTTCTAATCTGATTGTAAGAATCGAACAATGAATCTTTTTCCAGCTAGCATATAATGATGACTGAAAACCATTGAATTAAGCGGGTGGGGACAGAAGTTATCCATCTGTATAATATGACCTTCAGATATCAATAATAGGACGTCCAGTAAGGCCATTGTTATACTTTTAGTTGTGTCTTCATCCTATCCACAATTGGATAACTGGTAAAGGATAAAGGGCACGTTTTCAGTCAGTCCTGATTTAAAACAGGCAAAAGTTTCTGCACATATCTGGAACATTATTTAAAGTGTAAAGCATTTGGGTTTGTAGTCTCTGTTGTGTATTTTTGCCGCTGTACAGAGATACTGCATTCCTACTATTTGTTTATCAGCTATGCTTGATTAGAGTTCAAAAAGTATGGAAAAGATGAAAGAAACTTGACCATCGTTTTGATTAAACCATCAAATAGGTGTTAAGTAAAATCCGGTTTGTTTTTCACGAGTCAGATCGGTCTTGTTGGCACCGCTAACTCGCCCATTTCCACCAACTAGACTGGAATTGATTGAAACGTCGGGGACTTGCTGTGTGTTGAACACAAGGAGGGGATTGTCTCTGAGGAATGTCAGGACACTGAATTAACAGCAACACTGTTCAGATATACTGTACGTCTCTGTCCGAGCCAAATTCAGGCTGGACAATAAACCGAGCCACAGGATCTTCTCACCAAATGTTAACACATTTTCTGCCATCTCGACTGTTCAGTTTTAGTCTCTGTTTCCCATGTTTTGTTGACACGATTTATTACTTTCTTCTTTTGTGCCTCCTGAATCTCCCCTAGAACACAACAGTGCAAGAACATCTTCACAGAAACACTAAATTCATTAAATATCTGTAATTCCTCAGCGGTGGTGCTGAGTGGAAATAGACGTGAAATGGCACGACTGAAAACCACGTGAGGAGCTAAACGTCACCGCAGCTCAAATTATTTATGATTTTAGATTAATGATGTCCCTTGAAATTGAATTCAGTACTTAGTCTGATGAGGCTTTGTCTGCTAAATATAGGACAGGCCAAATGAGAGCTCTGCCTCTGACAGATCACTATTGGCCTTTGGGCAAAGAGGAGGAATTAGATCCTGTGTGTGTCTGTGGTGGTGTCTTAGTGGCAGGTCTTTTATGAACCAGCTCTTTTATTTGATAAAATAAATGTTTTTGCACTTCATAGGTTACTTTTTGGGACTTTAAAGTGATAGAACCGGTTGTTCGAGATCAAGATTTGCTGGCCACTGAGTCGAGGATGGGCTGTAAGAGGCAATTTTGTTGCTGCTCAACAGGAAAAACTGCTCTTGAGCTGACTAGCTCATGGTCGCCAGATTTATTGTGGGAACAGATGCTACCCAGTAACCTCCTTGTTGTTCAAAACTGTAAAAATTGTGGTTTAGCCTGAAACTGCACTGAAATGGATGCAAGCAACATCACTGGGTGGCATAAGAACTGCTCGTCTCACTGCTTTGACTGCGCAGTTGTATTGTTGAGTCATATTTTCTGCTTATCTGGCATGTTTTGTATGGGTGCAAAAATATGCACACTTTGAAAGAAACTATAGTTATAACAAGAGACTTCCACTTGAAGAGCTGAAGTTTTTATAAAATCTTTAGTTACCTTTGCCTATTGATATCAATTCAGCTGGGGTTTTGAATTACTGGATGTACAGCTACCTTTTTTTAAGATTTGTTGCAGTTCTTGTAAAGATGTAAAAACCTTCGGAATGAATTAATCTTTTATTGCAGCAGCATACTTGAAACTGAAAAATGTACGGACGTAGAACCTTTGCCTGGTGCCAAGAAGCACTTTAGAAATGATTACCTTTGCACAAGGAACAGATTCCGGCTTATCAGCACCTCTAATTTCTATTCACAGGATAAATGCATGTGGGGATTTACATTAAGTTACTGTTCAGATTTGATCAGGGTACTAACATATGTAATAAAGCCTTAGGGTTAAGTTTGTTTCTGTGACATGCCATTCACATAAGGCAGACGTAAGTTAAGTTTAGGAAGCGGTGAGCTGCTACAAGAAAATCGCTACTTACCCAAGTTTGATGCAACCATATGCAAATTTGGACAGATTCCAATATTATTTCCAATAACCAATATTAGACATACAGATTTCCCTACTCTTTTAACACATTGGAAAACATTGACAATGCTTCCTTGTTTCTGGTCAACACCTCACAATCCTTTTCTGCATCTCTATCGTCACATTACCAAAACAAAAAAACCCCTACATGACCAATGGGAACAAGTTGGAAATAAACGTTGGTTGTTAATAGCGGCAGAGTAAAAACAGAGTAAAAATCGACTAATATCGATTGCTGTTGATGGTCTTCTTTGTCCTACCTGCACAAACATAAACCCATCTAGCTTTTTTATTTGATTTTACTTTACCAGGGCTAAGTGTTAGTTCAGATCAAACTCAGATTGTGCTTTTTAACAGCAAAATCTGCAGGTGCATATAATGGAAACTTTTTTGAGTGAACTCTTGCTAGGGAAGAAAGTCTTTTCGTTTTGTGTTCCCTGTATGCATGGAGAACATTAAAAGTTTGTTGCATTCAAGGTCTGGACCGTAGAGATTGTATGTATTAGTAAAAGTAAAGTTTGTATTCAAACTAGTTGTATTTATGTTTCTGGGATGGACAATGTAATGTTATCAGATTGGATGCTGTACTTTTTATTAATATTATCTATATGCGTTGGGGGGGGAACGATAAAATCTTAAAGCATTATAGAGATGGTTAACGAATTCAAATTTAGGTTGTTGGAAACATTTCTTGCCTTTTAGAGCTACTGTCTGCTTCTAGCATGTGAATCACCAGAAAATGATTCAAAGTGATCTCCCAGATAAAAAGAAATCCTGACTAGGACCCGTTCTCTTTTTGGAAGCGTGAGCTGCATTGGTTTTGCATCTTGTTTGTGCAGCAATGTATTCTTTTGAATTAAACCCATGAGCAATCTAAACGGCTCAACAGTAGCTGTAACCTAGATTTCATCTTTCCAGACACTCGGCACCAGTAACAGGTAAGAGTTTGTGTATATAAATGGTAAAAAAAAAAAAGCGCTTTACATTACATTCACACACACATTCACACTGCTGATTGTAAGGTAGCCACAGCTTCCCCGGGGCAGTCTGACAGAAGCGTGGCTGCCAAATACCTGGCGCCATCGGACCCTCTGACCACCACCAGTAGGCAAGGTGGGTGAAGTGTCCAGAAGTACTCTTTACAACAACCATTTAGCAAAACATGTTTAAAGCATGCATGAATAAAATGGGACGCTAGTACAAAGTCAAATGGTCACTCTTTAGCTGCTGAAATGAAAATGTAATCGGGAAAACTGTGTTGTGGCTGCAGAATTTGAGGCTGTAGCTGCGATAACACTTTAGGGAGTTTCTTAGGAAAGATGATGTTTTGTCTGTAATGACGAACAGCAGTGTCTTAAGGAGCAGCAGTTCTGTTGCTAGGTTCCAAGAAGGATCTGAAAAAAATTGCTTGATAAACGAAAAATGCGAACCCCAGCTAATGAGTTTCTTCCAATTTAAGGGGGGATTTTTATGCGTTACATTTTCATTTTCTCTGCACACTTACATTTGAGAAAAATAAGTGCGTTACTCTTTTCGTGCCGTGTTTAAATTCTAAATTCTGTGCTTGTTTTGAGCCTTGCCTCGGACGAAACAGTCTACGCCAGTTTACATCATAAATGAACAGTGGCTCATTTTAAAAGGACCTGAATGCAGCTTATTTTACTGGTGACAGTTGGGTTAAGAAAGAGGATCTTTCTGCAAAAGCGGCTCACTGTGAGAGAGACCCGTCAGGTTTGGCGTGGGACTGCTCCCTTCTTTGACATGATCAGACAAGATTGTGTGTCTTTGCTCAAGTTTGGCCTGTCACACTCCTGAATTAGGACACCCAACCCAACACGCCTGGCATTTCAAAGGGGTAGGACATTTGTTTGAGACAAGCGCCCCATTTAGACGATCTTGATCCATGCATTGAACTGTGGCCCAGATCTCAACCCAATTTGCTGGACGTGTTCCTCCTTCTGTCCCACACATGTTGCAGAACGTGAGTCTGGACACATGGGGTGATCCTGAGGTTCCACTGGTGGTTTATGTCTAAACAACTGCTTTGGTCATCTATTGAGAAAACTGGTTAGTAATAATGTCGACCACAGCTTCAAAAGAGGGACAAAAATCTTAAGATAAAGAATTCGACTCCAGTAATCAGCTGGGATGCACACGCCTTGTACAGGACAGGAGTTACCTTGTAGTTTTAATTTACAGTTTGTTAGTTTGTGCAGCTTTTTTTCTCATAGCAGAGCAGAGGGGTATAATTGTGTATTTTTTAATGTCTGCTGCAAACCCAGCCATATGTTAATTTACATCAATTTACTGACACCAACAGAAACCCTAACATGTCGCCCGACCTAAGATCTACCCTAATCTAAAGCTATACAACTAAATTAAATAAATGGTACTTTTTTTTAAATAGAAACGTTACCAGTTTCCAACTCTTCATTTACATTTAAAGTGGCCAAAGGTTCAAAGCCAACATGCTCTACTTGTTTCCAATCACAGGCCAACCGCTGAAGCTTTTACTGCCGTGGAACAACAGGAAACCCTCCAGGCATCCTCTAAGATCATACTTGAACCTCAGTCCTAACATCCAGACCCTCTTACATATTAATTTCCAACATCATTGATAACCTTTAAGTGAAAGCGTGGTGCTTCCTGCATGGAAATACAATTGATGGGGTTTGTTCAGTTTCGTTTTTGAATCAGAATCATCAGCCGTGCCCCTTTTCCCTGTTTGCCTTCTCAGGCTTATTTTCTCCATTTGAGTTGGAGTCAAAGCTCAGCGTCCAGCAAGGCTTTGGGAAAGCTGGCGTAGAGAGAGAAAGAGAGTGAGACTCCATAAATACCCGTATCTTCAAAATCCAGACTCGACAGATTAAAATGAAAACCACTTTGAATCCTGCCAAAGATTATGGCCGTTTCTGTCCATGGTACAGCTGGCTCCCTATGAGTAGTCTACAAGTTATTCACATTCTGCATGTATTTAATATAATTTTTTCTGTTTTGATTTTTATCCACTGCAATTTTGAAGATAATGCTTCATACAACAGAATTCAGTTTAATTCCAAACAGCCCTTTAAGAATGAACTTTGCTGTTTCTGGCATGTCATCCAAGCAGGGTACAGCTATTATAGGAGTATGTTTATTGAGCAAATAAGTAAAGCTATATTTAAAACTTAACATATTAAAGCACTTGCATGCCTTGCATGTGGGAAAAGACATCAGCAACCCACCAAGGAAGAAGACGAATGACGTTTTTGAGCATGCAATGGGTAGCGAAAAGTTTCCTGCTTTCCATGTAAATCCATGTGTGTTTCAGTGGAGCAGACAGTGTCCCGAGGCTGCATTTTATCCTCTTATGTCACCAGAGTTAGACATGGAGAGGGTAAACGAGTGCATCCAGACTGCTGCCGTTCATCTATTAGTGCATGGAAATCTAAACTAGAATACTGGACCTGGTAACAACATGGAATGTCTCAAACCACGGTGTGAGCATCTACAATCTGCTTTGATATTTACAGTAAAATGGAAATTTAAATGAATCTACCATAGAGGAGTCATGTAAGACTCAAATATTTCCGAGATATTAAAGGAAATTATCTTATTTTGGTGTAACTAAAACCCTCGGGTTTATTTCCAAAACATAGAGGGAAGCGACTGAGATTAGGTGTCCCCACTTCCCAGGACTCTTTCCTCCCTTCTGCCCACATCTATTCATCCCGGCATTCTTTCTTCCCCCACCATCTTGTCTTTTAAATTTCAGCTTTGAATGCCCAAGTGTTCTGTAGTTTCAAGAAGATCTAGAAAGAAGATATAGGTGAGAGAAATCACAAAAAACAACATAATGGAGGATAACAGATGTCATAAAAAGTCCTGTCTCTCAGTTCTTGCTGTAAAAAACGTCTGTTTTCTAACTGTGTCTGTAACGCATATCTTTTTGCTCCTGTCAGGGCTTGTCTATTCTATTTTCTGTTTATACAGTTAAGTCCCAAAAGATGACAACTAATTTGTCCACATCTCACTACAAGGGCACGATGTCTTTATTGTTCTCAATATTAAAAACTAGATGTAATATTACTAGAGCTTGGTGTATGTTGACCCCAGAACTGTAGCCCTTCTTAAACATGATCAGTTTAGATATTCAGGTTGTAAGTGTAAATCTGCCAGGACATTTACGTACAGTAGATAAGTTTACAGGCAGACCCATTCTACAAACAACTATCTGCAATGTGTCTTTGAAGACACTTGAACAACATAAAGTATGAATTTCCTTTTAAATTATTCAAGCATTTTTAATTGACTCAAAATGGCTCCAGGAATGTCCTAATACCGTGTTAATATCTGATTAATACTGTTATGACAGTTTTGGTTTGATACAGTGTGCAGCTCTAATGGATGGTGTTGGAAAACCATCGGCTGGACCAAAATAACGGTCTCCTGGGAGGCTTGAAGCTGATCGGCAGACCACAGTTTTAGCTTGAGCTTGTCAGCCTTGAACTACTTTGTGCCCTCAGGGTGAGGCAGCCACAACCACTGAGGAAGTAGCAGACGACAAATATAACCACTGTGCAGCATTTTTTCGCTGCGGTCTGATTCCCCCTTCCTACTTTTATCTTTGCTGAAGGTGTTGTTTTCATCATTTGGTGTGGGTCTTTTATACACAGCTTTCCCATGGTTGCTTAACCTGCAGGCTGTTCTAGTAAAAGTGGGACTCTTTCCTTTGATGAAGAGTCAGTGACATAATGGTTCATAAAGAATAGGTAATTTATTCATTTCAGAGCCAATATGCAACCTGTTGTAACCTGTCTAGAAAGCTCGAGTTGCAGAACATATTTTTTTAGGCCTCTGTACTGAGTTTTGAGCGTTTGTTTTCTCTTTGCAGCTTTGTTAAACGTGACACATTTGAGCGTGACAAATTAAGATTGACGTCTCTTAACAGCAAATGCCAGCTGTTCTTTCTGGCCACACGGTCACATGATGCTCCCAGACAGCAGGGTTTCTGATGCTACAAAATAATCCCATCTTTCCCTTTTTCCAACTGTTCTTACTACTTTTAACCCTTCATACAGTGTCTCCAAATCCTATTGATGACGTTGGGCTGTGTAACAGGATCAGGCGGGGCTCGCACTCGAGTTGTTTTCATCCAGACACGGATGACGGTTGGGACCGATTGTTTGATTGGGCATAGACACCGGTTTTGATGCCACCCACCTCTAAAAAGCCCTTTATTAACAACAGGTATGAGAGGCATAATGGCCAAAGGTGTGTGCGGATTTCATATTAATGTGTCTGAACCTGAAGTCTTGGGTGGCTTGAGTTGTCTTTTGAGAAGGTATTACGCCTTTTTATTGTGTATCCAGTGTGATGGACAGCAGATCCTGTAGGCTTAACTTACTAGACCTCTAAACATTAAGTAGCCCTTTACAATCTATTTGGTGCTTTTCTTCTTTGCTAAATGAATGGCTGATGAAGCTTAATTAAATGGTATTTACACAATATTTTTGAAAACTAACTATAAGGCAAGTTGAGTTAATTTGTATTTTGCAGAGCTTGACATAGAAATACAGGCCCATGTTTTGAAGGAAATTACATTTTGAACAAAACAATTTAAATTTAAAGACATTTGAAATGTCAAATCATTCTTTTTAAAACGGAAAATTCACTTGGTCCAGAGAAAAACCAGAAAAACTTATTGACTAAGCTCTATAGGAAAACTGCAACGGACTATGTTTATTACTGATTTAGAGGAGCAGAAGCTGTTTCTGCACATCTCAGCTTCTGGCTTTCAGTCTGATCATTGAGGAAAAAATTGGACCTGAGAATGAAGCTTCGGAAGAACCCCCACATTTCATCTTTGTTTGCTTCAGATTTGTGTTCGCCACAAGACGCAAAGTAGTCCTAGTCTGCCAAAGTTACGATCAATAGAGAAAACGTTTAAGAGTAACCATAGATGTTTGGTTTAGACAGAATAATGGATGGCTCTCTGCTGCAGGTCAGCTCGAAAAATTTGCGTATAAGCATGACACAAGCAATATTCAACAAAAAGTCAAGACAGTAAGTGTTGTCTCAAGTGATGTTGCTTGTATAAAAGTAATGGTACTGGTAACAAAACAAAGTTATTGCAGCAAAATTTACCAGATGTATTTTTTTATTTTACATAAAAAATGATGGCCGTTAAAATAATTAAAACAATGTGTGACCAGACAAAGTTGATCTTATCGACTCTATTGTCCACATTACGGTTTATAACCTCTCTAGTTGACTAAAAACAAACCAAAATTTTCTTCAATCCCAAACTATTGTGAATGTAGAACATATTTCTTCCTGGTAGACCACAGGCATTTATGCATCTTTTGTGGTTTTATTTCTATTTTTACCATCAGTTATGGTAACCTTTGTTTCTTTGAAACTACTTGCCTTAAACATTAGACACTATCCTCTCCTCCATCTCTCCTGAAACAGCCTTCATGATCATTAACATTGTTTGTTTGTTTTTTTTGGCCTCAATCTCTGATTGGCTAAAACAACAATTTTGTGAAGCACGTGGTTGTGATGTCAGCCCGTTTCCATGGTTGTGGTTTTTTGTTTGTTGTACACAGGGACAAACTGTGGTGTTTTTTAAAATACGACGGGGCACCAAAGAAAGCCGTTGTTGGATCGGCCTTTTTCCCTGCCAAAGTCCAGGCCGCTACCTCAGTGAGAACTTTGGATGCATCAGTTAAAACTGGGGAAAACGATGCAGTCTGTTGAAAAGCTTGAAGTTCGACTGACAATGCTTTAAAAAATACATTTAGCCCTCATGACAGCAGTTTGTGTTACTGTTGTTTTGCCATCACAGAGTAAATGATTGATTACCTTTGGATCAAATGCCTTCAACATGAACCAATTCAAAAATGGAAGCAGCAGGAGTGTTCCCTCTCTACTAGCCCGAGTTATTTGATGTCATTAAGGGGTTTCTCTGCAGATTGCTGCGGAAACTACATTATAGATTCCCTTAGATTCTGAAAATGTATGTATTTTGACCTGAATCAATTGATAAATTAGTAAATAAAAGTCATAAAGCTCCTGTTAACCTGTACTTAAATTTATACTCTGGACTCTTTTGACCTCTGCATCTGAATGCCATGTGTTTAATTCACTTAAAGTATATGAACTGCTTAAGATCTAATGATTTTGACACATTTTCTAGAAACATACTAGATGTAACTACCATTTTAGCAAAGCTAAATTGATCCTTTTTGCCATGGTGAATAACTTGTTTTGGTGAAGCTTCGCCTATGACAGACAGGAGAACCTGCTGTCACATTCCTCTACAAACCAGGAGACTGGAACTGCAAGATGGTTTGATAGCGATCAATCAGTGACGTGACGACTGCTTTCTGTCTTCCTGCAACTTGATACATTCCCGATCACAGTTGGTTTGGTTCATTGAAATGGAGGCTTTTTTAGCTTGCAGAGGTTGGTGGTTTATGGAGCAGATGAGACGAGGTGACTTCTCTGCTGTGATTCCTGCCTATTTGATGGCTTTACTTTGTCCAGCCCACCATTCTTTCTTCCTCTGATCTGGGTCAGCTGTGTGCACCTGTTGGATGCTTTCATTACTGTTTTATCATTCCTCCGTGTCTGACGTTCCTTTGCCATCGCTCTTAACACTCTCGTATCTTTATCTCGGGCATTTCAGGGCACACTGATGATGTATTGTATATATTGTTTCTGTCTTGTTGAGTTGATGCTTCACTTGGTGGTAAACCTTGTAGGTGTTGCACAGTAGCAGATCATTTAAAACTTCTAGAAGGACCTTAATATAAACTGAATCAATCCCCAGGTAATTGAAGTTAACAAGCACGAGATTCAGCTGTGTTATTAAATAATTCTACTAGATTAACAGTGGTAAAAGCATCGCCTATGATTGCAGATTTAGCTTTAGCCTGCTGCTGAAGTTACTGTATGTTTTCTCACTCTGTTCATCATGCGTGGTTTCTTGTTGCCCTCTGTAGTGTCTATAACCAGAGCTGCTGCTTGTAATCCGATCCACACTGTCACTGAAGTTAGAAACCTGGTTATTGTGTTGCCGTCCGTGTCTCTTCCCACAGGAGTTAAAAGTGCAACTTCACCAGTGTGTAGAGCAATAGACACAAGGTTTCACATTCACGAAGGCACAATCATTTCTGATATATGAGGTTATGCTCCAAATGTTGGGATATGTTGCATTCAAGCCTTTTGAAATACAACCTCATTGTTAACATGCTGTTTAGAGAAGAGGAGCAAAGATATACCCAGAAAAACTTTAAAAAAAAAAACAGTGTGGCTGAAGAACATATCCTAAAATACATCTTAATTACATTATCAATTTATTCAAAATCAATAAAAGACAGTAATTGGTTCCATAATTCCGAGTGTTGCATGATAATATATAATTTTTTTTCTAATATGATATTTAGATGAGGAAGAGATGAAAGAAGAAAATAGGCTGATAGGCAACTGTTATCATCAGTCGAAATAATCACCAATTTCGTTGTAAGTGCAATATTTTCTCACATCATGGAACTCTAAAGTAGGGCCGTGTACTAAAACCCCCCCCCCCGCACACACACACACACACACATTTTTGGATAGCCAAACCTAAATAAGTAGCGCCGTGACAAACCAATCGTAACTAACCACTTGGCACAGAGACAGGTCAGGTTAGGTTGACATGTTTATCTACAGCACAACAGTAGCAAAGCGGCACACAAGTGTACGTTTAGGCTGCGGCAGCCGACTGAGCAACAAAAAATGAGCGTTACTTCTGGAGGGAAACCAACAGAGAACTTGGGTAACAAGGAGGAGATTGTTTTCAACCCTTTAAGCATCAAAGTCGCAAAATTGCGCCTTGGGACATTGCTGAATAAAACGGGCTGTATCTATAAATTTGATGCAGGATCTTGTTACTACTTTTCACCAGGGGTGAGCAGCATAAATGAAGTTGCATTTATGTTACTTTGCACTTTTGATTTGCAATGAGCAAACAAGCAAAGGCTGGCTGCTGAGACACGTTAGAGCTTTTGTCTTTTGGAACAAATAGCATGTTTGTGATAGACTATAGCAATGTAAGAGAGAGGCAGGGAGTGAGGCTCATTCTTTATGTTCTTTCACTGCTGTCTGGTGGTGAAAACATTCCCACTGATTTTTAGGACGTCTCGGTTAAACAGAAACTTTTGTGAAGGTCAATGTGGTGACACGCAGGAAGTGATGAGGGTCAGTGTTGATCCTGATTGTTTTTTCTCCAGTTCTCTTATCCAGTTGCCTTAAATTCACAGAAGAAAGGGGGACCAGTAATTCTTATTGAGTTCAGCCATTGATTTCCTTTCTATTGACATTTCTGTGCAGCCATACACTTGTTTAATTTGTTTATAAGTCAGTTTGTTCATTTCAACACATCCTTCTTCAGATCAGGCATCGTGTTTGCATTAATTTTTGTCATTTGCAGTGCCGTTTTAATAGAAAACTGCACATAAGCTGCATTAAAAACTAATCGTAAAACGCATTGCTCATGTGTTTTTAATGTTGGGTGTGCACCTTTTGTGAAGGTTCATCTGTAGCTAATGGATGTTTACGCCTCACTCAAGTGAGACCAGCATCTGAACATGAAATCTCCAGGGGCAGAAAAGAAGATTCGGAAACGGAGGTACTACTTTGTGGTTTGATGTTGCAACAGTAGGCATGAACTAATTAGGTGGTTGCTAACAGAACATATCTGGTAGATTAGATTATCATATGGGCCCCTATGCTACAATGAAATTTGAATTACAAAACCGTTTCAATTGCTTTTAACAGAACTGAACTATGCATGACAGTTGCATAACGGTGCAGGACTTTTTACTCTCCTGTGAAGGCCATGTTCTTTTTCAGTCTTAAAGCCCAGCAGACCACCTTTATTCATCTTCTTCTCTCTGTGTACTTCTCCGCTCTCTTTTAGGCTGTCTTGTCTTACTTTCACAGAAGGAAAGTTGAACTCGCCCTGCTTCTGTGTGTGTCTTCATTATTTATAGTTAATCAGGCTTTATTGTAGGCTCAGTGTGAAATTTGCATTCTGCACAGGTTTCTATCTCAGCTTAATCCATTCGCCTTGTAAGTAAACTCAAGGTCACTAATTCCAAATTGTTGAATCTCACATGGGGCAAAAAAACTCCGAAAACAACAACAAAAAACAACTTTTATTTTTTTTTTTAAGGATTAATGTGCCAAATAAAATCTGAAGACATATCCAATCCGCCACAGTTTAAAGTCAAACCCAACAATATAATTTTGACTATTTCTAGAGCGTAATATGTTAACCTGTCAAGCTCTGGCTTGCTAGTTAGATCAGATAAGAGTTTCAGTGAAAGGCGACATTGTTCCACGTACCCCCTTGTTGTCCTTAGGCAGTTTTTTTTCTTCCAGTGGTTTCTCTCCGGTTTCTGTATCTGGTTCTGTTCTCCCTTCGCCTCGGTTGTCCCAAAGAAATGTGGTTCGTCATTAGGGAAGGTAGAATGGTTCAACAGAAGGACAAAAGAGTGAGTGATGGCACTGCGACCCAAGGACATTGACCCTGATCTAACGCTCACAGTAGGAACAAGTTGGGGGAAATGAGTGAAAATGCTTCCCCACATAGGGGGGTTGCTTAACTTGAACTTGTACGGAAGGTTTTTCTCATAACATAGGTCTATAATTTTTAGTGGTTTCAGTTAAATAAAGATTTTAAATATTAAGAGTATTTAAGGAGATTTAAAGGAGGGCATTGTACCATATAACTTGATTCAGCTATATCAAATTTATGGAATATTTTCTAAAGTTAACTTAATGCTTCATGTAACACAAAGCATTTTGATTCCATTTGTGGAATAGTTCAGGTTTTCAATAGATTTATTGCCATGCAGATGCTCTTTCTACCCAAGTTGGATTTGCAGCAAACATTCCTGCAAACACTTTACAAATTAAAGAAAACTTTTTCTTTATTAAGTGAATTTGTTTCTGGTGCCTGAGGTTTTGCCCAACTTTGTGCATCCTCCCAGTACGCACGTCTCTCATTTGTTGCACATATTGCAAATACCGTTCTTTATTTAACTAATGTCACCTAATAAAGCTATATCACACAAAAAAAAGTTATAATCACATGCGTGATCCATGGCGATGTTGTATCGGTTAATATCTACATCGTGAAAAAACTGAAGGCTGGAATACAGTCAGCGTTTTTGGAATCGAACGTGAACCAGAACAAACCTGTTTTACCAGATAAAAGACACCAACGTGGAACCTTTTTAAGTTGTTTTCATACATATTAAATGGTAGTTGTATTAATTTGTTTGTTTTCGTTGCTGATGTTAATTGATTGAACATTTTATCACAGTTTTTTTCAGTTTTTAAAGCACCAAGTACCTACAGGAGCTGAAAAAGCAGTCTTAAAACTATTGCAGGTTTCCATTATGGAATAAATTAACTGTGATATCGCCAGAAACAGTTGTTGCATTCAAGCAGTCTTGTAAATGAAATGCATGGAGGTATCCCAATCTTCAGGTTTAATTGCCGTTGCCTGTTGCAGATAGTCAGGGTCATGTAAGCTCTTCAACAGGTTGTGCCTTGACACACACAAGCAGTTTCAGCACGCTTGGGTGCCAATAAGCCTGCTGTGTTCTCCTAATCCATGCCTTATTTGTGTTGCCTGCTGTGACGATGCAGCTTCCATTGTCTCTGCTTTTATTAAGTTGTGCTTTTTTAATTAACACGACATAAGTGTCATACTGTCATTGTTCATATCTTGTTTTCTTTCATTTTACTCATCCCAGCTTCACCCTCTGGTTGGGTTTAACCCAAATCTCACCCTGCTCTAAATCCTTAATCTACAATTACTTAATTATTCCCTCAGATCTTCTCTGTCCCCAGAGTCATTTTTCAGCTCCACCGTTCTAAATTGGGAGGCAGGAGGGGGAAGAACGCTGCAGCAAAATGCATTTTTCAGCACAGCAGTTCGTTGGGGAGTTTAGTGTTAGTGTCACACTCAACTGCTTGAATTAAAAGTGGTTCTGATCTGCATCAAAGCCGCGCTGATGCTTCACAACATGGTTGTGGCGAATCCAAACTTCCTAGCAAAGATGTTTTAGCAGGCTAAACTGAGTTGTAATAATCATCGTGTGCGGGTTGGAGGAAAGTGAGAGATTTGATGGGAGATAAACATCAATCTGAGGGATCAAAGAGCTTGGGTTGAATGATACATTTATATCTATTACCTGTGGCTTTTAACCAGTCCTGCTAAACGGTGGAGATTATAACGATCACAATACATTTGGCAAGAACGCTAGGCGTCCACAGGTTTCAACACAGAACTCATTGTTTATATAGCATACAGAGAGACTTGATTCGACAAAGCACGGACTCCCTCCTCTACCGTAGCTGTATTTTTAACAAATTTCTGCAAGCTACAAGTTGAAATTGCACAATTAGCTATATGCAGTGCAATATACTATAAAATGTCTTTATTTTATTTTTTTTAAAGCCAGAAGCATCAATCCACATTCACCAAGACACCCGTTAATAATTAATGTGTATTTGCCTTTTGCTGAATAGCAACAGATGGTAGCGTGGGCAATGAGATTAAAAATAATAGAGGTTTTCATGGGTGAGTTAGGACCCCACTCTGACCCCAGTGAGCAGGGGTCATGCACCGATTTCCTTGACTTCCATTAACAATGTTTTTTTTGTTTAGTTTTTTTAACCTGCATGGATTAACCTCCAAAAGTAACATTGTAATCAAGTTTGTTTCTCCTTTTCTGCTAAAAAAATGACGTAATTTGTTTGCATTGAGCCAGATAATTCAATCTTGATTGTGGGAAAGATAAATCTATTAGGAGTGTGTATGCCACAGATGAGATGTCTGATAATAAAGGACAACATTTTATTTATAGTTTTTGTCATATATATATATATATATATATATATATATATATATATATATATATATATATATATATATATATATATAAACCTATTGTTTTTTTTTCTTGTGAATGCTACAAGGTACTATGAAACAAGTTTAAGTCCATATGTCCCAATTCTTGCTTCATGCGTTGAATATGAAGCAGTACTTAGAAAGCCGTATCTGTCAGAGATGAACAGTGTGACAGCGTTGTGTATCCACCAGCATGTGTTCAGTTTCCATAGTATTCAACTTTTTCTTTTACTTTCTTTTATTGTGTTATGTCCTTTTAAAACTAGATCATCATTTTTATTTTTAAGTTCTTTTTTTTTTTCACAGACTTCACCAAATACAAAAACAACCTTGCTAGTAATTATTCACCATATTTAAGTAGTACAGACTTAGTTTTTGTTGTATTTTTTTTCTTCTGTATGCACAACTGATAGCTCCTCTAAACTTGGTGGACATATTGATAATTATACCTGCAATTAACTGCATGTATGCTAGTCTGACATGACGGAAAACCAAGTATTGGACTGCAGCATTAGGGCTTACACAGCAATTCTTCACTTCATATTTATGTATATAAAATGGTTTGGGTTCATATTAAATGCAATAAGGGGTATCATGGTCCGATAATGATATTGGATATCGATCTGATAACAGTCAAAAAACAATGTCAGAATACTTCGGCCTAGATGTAAAATTTCATATAGTAGGACTTTAACACAAGCTGATGGTCCTAGCGTGGGATCCGCACCTCTTCTGCAAAACTTGTCAAGTCTAGAACCTTGTTTCTTAGAAGAAAATTTTCTATTTATGTAACACATTGATTGATATTAAATGGATCACTTTTTCCTAATAACTATTGTTGTTAACTATTGTTCTCAGAGGAATATCTCTAATAACTCTGTATGATTCATTCTCATATCTTATTGGGCCAATATTGATATCGAGTAATGCTGAACATGGCAATGTTAGCATTGTACCAGAAGTGAAACTGTTGTATTGGGACATCCCCGAATGTAATGGACATGGATATGTAATTATAGGGGAAAAAAGAGGGGGAGGTAAATGTTTTAGGAGCTTTTCAGAATGCAGTTCTGTTAAGATAATTGAAGATGTGTGTTATATATATTTGGAAAAACCTTTTAGTTTTGTGAAAATTTAGATGCTCTTTTATTGATGTTGATAGGTTTTCAATGTAGTGAGTCCCCGGGACCCACAGGTGGTGATTTAAGTGGGTCCCTGAGAAATTCAATTGGTCCGTAATTAAAAAATTTTATTTCCTTCTATTAATTTCCGCATTTATGGACTAGTTGTTGTAGCGCATGGGTGGCTACACTTTTGCAAGCTACAGTGGCCTAAAAGATGACAAATCCCAAG
Source organism: Orestias chungarensis (assembly GCA_032876305.1). Classification (NCBI taxonomy): domain Eukaryota; kingdom Metazoa; phylum Chordata; class Actinopteri; order Cyprinodontiformes; family Cyprinodontidae; genus Orestias; species Orestias chungarensis. Next base: position 778,821 of record JAVLVB010001217.1, on the reverse strand, counting down.
GGATTTACCCCAAAAAAAAAAAAGTATGCCTATTTATTTTATATTATTTAAATCAATATTATTGTATATTTTGTACTTTTGGGATGAAGTATATTTGAATCTATAAAACGGATACGTATTTAGACAAAAAAGTCATATATGTTCTCAATATATAGTTTTGTTTTTTCTCAGAGGGTTCTGGTGCCACCCCCTGCCCCCCTTCTACTTTTGCCTCTGCTAAGACAGACTCGGAGATGACACCTGACACCTAAGGGGAAATGCATGAAACACATTAAAATATTGTAAGAGTTTCCCATTATAAAATGTATAATATTTGACCAAGAAGCTAAACCATTCAATGCCAGCACTTTTACTTGTCTGTTTTTACTGGATAGTTGCACGTAGCTTCACATTTGGTTTTCTTCCTCCTGTAAGTTGTTCTGTCTGTCCCCATTTTCCACTGAGACCTCCCTGTTGCTGTCTTCACTTGACGACGACAACGAGGTCGACAACGACGATGATGTTGAAGACGACGATGTTGAAAACAAATCTTCGAACACTTCCTCTATCAGCCCTGAAAGCTCCTCTAGCCTCTCAAAAAAGTCATCCTCCTCACTGGCAGGGCTTATCCCTTCCTCTGAGGTGTTTTCTAAAAGAGATTCGAGCGTCTCAGAAAGCATGCTGTACCTGTTTAGTCGTGCAGTCGCCTGTTGAGGATGAAAAACGGTGTAATTAATGTTTTGTACATATTTTGTTTCCATTTATTCTAATGTGCCATAAAAACTAAAGCCACTAGCTGAAGCTGTAGTTAACTCAGCCGTCAGGAGGAATAATTTTCTTCTGTCTTACCTCTGCGTCGATAATTTCGTTGTTGGTGTAAATGTCTTGAAACGAAGTGAGATTCTTGAAAAGGTTGTTGGGATCGTCGTCTTCGTGGTCTGGGTTTTGCTGAGCCTCGTTGTCGCTCTCATTGGACTCGGTGTCCGGGTTTGGGTCTTCCACTGACATATTGGTCTATGTATTCACTCAAATAGCTGTTTGTTACGCATATAAGGACCCTTTAAGATTCTGAAACTGACCAGAATCCGTTTGAACGTCGTATTTTGTTTACAGTTTCCTGTTGTGCTTTAAATGAAAACTTGTTCTAAAGTTCTGTTTTGATGCCATCTGTCGTTAAGTGTTTTTGTTTGAAAATGCAGAGAAGGTTTCCTTGGCGCTTTAGACTTCTATAAATCCTCCATTGATGCTTTAGCTTCCTTGATTAATTTGTAGATTAAATGTAGCAATGTTAATGACGCTTTTTGTTAATTTAATGTTAATGTAATTTTGTTTTAACCAAAATTGCCCAATAGACTTCAAAATAAAACCACTCTTTATAGCAGGGGTGGACAATTCCAGTCCTCGAGGTTAGTTGTATTATTAATTTCAAAATATCTGAAGTGTTAAAGTTTTATCCACCTGGCTGATGTTTTGAGAAGCTGAGTAAATATTTCCACGTAATATTCTTTAATCATGATGGAAGTTTTTCTAATATTTGTCCCTCATTAGTAATTTTGTTTTACTTATTTTTTTTAATTGTAGAACCTCGGTTTGGTTTAAGCCGGTTCTCTTTAACTACAATGAGTACATAGACACTTGATTATTTCCCAAAGCTTCCATTAATATGGAGTAAATTGTACATTTCAATTATACTAGATGTTGGCATGCAGCCCTTTTTTTATGAAGTGAACTCTGCAGGGTAGCTTGTCTGTGTTAAATCAGAAGCCGGGCTTCCCGCCGACTATTACACTGCCCCCTTTGGCCTCCTTCCAGGTCTGCTGTCAGACAGACGAACGCTACAATCCGCGGCTGCTTCTGTGATCCAGCTCCAGATCTGTCCCTCGTCGTTTTGTGTCTCCCTCAAATGAGGGTGCTCGTGCGGATGTTGATTAACTCATGAGGGGAACAGTCGAGAGTAAGAATGTGTATACTATTGAAACCTTTGCATTGTTTGTTTTTCAATTTATTTTTACACTGACCCACATCATAAGAAGGTCTTTGTTTCTGGGTGTGACTTGTATTTCCTTCTCTGTCAGGCCTTTTGACTTGTTTACTATGCGTCCTCTGTTTGCAGTTGGTCATGGGGAATTTGCTTAGACACGCACAAACACACATACATGCATTTTTTTGGTAAATTTTTTCTGGCTTTATATTCTGGGAAGAACCTTTACAGAACACCCAGCACACAGTGTGGTACAAAAATTAAATGCTAAAGGATGGACCATTTACAGTAGATTAATATTGCAGCTTCAGATGTGCTTGTTTAAACGCTAACTTTTTAGACCTGGTTTTCTGACTTAAAGGTATAGGAGAGGATCTTTTCAATAGAAAAATTTCAATGTAAAATCCCATTGAAAATGACAGCCAATCAAAAACAACCGGTGGTGAAACTGGCTGTCGATGCGGAAATAAAATGTACGCGATGACTTATATCACTAATGTCCCCACCCACTAGACCCGTACAACGCGCGCTCATGTTTGAATTCGCGCATGCGCAGATTTTGTTTAGGAAGTAAAACGGGACGGACAAGACGCATCATTCACCATTGAAGAGAGGTTCTCCCGGTATGGCATCAAAAACAGAAGCTAGTAAGAGAAAAACCGTGCTCATTGCGTCCGACATGTTCGCAATTCTGTAATAAGTCAGATGCGGCGCCAGAGCTGTGGTCCCGCAGATGTAAACAGACTACATGTGCTGAGGACGTGCACGCTCGCGATATCAGGGGGCGTTACTGGAGATGAGGTGGCGCATGCACAGTGTTGCGAAAATGAGAATGAGCTGAAGATCCTCTCCTATATCTTTTTAAGTGATGATTTCACGGCATTTCAGATGCAAAAAAAGGTCGTGACATCCAACCTTGTTTCAACTACAACTAGATTCTACTTCTTTACATTGAGACAAATCCAAAAGATTCAGGAAAATAACACATGCTTTCAGAAAAACATTACATCCGCCCCTAACTACGATTAATATGGTGCAGGATACATGAGGCTACTTTAGGTTTTAAAGGCTCGAAAATCGTGGAATTACAGTAGGCTTTGAAGTTTCGTGACAAAGTTTTTACAATAGAGGAATTTGTTTTATTGGGAGTTTATATAATGGACCCCAAACAAATAAAATATAATGTATAACAAATACAAATAAATTACTTAAAAAAACAACATTTGTGGTTATTTCAGTAAAATTTAAAAAATAAACTGCAAGGGAAAGAAACAGAAGGGGGGAAAAAACAATAGGACCTAGTCCTTACTGATCTAAAAAAAAATTAAATAAATCAACATTTCTAAGAAATAAACGATGTACACTAATATATACTTTAATGATGGTTAGTATTTTTAATTTAGCACATTCTAAGTTTTTCTGACATCTACATCTTCCTAGATAGATCAGGCTTTTAACTTTACCACAATTTGTGAATGTGTTTGGGTGGGGGAGGGTGTATTGTAAAAAAACAGGTTATAGATTCATTTGAATTTGAACCTGAACAGCATAAGAATTTTAAGATTTTATAGTGTTGGCTTTTTAAAAAACCCGTTGGACTCCTAGATCCATGTTCACACGTCCTATTCCTGAAGGGAACAGACACAAAAATAAGAGGTTGTTAGAACATTCTGCTGACTGTGGACGGTGGACGACTGTTTCTGATCGGTCCCACTTTAAGAGGAAATGAACAATGAAATGAAAGCTGGCATTTGGGTCGTTCTCCCGTTTTATCAGCACTATGCTGCTCGTGTGTTTTTGAACAACCATCATGTGAACCTGTTCAAATGCTGATAAAAAAAAACTCTCATCTTCACTATTTTTTTTTCTGTCTTTTCGGGTCGTCTTTCTCATCCGCCTCGTCTTTTCCTGCTCTAATGACGCTTCTCACCTGTCATGACCGTTGATTGATGCTCAAATGCTCCACGCTTCTGTAGCCGAACACAAATGCACAAAATACACGCACTAACAAAGGTGATACTCTTTTTGTTGGTTTAGGTGATTACACAAAAGTGTGCTTTTTATATGCGATTACCCTTGGAAAAATATTCTTGATTGTGTTGTTATTGAAATTGCTTTGAACGCCTTTCTCACTTGGCCATTTATTAACGGTTTCTGTCATAGATGTGTGTTTAAAATATTTTGCGCAATCTTTGATGTACTGATGGCTGAAGTTTTAACTGGTCTTTTTGCGTTTCCTTATGTCAAAACATTGGACATGGCAGTCGGATCGTTTGCACAGTAGCTCTGGTTGGATTCCCTTCAAGCTCTCATCAGTAAAGCTTCAGTGAACATCAATGAGATTTACAGAAGACGAATGTAATGTTTAAATCTATATTTACTTTTCATTTCTGTAATCAGAGGCTAATTAAGTTCTTGCAGATGATGTTTCCTGCTCATGGATGATACACACCATGGCACAACTTATGCTTTATTCTCATCCTTCTGTCTATCAATCCCTTTTGTTCTTATGTTTGTTTTTAACAAAGTTCAACTGGTCTATTCATCAGTTTTTAAAGTTTATTAACAGCATTTTTGGGTCTAAAATCTTTTTTTATTTTTTTAATTTTATTAAATATCTGGGTGGAGGGGGGAGAGAAGTGTCTTAAAGATGTTTTTAAACTATTCCCCGTCATATTAGCCAAACCTTCATCCATTAATATGTAATTTCGTCCAGTTAATAATTATGTTTATGTTTATGCATGTAGCAGATGCTTTTATCCAAAGCAACTTACAGTGGACACAATGTTAGTTATTATCTGACCATATGCTATCTAGAGGGATAACCCTAGTCATAGTCAGTTGTGAAAGTGAAGGGATAGAGGGAAGTACAGAGAGAGTAGTAAGGGGGGGTTATAGAGGTATGGGTAAGTGTTAGGATAGAACATGCTCTTTTCAAGAATTTCTTGACGATGGAGAGGGACGTTGCTGTTCATGTGGCGCTTGGTAGGTCATTCCACCATCTTGGAACAGCACAAGAAAACTGTCTGGGTTGTCTTAAGCATGGTGTAGGCACTGCTAGACGACAATCCATTGATGACCCTATTGACCAAGTTGTGACACAAGCCTTTGCAAGAGTAATCCTACCCTTGGTCCGTGTCGCTCGGGGTTTGTACGTCCATTCATCAATTTGTCCATCCAATAACTCCAATCATTTAGTTAATTAATCCAATAGGTCCTTTTCCTTTTTGCAAATTCAGTTTGTGAGAACAGCCTGATCTAAGCGGGATTTAACTGCTTTATATGTTCAGTCCCTTATTTTTATATTCATCCCCTGAGTTCTACTTTTTAATTACCTTCTCTGTGATTTGCTAAGGAATCTTCTTTAGTCCTTTAGGCTGTAATAGTAGCCAGGAATACTGATTAACCTGTGAATGGACCTTCCAGACACAGGAGTCTTTATACTGAGTCACTTGAAACGCACACACTGCACTCAGGTGAACTCGGCTCCAGTTATAACGAAACTACTACTGGTTTGGTAGAAGCAAATGCACAAGACTGTTTTTCAATTGTTATTTTCATTCACAGCCCTTTCTCTTGACTTGTTTAACAGGACGTAAACTACTGGCTGCAGGTCCACAGACTGGAGCACGGTGATGGTGGGATCCTTGACCTGGACGATGTGCTTTGCGACGTGGCTGACGACAAAGACAGAGTGAGTTGCGACCGGTTAACAGGATGATTTCTTGTGTTCCTACATTTCCTACATTTAGTTTTATTTCTGAGCTGCGCTTAATACCACCTATATTCTGATCAGATAACCGTATCTCCCTTGCGCTTTGCCACACCACATTATTGTGTTTAGATTGTAAACTCATACCTTGACCCTTTGCTAACTACTCACCGTGACTGTATTACTTCCTGGCTACGTTCGGCACATCTTTTGCCCTTCTTGTCTTTCGAAGTGCTCAAGTGTGAACCAGACGTGTCGGAGAAGCTAGCCCTGATTTATTGCTCGGAGGTCAAAGAGTCAAATTCTGTTATCTGAAGCATAACGTAGGCTAAGACTGAGAGCAGTAGCAGTTGCAACGTGAGGGCAGAGGTTAGATTGGCTGATACATTTATTTACATGTCTTTGTTTTTGTAATAGAAACCAAGCATAAAGATTTTGGTGTTCTTATGGTCCGAAATGAGGCTTTTGGAGTTCTGGGTTCTCTGTTACAGATGTTACAGAAAAACAGCTACTGTTGGTCACATCCGATAACTGAAGAAATAATTTTGCTTTATGAGACTTTATAATGTATATCTGCAGTAAATGGTGCATAAAAAAGATTTGTCTCAAAGGTAACAAAGAATAATTTTTTGGGTAACAAATGATTATGTTAGGGATTTTTGTCCGGTTGCTTTTGAAGTTTACGTTGATAAGTTTTGACAAACCCGTCCAAGTTATTTTTCTTTGTTAGTCTGATAAATCAATACATTTGTCAGTATAACAGCCCCACAGCATGATTGTGTCTCCACCATGCTTTAAAATTGAATAAGTTATTTGATTTGTTCTATATTGGTGTTTGATGTGTCATACAGCAATATAGTTACCAGGAAAATAGCCACACAGCATAAAGTTACCTCAACCATGCTTGATGTTGACACATTGTTTTGAGGCCTTGCCTGTTTGTTTTTGGTTTGATTAGACCTCCATTCTCACCAAGGCATTAGACTTTTCCTTATGGAAAATTTTTGTGTTCTGAGTTTTTTTTTCTTCCGGAGAACTATGGAAATGGTAAAGTTTTCCATTTCTTAGGTGTTCACTGAGTTCATTTGAGTTCCTAGTTCAGTCATTACTGTTAAACGAATCCCTTTAAAGCTAGCAGGTTACGCCAGTTGTTATTGCCAAAAACGTCTTGGTAGACCATGGCCTTGTCAAGTTGAGGCATCCTACAAAAAAAAACAGCACCGCTGTTGGTTTAATTTTGGCCGTTTGAAAATCCACAATGGAAATGGAAACATTTAAAAACCCTTAAACATGTTAGATTGATGCCGTTGATTTTTAATTTCCCTTTGGGAAGTATTTTGGATTGGATTGATTTTGATGGGTAATGAGCAAACTGTGTTTATTTTGATATCAGCTTGAAAGTGTCCGTATTTTTTTATTGATCCACAACGACGTAGATTTGAAACAAGACAAGTTGGGGAAACATGTGTGAGGGTGTGAGCGTCTTGCTTTGCCCCACCAAGCATGACTGGTGGTCTTTTGGCAGCTGTGACTCATCTCTGATATTCCTCTGGAGCTTTTTAAAGACTGGAAGGAATGTCTGGCGCTTCACACAGGGATACATTTATAAGCTCACATAGGAATCTGAGGAATATAATATCCACAACCCTTTTTAGTACTTGTGCTTTGTGTTTGAGGCCATTGAAGCCCATTCAGAATTTGATTTTGCCCAAGACAATTGTCGGCTTGTCCTTTAACTTGATTGTTTTCCCATGTGCTTTTTTTTTTATTTTTTAAACCTCTTTCCTTTCTTCCCTTCTACTTTTTAAATTGGCTTTTCTTTCAATCGTAAACCAACGTATCTGGGACTGTTATTACCTCTTTAGTTCTTTCAGAGTTTTACTTGAGGGTACTACCTCCTCTTTTGCTCATGGAAAATACCTAATTGGTATTGGCTGCCTGTTTAAGGTTGTGATATATATGTTCACAGTTGAAAACGTAAACATCTGTGCGTTCAGAGAGCATGAAAAGTGTTTAGTCTCGGGCTCAAGTGGTAAAACGTTGGAGCAAGCCAGTCCCTTTCCTGCTGTGTGGTTTAAAGATGATAAAGGATTGATATTTGAACTCTGGTGCTTTTTGGTTATTTAGTCAATTATTTAGGATGTTGACATGAAATGGTCAAATGCTTTTGTGTTCAGATGTTTCTTTAGTGAAATCAGGGTTTCTATGCGGTCTGTGTGATCTCAAGAAGACCTGTAATTCTGCCCTTAACTCTTTCTACAGTTATATAAAGCTTTTTTTTGTTTTGCTTTCTTGTTTGTTTTTATTCTTCTTAACTGTCTTCATTGTTTCCAACGTTTCCTCCTTTTTTCCCTACCTTTGCCCTGCTCTTTATTCTGTCTCGTGTACCGTTTTCTCACGTTGTCTTTTATTTATTTATTTTTTAATAATATTTATTTCCCGTCTTGTTTGTCCTTCATGTGTTCCCTTGATTGATTTCTGCATCCTTCCTTATTGCTTGTGTCTATCTTTCCTTTCTCCTTCTGTTCTTCCTGTCCTCCCTTGTCCTTCCTTTCTTCACGCTTGTCGTTCTTCTTGTCTATGTATGGAAACCTCTGGGTCTTTTGTTTCTGAAAATGTTTGAGCCCAGTTTGTCAGTTCTATACCTTAGAATAAGAAGTACCGCATTAGTTCCTGCGTCGCAGGATTACTATCACTCTCTACATCCACATAAACTTGAGCTGCACACACTCCTGCAGTGAAGTTCCTAACAGCAATGATGGAAACACTCAGTTTCTATGTTTGTCTTTGGACTGCGAGTCATCGATCTTTGTACACAAGTTAATTCTTAATACGACAAAATGTTTTATCTTTATAATGTAACATGACTGTTCAGGCAAAGCAATTAGTCAGTTCCTCCAGAAAAACGTGAGTCTGCGATTGCAGAAAGTCCCGCAAAATCAAGGAAAAGGCACACAATATGTGGGGGGCGGGGGGGAGGAGATGTGCACAATTCTTATAAAGCTGCATATTCACCGCATAAATAGCATCTAAGCGCAGAAATGTGTTAATTTGCCTTATTTTGCTGATCCTGCAATTTTTCGAAGAAATTTGAAATAACTTATTATTTTCTTTCTTTTGACTGAAGCGAACCCCCCCCAGCCAAAAGTGAATGGTTCAGTGCATCGTGCAGAGATGTCATCATCCCGTGCGCCACCATAACAAAAACACGTTTTGGTCTGCAGCGGGGTGATGCTGCAGAATTTACCACATTATGGAGGATTTTTGCCCACGTTTTTCTGCGGGGGACTGATTAGTTTTGACTAGGGGCGCCCATACCTTTTGAGTTGGCGAGCTACTTAAAATATGACTAATCCTATGGGATCGAACAGTCGCACTTCTCTCGGATCGACGTCTTGGGCACCCCTGGTTCAGATGTTCTATGCAAATCTTTGGATATTCAGCATCCAGGTCCAGTTGATGAAAGCCTTGCTTTGGTATGATCTGAATATAGAGCAGCCTCCCTCTGCTTCAGACGAGCAGACAGGCGAAGTGACAGTCGGGAAGGGGCCACAAGGTTAAAAAAACACAGAGGAGTTTACCAGTGCGGCTGCTTCACTGCTCCGTTTACCCCTTCACAGAACACAAACAGACGCGCAGGCTGCCAGGCCCACACTGTGCTCTGCTTTCATTTCTGTCTGAACCTCGGGCCAGTCAAGGTCGCCTGCTGAGCATATTGTCTTTTTAGGTGCTGAAGTGATAGAATAAGCTCCAGGTAATTACAAGGTATATTAATTATAAACATATTGAATAAAGCAATGCTGACGCACCAAAACTGAGGTTTATTGACCTGGTGTCTCAGTGTTTGCCCCACTTTGTTGTGTCTGAGGTTCATATTGATTTTTCTAAGTGTGTCGACGATGTGTTGCGTTGAAAATGAATCCCACAGAGCCTCTTAGCTCTAAGTGCTGACTAGATATTTTTCCTCGACAAATATACTTTTATACTGTTGTTATCTAGAGAGCGAGGACACTTGTTTCCTGTGTTTTAACCTAAACTTCATATTTTCCCTCTTTTGGACCTTTTGATCATGGAAGTGTTGGTGTTGCCTGAGCCTCATTCCTTGCTGTTACCCATTGAAAGTAAAACCTCGCAAATCTGTCGCATCTTCTCAAAGCCATCTAGGGACATTGAGACCATAGATAGAGTTGCTGTGATCGGATTGTGGCCTGGATCATTGCCTATGTGGAGCTCCTCCAACAGCAGCATTGCTGGGATGGATGGAAGGTCAGCCCAAGCATGTTTGGTGGTTTAAAAAGGAGAATCAGTACAGCCGTTCATGTTTGGAAAGTATTCCTGGTACCTGGTTTGACAATGTTTCAGTGATTGAACAGTTTCCAGTTTTTTTGCCAATAGCAGCAGTAGTCCACTTTTTCAACCTTATTTCTGGTTTGCAAACACATCATTTCCTCTGGAGTTTGCTCACCAGGAAACTCTTGCAAGACATTCCGGTGAATGAAAGGTGAATAATGCAGGATATGATTCAGGATTAAAACCCGCAAAACCCAAAGACTTCCCGTCTTATCTCTCACTGCAACGCCCCATGATCGACCTCAGTTTCATTGAACTGAGCTGACAAGTCTTCCCTCCTCCAGTCTCCCTCCAGAGGCAGGGCTGGTGATGACCTCATTCCTTCCAGACTGGCCCTCCTCTTTCTCCGCCTCTTCCTCCTCTTTTACTTTTCCCTCTTTTCTTTCCCTACCTAATGAGAACAGGATGACAACTTTTATACCAGATTCAGCTGGATGATGGGGACGTTTTATGAATTGCCTCGCTAAGGGGCCCCTGACCCTGACAGAAAAGGGTTAAAATAAGTTTGAAATGAAACATTAATTCTAGTGTAGCTGGTTTAAATTATATATAAATATAATATGTGAATACTTACATATATTCATTCTAAGCCACAATAATAATGTGTATATGGTGTTGCTGCTAATATAATGGAATAGTAAGCAGTGAATCTAGCTGTATGCAGGTTTAAGTCTTTAGTTGCTTTTATTTAATTAGTTTATATGTATTGAATTTGTTAGTTTTATTGTTTGTTGTTTTTCTAATAATTTTCAGCTATAAGGCACAAATGTTGTCCCCATTTAAATTGCATAATTGAAGAACATGATTAGAGCAACAGATACATGCACGGTATGTTGAACGGAAAAAGCTGGTGATGCAATTAAAATACATTTGTATTGTTTTATACTTGGAAGAAACAGTTTCATTCGAAAAGGGTTTTGGACTTTTTTCAGTATTTTTGGGAATCAACCATTCTCCCCTTTTATTAAAATAGCTTTACTTGTTTTCCCATTTATGTTACTTACTAAAGCACATTATTTTTACCCTTACTTTTGTCCTTTATCTTGTCTGTGGTTAGCCTGCTTTCCTTAATCTAACTTTCTAACTCCAACATCCCAAATTTTGTAGTCTACAAAGAAGTAAGCAGGGCTTACTGCATTTCATCTTCTATGTAAAGTCAATGTTGCCTTCATCCTCATGTTTGTCCTCCTGCCTTTGTTGCCCTCGTTGACAAAGAGTAAAATAATTGTTTTAATGCATGTCTTGTGCTCTGAATGAAACAAAAATGTAAAATTTTGACCATTGTGGACTATTATTATTACATTTGGAGGAAACCGCTGTGTGCTGAACACAAGCATGTGGGTGCGTGTTCTGCTGCAGGAAGCACTTTGTCCAATAATGTAAAAAAAAACAAATTCATGATAAACAAAAATCCAGCCAAGTTCGGGTTCAACGTTGGAAGATATATATTTTTAGACCTTACTATTCTTCATTTCTCATCTCTATTTATAAACTCTCTGGCTCCATCCGTGGCCTGCAGCATCATGAGCATCATCCCCTGTTTAAGCTGTGGTCACCTTCTACCGGGGTGTAGCGAGTTTTTCCAAAAGTCTGGGAGATTGTTTGTGGGTGGCATGGGGTATGGTAAGGACTCTTACGGACTGTGCACTTTGTGTTCCTTTTTTTTTAGCATAACATAATCTCAACAGCTCCTTTGAGAGGTTTGTTATGGCTTCGTAAAAATTCTTATAAATGTTACAGTAAACAAAAACAAAGTAACCAAAGAGACGCCGATTTAATTTCAATTAACCTTCTATTTTTCTAACTTGTTTTTGTACTGTTCAGCAATTTTTTTCCGTCTTTCCTGTATCTTCTCTGTTGTCCTCACTGCTTGCCACGCCTTCATAAATGAGCATGAATGCCAAAGGGAATCTGGAAACCACGCCTGTCATTTTATTCACCCACCTAACCAGTTGGTTCAGATGCGCAGACGTTTTCAGGTTTACCCACATTCCTTAAATAACTACATCAGGGAATGACAGACATGTAGACTGTAGAAAGACGTAGGCTTTGACGCGCTCATGTCTGGTACAGAAGCGCATGCGTTCAGAAAAAGGCGGTATCAGAAACTCGTCCGTCAGAGAGCCTTGCAGACCTCTGATCACTTCAGTTGGTGAAATTGTTTTTTTAATCTGTGTTATTGTGGCAGTGGAGCCCTGATTTAGCCTACAGATCAAGCACGCAATTGTGGTCCAGGGGAACTAGCTGAAGTGTTCAGATTGTGCGTTCAGGCCACAACCGGTGAAAGTTTCGTAATTTAAGTGCAATTGTTTCATTTCATTGACCACAGTGCATTCATGTGTAATTGTGCATTTCTGTTGGGCTTGTTAAACAATAATGTAATCGAATGAAAAGTTTTATGCAACCAAACAAGATTTTCATAATTTAAAAAAAATGGCAGGTAAAAATATATGGTAACTAAAGTGAATTAACAGACTCATGCATCTGTATTAAAAAAAATACGCAGTAGAAATACAAACTGATTTAACTCCCAAACTGTAACTAATAATAGTTTGGTTTACACCTAAATTGATTTAATTGCTTTGCTTTTAACCATCCTCTGGTCTCTGAAACTGATACCTCTTGCAACTTCCTGTCCTAATCCTTAAGGGTGGAGTAGTAAAGATTGGGCTGAAAATAATAGAAATACATTATGCCTCAGTTCATGCTACAAAAACAAATAAATAGGTATTAATCTTTTTAAAGCAATTTTACAGTATTTCTCTTGAGAAACTTGTCTTCTTTTTTCCTTTCTGTGTCCTAATTATACTGAATGACAAGCTGCACACTGTCATGCATATGACTGATAAGACCATGAGACTGATGTTTATGGCAAAGTCTCGGAACGTCCAGCGAAACGGCATCAAAAAATCAACTTCTGTCTATATATAACGGTGGGGGGCAGGCATGTTGTACTTTTTTCAAGTTAACTTGAAAGTTGAAACTTAGAGCTGGGTTTTGTTTCACACACGAGTAGGTCTTTACTGGGGTCGATTGGAGTTTCTCACACTTTCTTAGCAGGAAGACCAAGATAGGTGGACTTTTCAGTAAATCTTTTACAACTATAAGTGGAACTGGGATTTCTTATTGCACATGTAGGTTTTAGAACTGTGTCACAAGGAAAAGATTAGATTATATACAGTGTCTTTACCTAAAAGCTGTTGAAAAGCGTCTTCTGTCATAGACGGGTGGTTTTAGAGTGCAAAGGCGCTTTTGACAGACTAGTTCGTTTTCCTATTAGTTAAACACGTTTTTGTCATCTTGACTGAAGGATATGTGAACTGAGTGCTTTAAAACGTGATGCAGAGGAAGTCAATCTGTCAACAAGTCCGAGCTATTTGATATTGTCTGAAAGGGTTTTTAGCCAGTCAGAGAAGTCTCAGCAGCTGCAGGATGCTACACGTTGTGTCTTTGTGCTCAAGGTTGACTAAATTATTGCCTCACATCAGCATATGATTTAACATTCCAACATAAAATTTTACATTAAAATAAGTCCAGTTCTCGCAGATATGGAACTGTCAGTGGGGGGTCCTGCATGCCTAAAGTACATATAAAAAGTGTTACCGTGCAGTGAAAAAAGATTGCTGCTTCTACGTTTTCACTTTCAGTTATAAAGCATAACGTTGGCAACAAGTTGGATTGGACGCCTGATTAGTAACTCAAAACCTCAATAAACCTGAACTATGACCTCAAAGCCCAGATGACTTTAAAAGGAGGCTTCATGGAAGGAGAGCAGGAGAAGACGGAAGTTCAAACCATCCCTTCAATCAGTCATGTTGGGGAAGGATCATTTCTCCTTCGTCCTTTTGCCAGGCTTTCTAACCTTACTGCCACACCTAGATTTAAAAAGGAGTAGCAAAAGCAAATGAGGTTGATTATCAACGTTTGCAAATAACTGACGGACCCCAACCCTAACCCTTTAGTACAGTATTTGTTACTGTGAAAGGTTATCTCTAGGGCTGGGGGATATAGGATTTTTTTCATATCAAGATATTGTTTTTCATTTCAGGCGATATCGATATGTATCACGATATAAAAACCAATCACCTCAGATTGTTTGATTTAAATATTACTTTTTTTTCTGTTTAACATAACAGATGTACTGAAGCAACATACAAAAAAGTCAATTAACTCTGTAAATGAGCTAGGAACAAGGAAATTATCTCCTGGTATAGCTTGTATTTAGTAGTTTGTTTTTAAATAATAAAAAATAGAATAGATTAATGAAATAAATGAATTTTGTAAAATCAGTGCACGTAAAAGCAGCTTTCAATGACAACATAAAATGCTAACATCTTATATACTGTGTTCCAAATTATTATGCATATAATATTTTCTCAGAATTTCTAAAATTAACTATATATATTGCAGTCATTGTAATTTTCCAGTCATCGACTATTAGAGTACAATTAAAAGGTTTTTGAACAAACTGCAGATGATAACGGTATATTTAAAAAAAAATAAAAACACTCAAAATGCACTAAAATGCATGTTCCAAATTATTATGCACAGCAGAGCTTTCAACCTTTTCATTTTTATAAAGATCAAAAAAATTGTCATTTGTAAAATTATAAGCATTAGCAGGTTATTACAAACTGAAATCAAACAGTTTAAGTCAAAACTTTATTCTAGGTGATGTTACATTTGCACATAGGAGCCCTTGTTCGAAAGGAGCTTCTGAACTCTCTTGTCCATTGAATTTATCAGATTTTGGATGGTATCTGCTTCAATTGTTTTGCATGAGGACAGAATACCCTCCCGGAGCTGTTGCTTAGATGTAAACTGCCTCCCGCCATCATAGACACTCCTTTTGATGATGCTCCAGAGGTTCTCAATGGGGTTGAGGTCAGGGGAGCATGGGGGCCACACCATAAGTTTGTCCCCTTTTACACCCATAGCAGCCAGAGATGCAGATGTGTTCTTTGCAGCATGAGATGGTACATTATCATGCATGAAAATGATATTGCTGCGGAATGCACGGTTCTTCTTCTTGAACCATGGCAGGAAGTGCTGTTTGAGAAACTCCACATACATTATGGAGGTCATCTTTACCCCTTCAGGGATCCTAAAGGGGCCGACAATCTCTCTCCCTATGATTCCAGCCCAAAACATTACTCCGCCTCCTCCTTGTTGGCCTTGTTTGCATGGGGTGTCCATCAACCAGTAATCCTCCACTCCATCCATCTGGACCATCGAGCGTTGCACGGCACTCATCGGTGAACAAAACAGTTTTAAAGTCAGTCTTCATGTATTGTTTGGCCCACTGGGCCGTTTCTGCTTGTGTGCAGTGGATAGAGGAGGTTGACAGGATGGCTTACACACAGCTGCAAACCTTTGAAGGACCCTGCATCTTGTTGTTCGGGGGACGTTGGAAGCACCAGCAGCTTCAAAAACTTGTCTGCTGCTATGACAAGGCATGTTTGCAGCTGCTCTTTTAACCTGATGTTATTGCCTGTTGGAAAGAGTCCTGAATTTTA
>JAVLVB010001217.1:710465-763183 GCA_032876305.1 Orestias chungarensis | reverse complement strand
ATTGTGCGATGATCACGATGAAGTGTCTTGGCAATGTTGATTGTAGTCATGCCTTGACCTAAACACTCCACAATTTGTTGCTTCTCAGCAGCCGACACATCCTTGTTCTTTCCCATTTTGGCTGAAAATGTAGGCTGCTTAATAATGTGGGACAGCCTTCTTAAGTAGTCTTGCCTTTAATTGGACACACCTGCCAAACGAATAAGCACAGGTGTCTGCAATTGCTTTCAGTGATATAAAGAGCCATGACACACATCACCATCAATGAGTTTAACTGACAAACAAAAAAATTCTTACCTTATCACTCCTAAACACTTTTTGCATAATAATTTGGAACACAGTGTATTGTGAGGCAATAAGCAAGGGAAAATTTAAATCTAAACACTTCCAAGTATAACAGGAGAACCGACTAAATGGACATATAAGGAATTTTATCAAATAAAAATGCTAGGAACAACGACAACAAGATACTCACTCTCCCAAACAGTTTCTTTAAAATAAATTTAAAAAGTCTTAAAGATGAAACAGAATGTTTTTTTTTTGTGTTGTTTTGTTGCTTCATCGGCTGCTGCAGGCCAACCATAAACACTTGTGCATCTTTGCTACTGTTGTGCTGTAGGTTAACACGTCAACCTTACCTTACCTGGCTCTGTTCCCGCTGGTTCGTCACGGAGCTACATAATTAGGATTGGCTAGCACAATGGTCTTGTACTTCAATCGAGAAAAAGTTGTTTCACAATGCATATTGTTATAGATTAATTGCTCAGCCCAATTTATCACTGCTGTTGACAGTCAGCAACGCTGCCTTTGGTCATAAGCTTCATATTCCAATATTTAATTTAACTTTTGAATAGATGGTGTTTTTTTTTATTATTAAATTGTGCTTTACTTGCAATATAATATACGTTTCGTGTTTAACCATCGCATGATCTTCCATATAAATCATGTGACAGTATATGCAGGGACTCCCCAACTGTTTCATTGAATTTGACAATGGCACTGCTTGGAGCTTTCCAAATGTTTTAACTGGAATCTGATCAAGAACAAGTGAGCATCCACTGCTTCTTACTTAGTGAGTTATAACTCAAATGCAAAAAACGATTGACCAGAATCACCTTTTGTTTGCCTGACTTTTGCTTCACAGAAGTGAAGGGGGGAAGAGACCACAGGCGACTGATAATATCCTCCTAAAGTTGCCTGTAATCTCATTAATCTAGAGACTGTTTAAATATTTCTACAGTGAAGCAGTTTCCCAAATTTTTCTATAACTTCAATCTGACCCTTAGAAATTCAGCACCAATTAATACGACTAAAGCTTTAATTATATAGAAGTAAAGCTTATAATTTCCACAATGCTTGGTGAAGTGATCGCTCATACACACTCAGCATTTCGGCCTGGATAATTGTCACCCACACACAGCCTGAGTCATGATTACGCAGTTGTTTGCCTATGTGTGTGTGTTGTACATGCCTAGCACGTTCGCGAGCCAGGTCGTACGGCGTAATTGTGTGCATAAACATCGTAACATCCTTGTTGCTGGAATGCTTCAGGGCTTCTTCTTCCTCTGAAACTCTTTTTCTGTCTGGTTTACAGTCATGGCTCCGAGAGCAGCGAGCCTACGGTGCCTTCTAGCTCGAGAACACCTTACATGGAGAAAAAAAAAAAAAAGACAGCCATGTATTTGGGTTTACATTAAACATAAAGAGAAACCTCCTATAATTTGGAAACATTTTAACATGCTGGGTTTTGAAGGCAATTAAGGACTGATATTTAGTAAGTGTACAATTCAGCCTTTTTCTAATGAATTTGCACTTCATCAATAAACCTTAAGGGATTTTTGTGGCATTAAAGCCTGTATCTTAGGTGACATATTTGCATTGTGGCAATGTATGATAATGTGGAGTGAAATTATTGAAACTGAAGAACAGATGTTGTGTTTTTTTTTCTGTGTGCTTTGTCTTAATCATGAAGAGGAAGGTGTCAGGAGAAGACAAAGCCTTTGTCTGTGGAGCCAACAGGACTATCAGGATTACAACAGATAACTGTGTGTGTGTTGGCTGTAATGAGATTAGGACTCCCCCATCTATCCCCTGCCTATTCTTCTCATCTTTTCTTCGTCGGTCTTGTCTGCCCACCGTTCACCCCTCATTGGATCAGAGGTTTCCTTCTAGCGTCCACATATTTCTATTTTTATACAGACATCCATTTTGTAATCTGAAGTTACTTGACACTTTTAATATGTTTAACAGTCACAGGTTTGTTGTTCTGATTCACTCTGTCCTCACATAAAACCTGGTTACTAAGATGTTGAAAGAAAAACTGATGCAACAGTCTTAGTCTTCCCTCTGGTGGCGGTGTTGTGTTATTACAGGGATTTGGTTTTGTTATGTATTTATTTATTTTCTCCATCACAATACTTCTAACAAAAGTAGTTCAGTTTTGTAGTTTTTGTTTACTATCAAATTAAAACTATAGTCATTTTAAATGGTTCAAATGGCCCTCTTTGCTTCTGGTCTGTATGTGATACAGAATTATTGTTTTTTTTTGTTTCTTTTTGCTTAGAAAACATGTTTTACTTTAGAAATAAAACCCAACAACTTATAAATTCAAAGGTATTTAATGATAGTGGGGCTAGTGTTTTTTTATTCTTTTATTTTGAAATTAACAAATAGCTTGAAAAACTGTCTCTGTTGCAATTTTATGTTTACTTTATTATAGGAGAAACTAGTGAGTCTGAGTTTTCATATTACAGTCTGGTTCCTCATTCTCCCCTGGTCTTCTTAATTATATCCAACTGGCAACCTGATGCTAGATCCTCCTGATGTAGATCCTGATTTAAAGGACTCCTCCCAGCGGCTTTAAGACTTTTTGACCATCACTGTTCCCAACTGACTCAGTAAATGTTTACACCCCTGCTGTATTAGAAAGTCCTGCACACTTTTAACTAACAATCTCTGCTGGTATTTGCACACTATAACTGCTCAATATTTATGTTGGTCTTCTGAACTAACTGTACAGTAATTTATTCTGTATTTTGTTTAGTTTTTTATGTATATACTTTATATATAATCTGTATAAACCTTCCCCAATTGAGTGCCTGTCACTGCTGCTGGAACAACAAATACTTTCTAATTTATTCTATTCTATTTTTCCCCAAATGAAAATGAAGCTTTCAAAATTCAAAACACTAGGAGGAACTAAAGGAATATAAAAAAATAAAAAAAATAAAACCCCTATAACTCCAATTTGTTTGAAAGTAACTTACTACTGTCTGTATGGTTTATCGAAGTTCCACTGCCTTGCATTACCTTTTTTATTTACAAGGTTCCAGGAAAGTCAGACTTGCTGATATCTAGATAGAAATGGAAAATAAACTGGTTACTGGTTGGATTGTAACCAAAGATTCATACTTAGTAGGTGTTAAACACAGTTTCCCCAACCTGCCAACAATTAGGAATCATAGGCAGTCTACCTAGAATTTGGAGTTATTTTATGGACAATATGTCCTAGAGACTGTAAACACCAAATCTCTGTTCCCATAGGGGTTCCTGGAGTCCTGCCATGAGTTCATCTTGAATATATAGAAAGCATCTATATTTATTACAAGATAAAATAATTTAAATGCATCTGCAGGGGGTAGTGACATAATTCTTGGACTGAAGTTTTTGTCAGATTTACAAACTATTTTGAAGGGAAATCCTAAACCGCAGCTGTTGATCTTTTCTAAACTCTTGCTCGTTTTATTCTTGTATTTGACCACCGGGGCGCGGTGTTGGTCCAGACTTAGAAGCACTAGTGTTGAGCAGTTCAGAGGAAGGCGGACTCTTTATAAGGCTCCAAGGCCTTGCATCATTTCGCCTGTGTGCTTTTAGTATCTGCTGGGAATGTGTTTAATGTTCGGCTGCTTTTTACAGTATCTTTGAGCATCAGCCTGACAGGAACCAAGTCATATTTTGTGTTCCCTGCTTATGTTACTTGACCCCATCCAGTGGTGTGGGGTCGGTGCAAACAGGATGCAGTAGCAATAAATGCCTCGTATCTAGCCTATAAAGTATTATTTGCTGACATCAAATGATAAAGCCATCATGTTGTCACTGAACAGTTGTGAAATTGTTTTTGTTAAGACATCCTACTTTAGGAAGTGAAGTTTGGTTTTTTCTTTTTTTTTTTTTTTGGAAGAAGGTGGAGTAAACAGGATGATGTTAAGTGATCAGTGCAGTCACTTCCTGTAACCGTTTTTGCTTTAATGAGTCACTGGAAGTGAATCGCAATCAAAACGTAAACTACATTTTATCTACCGTTGCAGGTACATGACTGATGAGTGGCTACACAAATGGTTAATGCCTAAACATTAAGGATACCAGCCCATACAGTATCCTCTAGACCTTCTTTTAGGGTTACGTTTCAACTCTACTCATCATTAACTAACCGACCTCTAACAAAAGGGATTCTTTCTTATCGATCCATCACTCCAACACATCGGATCACATTCTCCTTTCTGTAGTTATAGTAAGGGTCATCTAGACTAGTTCTCACATGATTAAAGCATTGTTCAAAAATAAAACTGTTAAATATGTAATATTTCTAGGACAATGGTCAGTATGAGTAGAAAACCCTTTTTAAGTGTATACTGAGCAGAGGTCTGTCGGATGCGATTAACTGCCCAGATATCCTGCCATTCATTCATTCATCCATTCATTCATTGACTGGCACTGACCTGCTGGGATAAGGGCGATCACCTCTCAGCACTCAGCACATGTTAAATCCATTACCTCTAATCTGCAAGTGCCAAGTTGGGGCTGGCTGGCGCGAGGAAGTGTGCGAGTCTTTCCTCCTCAGCTCAACATATCGGGAACCCTTGTTTTCAAATGAGGAGATTCTTGAGTCACGCCCAGTCGCTCCACTTTCTGACTATCAGATCCGAACAAAACGCCGAAGGCGATGGTTGACTTGTGCAATGAGACATCCTGTTATTGTCTGATTTATGAAGTGACAAAAGAGGCGGGAATGCGAAGTGTTGGGGGGGAATGGGTGCTTCAGTTTGCAGGGTCAACTCTTTAACTATAGACACAGACTATGTTCTGAGGTTTTCCGCTTTCAAACATGATGCCCAATTCTCAGTTGACCACTCATATTTGCTATGGGGGTCTTCTCTCTGTGTCATTGGCAAAGTGAATGCACAAGAAAGAAAATTGCAATCGGGTTTAATTGGAAATCCTGAAATGACCCAGAGCAGCAGACAGTGGCGAGTCTCCAGACTGAAGCATGGAGGAAAAATCTTCTAAAAGTGAAACGCACAAAAAAAATACTTTGCAATTTTACAAAACCACTACTGGTTGTGGTTCTTAAAAGATTTCCAGATGTGTCCACACAATGTTCTTCTGCAGTATCATTGGCTAATGGGGAAAAAAAATCAATAGGGGAATTTTTTGTTTCTTAGTTGCTGAAATTAAAGGTGACTCTGCTCAGAAACGTCTCACTAAGTTGTTATTGAGCAACATTCAAACTGCCCTCTTCTCCTGTCTCTCAAAACACATTTGTGAACACAGAATGTTTGGTTGTCATAACCGTGACGCTGATAAGTCTGACGTGATGAGGAGAGACCTTCATCTTTGGATGTTTCTTGTCCTCTCAGATCTTTACCCCAGCAGGGAGCAGCGGGGCGTTTCTATCGTGCACACAACCTTGTCCCCCCTTTCAACCTCCCTCAGCTCAGAGAGAGAAATGCTAATTTCCCTGTCTAACGAGAGTAGAGTATATGTTTGATCACCATGTACTTTAGTGCATTTGCATAAAAACACTCAGAATAAGTGATAACATTTCAAATGTTGCTTTTCTGAACAAACTTTGGGTCCATTTGTCACAAATCTTTCTACATGTCAGGTTTTAATAAAATTTGAATTTCGTTTGAATAGGAAGAGAAAAAACAACGGCTTTGATGCAGCTGTAACAAAAACACAACCTTTTCTATTTGGTTTTACTTTCTGGTTTTGGCGTTCTCATGAAATCATTTTGTTTCCAAATTTGGAAAAGTCCTTTCAGCTTTTATTTTAATTTACATTCCATTTTTGTATCTATTTTTTGTTTTTATTATGTAAAAGGTTTGGTTGTAACGAATTTTGGTCCACCTTTGGAGTTTCAGATGTGCTTTATTAATACACATTCGTCTGTCATCATCCCTATTTGGAGATCCTATCAAAGTTGAACTTGCATACAAATGTCTTTAAAAGAACAAAAGTGGGAATGTTTTTATGATTTTTGTTTAAAATGATCCGTTTCTCATTTCTCAGCTAAAACGGAAACCCACACAGCTAACTAAAAGCAGGTTGAGTTTTATCAGTGCTTCCTACACCTAGACTTTGATAGGGGTCTGCGTGATGGCAAAGACAGTATCAGTGTTACTACTGCCATGTTTTTACAGCTTTCAACTCATCCGTGCCGCAGGCTGCTGCTGTACAGACTTAGCAGCAGAAATGGCTACAATGTCCCCAGGGTTTGGTGTAAATGAGATTTGCTGGGGGGATGATTGGGTCTGAGGCAGGCCTAGAGATGGACCTTTATAAAATAACCCCTGCAATCTCTGACAGAGCAGCAGGGGAGAGTGCAGACACACATGTGGCCAGCGATGTACCTAAATGAGAAAAAGGTGTGTGGCTGCACAGTGACCGAAAATAGGCCAGGTTAGAATTGCCACACGCACCAGGCTTCTGTCTGACTTTTAGTTAACATTAACTTCAGAAGGGAGGGTGAAGGCCTGAACTTTCTTCTTTTACCCCTAAGACGTCTGAAACTTGTTTAATATTTGACATATGAGGAATAGGGAAGAAAATGGGCTTTGTTTTGAGGGGGGGGGGGGGAGCATCTTGAATCTTGAAAAAAATGGTCGAGGCATCAAAGTAGTTTGAACAAAAATATTTAAGTATTGATTTCAAAACCTGAAATGTGTGACATTATCGCAATTTAAACCTTGGTTAAGATATATGCAAATTTTAACTGTTATTGAGCAAAAGGTCATAAAAGGCCTTGTGATTCTGTAATAGTGGGTGATGTTATTTAAAATCTGATTACTGTTTTTTGTAGAATTTGTAATTAAAATGCAATTAAAGTTACACAAAAGGTTATGCTTTTAAACCTTTTTTTCTTTTGTAATTCCAACATTAATGTAGGATGTTTTTCTGTTAATTTCATTCCTGTTTCCTAATTCACTTCTTCATCAGCAATGAAAGAAATCAAACACAACCTGTGTCAGACTCAGAAAATGAGGTTGATATGTTCCACTTGGTGAAAATGGTTTTACTGTCTCGTTGTGTGTTATGACTCCACTCCTACATTGTCACATAACGCCTCAAAAAAGAGATTTAACTGCTTTTTCATTGAGGGGAACATCATCATCTATTGTACATGTCCCCATAAATTAGTTTATGCCTCTGATGGCGACATCATTGGATGTTTATGGCTTCAATCATGACCGTTATCTGTCAGTGTAAGTGCATCGCTGACAGCTAAGCTTATTGAGGCAGCCGAAAAGAGAAGCCGTTACTGAGCTTTTCGCTGCACCAGGTTTACTCTCCGTCTTTCGTTCTTTACAAGCATTAATTGACAACAAATGCTATCTAAACAGATCTTATAAGATGCTGACATCCACGTTTAATTAATTAATTAATTATATTGAATCCATATCAGCCTACTTCAGTATGTAGTTATAGTGATTATCATATTTTGGCTGGGATACACACAGTGCAAGCAGATAAGGAGGCAGAGCTGATTGCATGAATTCAGTGGAAACGTGAGTGGAAACAGCCATCTTTCTGAACCGCCGGGAGTTTTGGTGGGACAGGAAAGAGACCCAGAGGTACTGAGCTGGGTGTAACCTTCTATAGAAAGGTCAATACAGTTGAGGGAGGGGGGGGGGGCAATTGCTTTGCAGGAGGGTTTGTCAAGGAAAGGATCACATCTAAAAGCAGAAGTACTACTAGGCATATTTTCTTTGAGAAACTTCATTAAAACACATTAACAGAAACGTCATCAGTTCTCTGACAATGAGTTCTTCTAGCGAAGAGACAGCTAAAAAAATGAAAAGCCAAGGGGAGTAGATGTCGATGGCCGCATAAATAGCATTCATCCATTCTATTGATGTGGACATGGACGTCTAAAAGCAGTTTTACTGGATTAGGCATACTTTCTACAAGTAAGAAGAAACAAAGTACACTAACAAAATGGCTCAATTCATCATGGCCTCCGTCTAGGAAAGGGATACAGCTGAGTACTTTAGCACTCGGTCAGATGTACTGTCCATGAGAAATAAAAAGAAAGTAGATTTGGTCAAAGTAGTTGTGCTTCTTATACAGAGACAAAAGAGAGTACAGAGTCAAAAGTAGCAATAGGTCTGTCGATGGCTGTGTAGTAAAGAGATGACTAAACGCAGCACGCAACATTTTTGCATCAGTAAAGTGCATTAAACATCGAGTTAGTCCCTTGAGTCACAATGTGTTTTTAACGCCTGGATGATTCATAAGGTAAGTGTAAATACGCTGCGGCAGATAACTGAACCCTTTTAAAGGTCCTCAGATGTCCAGGCAACTATTATCCAAGATTGCCTGGAAGAAAAAACCCCAAAACCATCTGCACAATTCAAATCTTTGCCTTGTGTCCCCCCCGCCCAAACCTGTCACCATAATTGGCTGAGAAAAATTGTGCAGACTTATTTAGTCCTCTCTGAAATCTCTCCGCGCTCGGCTCACGCAAGATTAATTGCCTCGATGAGCAGAGCAGCACTTGTTGTCCTCTTAGTTGAATTAATGTCGGAGCAGTTGAGCAGTCATGTTCCACCGAAGCAGCTGAGATCTCTCTCTTTATTTTCTTTTCTTTTTTCTTTCCCGTCAACATTTTTTTCATCCATTTGTTTGTGATGAACTCTTTCATGCCAACACGGTCTGAGAATATCTCTTGTGAAGCCAGTGGCGACGAAAGTGAACTTCTGTTGATCAGATCCAATTTAGACTGAATCCATCCGAGATCAAGCAAAAATAACAAGTTTTGATGCTACAATGATGAAGATGATGCAATTATGTGTGCAGTATTAGTAATATGAGAGTTTTGATGAGTGTTATCACAGTCATGGGAACTTAGCTCTGTAGCTTTACCAGGGAATTACGAAGAGGCCTGCGGTTGTGAAGGTGCAGATTAGCTCATGGGGGGAGATTGGGTATGTCTGGGAAAATTTGTGGAAGAACACTAGTGCTTAGATCTTATTTAAATGTTATGCTTTTTAAATAGTTTGGTAAAGAGATTCTGGGTTACATTTTCTTTGCCCCTTGTGGGTTTGTAAGGACAAAAAATGAACAGGTTTTTGTAAATGTTATTGTCCTCTTGTGTTGCTTGAGGGTGTTTAAATTAAATCAATAAAAGTTTATGTAATAGTAGATCTGGAGCATGAGGTGTCCTAAGTGTCGCATGTGGAGGCCAATTGTGGCCTCTGGACAAGATTTCCGGATGGTCTCAGCCTCTGTTGAAGATTATTACAAACTTAGCTAGCCAACAATTGGAGCTGAACAGTTTTTGCAGATGATCAATAAAAAACAATAAAAACAATAAAATTTAATTACAATGTTTTATAGTTGTTGTTTTTTTGTATTTACTGAAAACATCAAGCAACTTACTAAAAATAGAAAATGCGTTGTGCCAGTTCAATGGAACTCTGCTAAATTCAGCAAAGGTTTGTAACGAAAGTTAGCATTTTTGTTTCTGGGAATAGCCCAAAGCATTTTCTTAATCAAATTAGGGACTCAACTTTTGTGAGTGCGAGCGTAAAGAGCTTTTTCAGAGCTATATTAATGCTCCAGAGGAGTTTTACCTTGTCGATTGTTGCCGCTGGGCAAAATGTTTGAATTCAGTAACACCTATGCGCTCCTATTGCTGTAAAAAGGATTATAATTATGTATTTAAAAAGGATCTTAATAGTTTTAAGAGAACGCTAAAACGACGTTAATTTGAGGGATGGACAGAATAATCACTTAGCAAATGGATTTTATTGATTCTCGCGGTGAGCATCAATTGTCAAAGCTGGACATGCTGCCAAGTTGTGAAACAAGCAAAATTACCATTCAGGCATTTTATTTATGGCTAATTAATGACTGCTAAAAAATTTAGCAAAGTAATGCTTTTCAATTGTGGTGGTAAACTATTTGGGCATATTTATCCTCTCTGAATTTACATATTAGTCATCATTGTTGTTTGTTGGGATGATTCTAAATTGCTTCAGTCATTCAAGCCTGAAATGGGTGAATTGATGATGCATCTTCTTTAATCCGCCGAAACAATGGCACTCATGTTCCATGTTCGTGCTAAACTTGAGCCTCGTCGATTCTGAATGTCATCAGAGCGAGGTAGTTTTGGTCGTCTGCCAGGCTTCGGCGAAAAGTGTAACTTATTTAAATAACTTGCAGTCAGCTGTCCAAATGAATGATCATCTTGATATATGAAGGTGTTTTAAAAATGAATATAAAAGTTTATCCGTGTAAATTAAACGCATTGTAAACCTTCTATTCAAGGTCTAATGGAATGTAGTTTGTAGCACTTTTATCCTACCTGGATTACAGAAACTCTTCTTTCAGTTCTATATTGTTTAATCATGGCATCCTAAAAAAAAATAAAAAATGTTCAAACAAACCAATAAAAGATTCTTTAAACCTATTGATTAGAATTGTATGGAAAGCATCTGACAGGAGCTGTAATCCATCTATGTTTTCCTGTAGCACTTTGTTTTGCACCTCGAACGAATGTAATTAAAGCAGCGCATCCTTTCGTCGGGTTTTGACTTTCATAAGAGGCTTCAACACGAACTGGATGTACCAGCGACGGACAAACGATTGCCTTAATCTTTGTAGGAATGCAGGGGAAATCGTGCGATTCATCTGTACAACGTGTGGGACAAAACCTTTGTTAGCGGCGTTTCCTTCGCAGGGATGAGGGATAAACATTGTAGACAGGATGGAAACGTCTGTTGTTGCTTTCGTTGTTTTTATTTTTCTGCCAAGCCTGTAGCATCTTTTTAACACAGATCACAGCCGTAAAAAGCGGGGGTCACGCGGTCCTTTCTAATCCTTTCTCTATCCCTAATGCGACAGCGGCGTGTCGCAGGAGAACTGTCACACGCTTCCCTTTGTTCGCAGAGCAAATAAGCCCGTTTGCTTGCTCTTCCCTCTGTGCTTCGCCTCTTATACAATGTGCATTGTGAAAGGTATCATTGTCATTTTTTTTTTTTTTTTTGCTTTCTTGTCTGTGGAGGATTAAAAAAATGCTTTATTTCCTCTCGTCCACTCAGATATAGTAACTATCTACTGACTGCAATAGTATAACGTATAAAAAAAAAAGAGAGAGAAAAAAACATGATTAAAACTTAAGCGGTAACACAAATCTGGATCCAGTTCAGGTTCGGGATCAGTTGTTGCTCAGGAAACGAGGCAGATGCCCAGAGATGATGCACTACAAAGCCGAGATTTCTATGTTTTTTGTTTCAACAGAGATGGGATGCTTTTGGTGGCTGAATGTAAACAGCGAAACAACACATTTGTTGTTTGGCAGTTTAACTTTGTGTTCTGCATAATTGAGTTTCAGGCCTGCAGGGGAGGCTCCGATCATTCGGCACAGAATGAAATGGATTTGCTAATACAAGCTGTTGTTGTACCGAACGTCTCCTGGCGCCTGCTCAGTGAGGCGTTCCGTTTTGAGAGGGATGGAGGGAGTTGAGCTGCAAAACGCCTCCGAGTGTCGATTACATCAGAGTCCTGTTGACTTAAGTACTAAAAACACATTTCAATGGGATGGATTCAAGAACTGCGTGGCTAGCTTTGTTTGTGTTTACTGTATTTACAGCTCCTTGCAAAAGTGCGTCACAAAAGCAAACTACTTTTGAGGGCCATTGTGATTACTTAATACAAAGCAGGGCTTTTCTTTTTATGCTTTGTTCTCAGAATTGTTTCCTTTTTTTTTGTTTTATTTGTTTTCTTAGCCCCTCCCTACAAGTTGTGAATTTAAACATTTAAACCACAGCTCATTGTAAGATTTCTTAGTTTTAAGGTTAGGAAACCTGGAATGCAACAAAGGATATTGTCAATTAAAAGGCCGAGAAATTCAAAGGAAACCTGTTTTCGACAGGACGTGCTCCCCATTAGCTTTGCAGGTACCCATCAACTTTGTGCCTCGCCGTGATGTTTAGGGAGCATATATCCACCGGAAATGTGTTAAAGATATCTAGGAACTGTGTAACTTAAAGCAGTTTTTGCAGTGATAAATCTTCTGTTTGTTGGTTTCTGTTTCGGGTTTAGCATTTGTTCGACGTCTGTCGGCAGAAGTATTTAGGTTTTACCAAATATTCTCAACTGATTTGGACATTGATAGGAGCGTTAAATTATATTAAAAATAATTGATCTTCCTGAGAGGCATCAGAATGTCCTAGTATAATAACATTTATAAAAATGGCTGTTGAAATAGATTTTCTATTTATTGTGTTCTATATCAGTATTTCTGGGCTAGACATTGTTTCTGAGGGTGTTGAATGGGTGAGAAAATAACTTTGGGGAGCAGCATCGCCATTAAGCCTTAGGAACTACCTCAGCAAGGTATTAGGATGAGAGATAGCGAGAAATTTAAGCCACCCAGGATTTTTACCACCTCAGCTCCGAAGCAACTTTTATAGTACTCTTAATCCTACCAGGGCCGGTAAAATGCAGAATGGCAAGGATTTATGGGGCTGAGTTGGAAAGTTGCTGGAGATGCAAGCGAGGTGAAACAATGGTTTAAAGAAAGAACGGTTACTTAAAGAACTAAGTTGAAGAAATTAATGGTTAGATAGCTGAAAACAATAGAAGTAGTTGCTCATGTTTTACACTAGTAATGTAACAACATTTCTTAACAGGGCAGCACATTTTCATTTCAACTGGCATTTGATCTGATACAGCAACATGCTTTCTCGAGAAGTGGGAGGTAAAAGCTGCTTTGCTGTAAAAATGTTTTCCAAATTTTGTGAGAACTGTGATAGACATTTCTATTCAGCCCCTTTAAATCAATAATATATACTTTGATCCAGTCTGGAAATATCTGAAAATAGAATTTCAAGTTTTACCAGGATAAGTATAAGAAAAATATAAAAAAAATTTAGACAATTTCCTTCTTCTCTGAGACTTCATATGATGTTAAATCTTCCTTCGTCACATTGCGCCTTATGTCTAAAATTGTGTTGCTGTAAAACACCAAACGCATTCTAGAGCTTCCTACCTAGAATAACGGCACGCTGTTTAAAACTCTATGGCTCGGCTTTTGTCTAAATCCACTCCCTGATGCCACATGTAACTTCAGACTTAATGTAACAACACAGGCTTACAGTTTAAAGTGATATTCAAGATTCTTTTTCTGACTCCGAGAGCTCGGCTTGGACGACTCCAGGTTCCATCGGACAAATCAGATATATCTTTTAGCTTTTCGTCTGCTTTTTTTTTCCAGAATAAAAACACAAGTTCGCAATTTTTCATATTTTAACTCTGTTGGAAGCCTTTTAGCACTTCTAAAATGATATATCAAACCTATAGATGTTGCAAAAAGGAACGTGTAATTGCACATGTACTTTAACCACCATGTCAACATGCAATAGCTAATCACCAGAGTCTGATCGGATTCTTTAATCCCAGCCCAGGTTGGCCCCCAGGTCTCCAGGGTGTGCAGGGATGTGCCGAAGTTCTCACTGTTATTGATTTGTGTCATTCTGTCCCAGCTGTGACTTTGATGTGACAGTTTCATTTGAGCTCTGCTCTCAGAGTGTTTAATTAGATTTCAGAGCCGGGGCCTCTCTCCCGGGGACAGAGGTGGGGAAAGGGGATTTGATGATGGGTTTGGAGAGTAAAAAGAGAGGAGGGAATTTTGGGTACATCTAAGGTATCGGTGTGTGTTGAGGCTACTGAGCGTGCCCACGACTGTGAGAGAGAGGGTTTCCAAACCTTCACATGCGTTCCACCTCGGCCTTTGATTAAAGCCTGAACTAGCAAGGCTAATACCCTCGCACCTTAAATCCACTCGCTCTCTTACTCAAAGGAACCCCTCTTAATCTGCAAGGGCAATATTTGAATTAGAGAAAAAAGGTCTGTGCTGCCTGAAGGTTTCTCGGATCTCCACTTGATTCTAACAAAAGCCTGAAAGTCAGCTAGTGTGAAATCAGAATAAGAAGTTGACACATGATTTTTATAGTTTTCTTGTAAAATTGTCTAGCGTTTCTGTTTGATATTTAAGGTATCATATGTCGTAAGCTGTGTTATAAAAGGCAGTTAACTGTGGATCTCAGGTCAGCTCAGGTCCGCTATTTTACATTTTGATTAACTGTTTAAATGCAATCAATATCCTGTTCAGCTTTATGAATCATTCAGCCTCTTGTTTTGCCCTGTCATTCTTTCATTCATTAATCTGTTTTGCCCTGTTGATCAATTGTTCATTCACTCACTCATACTTTAATTTTGGGCCGTCCGTCCATCCGTCCATCCATACAAATTCTTTGTTTTTCCTTTAGTGTTTTTTATTGTCTGCCTGTTTTCCCATGCATGTCTGTTCATTCTCTCCCTGAACGACTCCTTCGTTTGACCATCCAGTCGTCTGTTTTTTCTGTCTAATACCACATTTTCAGTCTGAAAAATCTGGGTATTTTAACATGGGAAAATCTGTTTAGCCCTTTAATTCCCTTCAAAGACGTAAAAAAAAGTTTTTTTTTTGTTTACCTGTGTATCTTCGAAATCAACTGCAATTCACAGTGAATGTAAATCTTTCCTGTTTGTCACTCTTTCAACATTTACTTTTATCAGATAATAAACCTGCTGCTTTGCTTGTTGTGATCCTAATAGCAGACTTTCCAAACTAACCCACTGAGAGAAAACGGTCTCTTTTTTTGACCTGACGGCGCCTTAACTAAGTCATGCTTTGTGTTTCTCCTTCACTCATGGGAGTAATTGGAGCACGGTTGAAAGAAAGCCAATGATTCATTCAGCGCTTTAGATAAATTACCAGTGTTATATATTTATGTGACCACACGCATTTATCCAAACTTTATATGCTTTTGTTCTGCATGTTTTCCCCTTATATGGATGTAAAATCCCAGCTTGGTTCATCGTCTGCCATTTCCGTTATAATGTTTCTTAATCCAAATTAGAGGCGATCAAACCATTTGAGATGTAATTACTATCAAATGGTCTCAGGTTTTTCTGAAGCGTAAGCAAAACTCCAATTTCTCATTAAGTGGCTGTCACTACTGGTGCTCCCTTGGCCTGTAATTACAGCAGAGCTCCTCTGTCCTCCCCCTGGCTGGAAAAAGACATTAAATCTGGGCTTTCCACATGTTGAGATTTAAAACCCTTGGCCAGACATTAATGCATATAAACTCCGATGATTTGAAGCGGGCAGTTTTGTCTGTTTTCAGTGTATCGTGTGCAGCACAGAGTGGTTCTGCAGATTTCGCAGGAGTTAACATGTCTGGTATTAGCACTTATGTCCCCACTGGTGCCGCTCTTTTACAAATCCACTCTGGATTTATGGTGCCAGGAAAGCTTGGCTCTAACAGTTGCTCTGCAACTTTTCTTTAATAAAGTCTTCAGAGGAACAATCACTAGTGCGGTTTTGAAAATTGATCATGGCGTACTTAAAGACAGTATCGTATGGCGGTCTGTAAAAGCTATTACAGGGGATCATCGTTGTTGCTTTTGATTACAGGACGCATGTAAGTGCAACATGATGCCAGAGTGACCTGAGGATTTCCAACCTCATGTTAACCACAGCTGAAGGTTGCAAATTCATTCTTCCTTGGGACTATTAAGATGAGGTCAAGGTAAGCTAGGAGAAAAGCGTAGATGGTTGGTAAAGCTAAAGTCAGCCAAATGTTTTAGTCAAAGTTCGATCTGAACCTGTTTTATCGAGCGATTCTTTCATAATGGGACAGATTAAACATTGACCCAACTTTGGGTTTTTAGATGTTTTTAAAAAGGGATCTGCTCAGATGTAGCCATTTGTATGTCATTATAAGAAAGGACGAACCAATATAAAGACGTGAGATGATGCAGATATCTGATATTAATACTGTGGTTATTACCGATATCATATATTGCTGTTGAAAATGGGCTTCAGTTAAACACTTTAGCGTCCTGCGCTGCATTAATGTCACCTCTTCCTGAAACATACACAAATGCCAAGAACCTGATCAGTTGGTAATATCAGCTCAGTTTTACTTGCCATTAAACTGAAAACCTTTAAAAAAAAAGAATAACGTCAGCTGATACTGATGATCCATTGGTCAATGTTTTTCCTGCTCCATTTCTTCCATCACCTATCTGTCCAAATATCAATATTATTTTCTTAAACCAGAGGTTTTTCCCCCATTTAAAGCTAGATCACTGTGGATGCATCTGAAATAATTTAACATTCTCTTTGTGCTTTAAAATCTATAATCCTGTTGTTCATAATTACCTTGATAGATATCTTGTTTTGATAACAATTGTGATTTATCCTCACAATGATAAATTAAGATTAGTAAGGTCTGAAAACTTCTAAATATGATTAAATGCAGTTACTGTGTGCAGTTTAGTTATAGAAAGGCACACTTATTTATTTATTTACATCCTAAAGAAGCCTATTGTCAATGGGTGTAGTTTTCCCAGAGCAGAATTTGTGTTGTAAATACTTCATTTGTACTTGTACAACAACAAATCGTGATCATTTCGTTTATCCATTTCGCACAAACCTTTTAGAGAACCCAGTGTTGCTTTTATTTAAGACGGGACATTTAGGACAGAATCTTAAATGAAAAGAATGAAAATCAATGAGTTGAAACTTTTGTATTCTCTAAAAGCATAACCATAATGGAGCTTTAATAGTATGCCCTGGTCTTGTTTTTTACTAAACATAGCCGATTTACGTTTGTCTTCAAAGTCATGCTAGTTGATTCATTTACAATAAACATTTGATTTACAGTAAAACATTTCTCAAATTTAAGTGTGTAAGGTTTAAATGTGAAATGATAGTATTTTTGTGTTGAAGGGTTTACTATTAAATCTCATTCATGTAGTAAAGCTTAAAACAAAATTAAGAAATGCCTTTTTTCTGTGTTTGATCTGCCAGTAAACTTATTCTGCATGTTTTGAAGCAAATTGCACTACAATCCAATACTTTGATCATTGCATTGCTATGCGGTGGCATTTCGCTACAGTTGTACGCCGTAGCCTAAGAGTCTTTGAAACTCGTATAACAAATAGTGCAAACACCTCAACGTAGGAGCGTGCAACTCGAACAGTTACGGGCCTGCAGCGTAATAAATGGGTACTGCAGAGTTGGTGTGTTTCACAATACCCACAGGATACAATTATTGCACTTAGCCCTGATGTTCCAGATATCCTCTGAGAGTTGGCTGCCTTTTATGCCACCTGGATGGAACTGTGCAGGAGTTAAAAGTCGCAGCTCCAAATAGACCCCAAGCGTCTCCCAGAAGGCAGCAGAGTGAACATGTGGCTACAGGGATGAGATGAATCCGCTGTTATATTTGCAGCTTTCTGAAGCCTGTGTGTATGATTGTTAGAGAGGGTAGCTGTTGGTTTTTGATGCTCTTTCCCATTTAATGACCCTCAGCAACCAATGACCTGAACCAGGGTGGTTTGAGAGAGGGTGCAGTAGTAGCTGCTGAGCCAGATTCAGTTCACTTTAGTGACTTCAACAAGAGGAACCCCAGCTGACCTATTTTTCACAGCCTGTGTTAGCACTTTCTACAGGATTTGGGCCGATGTGTGTCCAGAATTGTGAAATTACTCCCTCTGCAATCTCCCCACATTTATTACCAATACTTGCAAAAAGAAATAAAAGAAAAATGAAGTATACACTGAGCTGTGTTGTTTTTTTTGCTTTTTTTTTCGGGAACAGTGATTCATTTGAGAAACCCAATCTTTGAGAAACGAACGGATTACTCCAGAATTAAGTGAACTATTATTTATTTTGTTTTCCAGTAGTGGATTGCCACCATAAGTGCTAGTATTTGGACCACATCCTGTTAAAGCAACACAAAAGAAGTTTCAGTTTTGGTCGCCAGTGTGGACAAAAGCGTTAGTGTTTTGCCTGAAGGAAGACTGCATTTCCCATGAGCACCAGCGCATAGCGTTGTAAAACCCTGATCTCCTGGTCGCCTGCAGTCGGATTGAAGTACATTTCTGTTTCCATTGGCTGTGTGAAGGAGGAAAAGTGATGATCCTTTAATTTTCATTATAATTTAAACAACTTAAAAATGCTCATAGCAAGGTTTCGTTTTCAACAGCACCTGATGGTGCTGGATTTCGATGACAGGTTTGCGGTATTCCAGCTATAGGGATCAATAAAGGATAATCTAATCTAATGATCGAAGCCTTTGGCGTTTAAGCAACAGTCTGTTTAAACCAGTCAAACCAAGAACCTAAAGAATTAGGCTGTAGGCTAAACTGCATGATTGGAGGATGGATATTTTTCTGCCCTGTCACGTAAATCTAGTATACTTAGCCTTCCCAGGTTCATTTTATAAACAGTATTGTGTCTTTATGAAATAAACATGAACAAATGTTTTGGGGCTTTTGTGAATTGATGACTAACAGAAATGTTGGACCAACGGTCTAGTTTCAACTTACTACAAGGGTCTTCTACCTCCTTTCTTCTACATTTTCCCACAGTCTCTAATTGAGCTTATTTATAGCTCTAAAAAGAGCAGCTCACCCTGGCCTGATGGCTGTCTTGTTGTGCAACAGACACGGCCCCCATCGCTCGAGCCAGGGCGAGCCATGCCAGCTGTGTTGCTACACTCCCACTCGCGCATAGATCGGCTCTCGGGACACAGTCACACTCTTCCCGGCACTCTTCTTTTTCTAGGCCAGGAGAATGACAGAATGATTTGCAGCAAGGAGAGCCGAGAAGCTGTCCAGTTCTCTATGTTCTGAGTGTCACAGCCAGAATCTGTGAAGAAATCAGTCAGTTTAGCTCGCAGTTGGTCTCATCCTGAGAGCTTGGTCCCCATCCAGGCTTTTGCTGAGAATTGGGAAAGCCTCCCTCCTTCCCCTTTCACTCTCTATCCAACTTCTTCCCCTATTTGGCCTATTTTTATCTCTTTATTATTTCTTTCCACTTTACTTTACCTTGCCTTGCTTATCTAAATTAAACAATGTGTTTTTTTTCACTGCTTCTCTTCATGATTTAAACCCTCTTAGGTTGTTTTAGGCATTTGGGATTTTGTGTAGGTGTTGTTTTCAGACATGACGAATAATTAGTAAATACTTTATTTGCATTTTGTTTGGGGTAAGATGGTAAACATAATTTTTTTTTAGAAGCGGGAGCTTCAGCAGTTGGTCTGAAGGTGCTTCAGTAGAAGTATAACATGTGTTTTTAAATATTTATAAGTCTGTTTTTTTTATTTTCTGAATAAATTATATTAGATGATGACCAGCTTTAGGGATACAGTTAAATGGTTCTTTCCATTATTCCTTCTGTTTGCACTGGCTTGGTTTGGACAGCTTAAAATATATATATATTTATATACATTTTTAGTTCTTAACTAACCTACACCTGCTCAGCTGTCGCTTTACAATTGCAAAATTCATTTACAACACAGATTAAGACCTTTACTTTTAATATTATCATATAAACTCCCATTGGATACCTATATCGTGAACAGAGACAAAAGGGTTTAAAAAAAAAAAAAATGAGGAGGAATCTGCACCCAAACATTGAACTGTGGTGTCCTGGTAACATATTGTGAAGGAGAAAATGGCAGACTGACTTTGGTTTAGTGAAAGTCTCTGGTTGTTCATTTTTTGGACAGTTGTAAATGGACTGTTCTGGAGTTTTACTTCAACACAGATTTGAGTCTTGGGTTTGTCTCATAAAGGCAAGTTTTAACCTGCCGTTTTTTATTTTAAATTGAATCATGATCTCTGATCATAACCGAGGCGAGGAAGACCTGCTTTAGATTTTTTTCTGTGCTTGTTTCTGACTTTGACAAGCTGCTGGAGTAATTTTGGTTGGCTTACCACTCCTGGCGAGAATCACCACTTGTCCATGATTTTTTTGTGTTTTTATCAGAGCTCCCAAAGCCTTACATCTTGCAAAAGTTGGCCTGTTGGTAATACACTTTTTGAAATCTTTCAGCCTAATTTATGCTGTCAAACATGCCCCATTTAACAAGTGCTTCTACAGATATAGAATATTCTAAACATCTTGTGAGTTCTGCTTTAAAAAAAAAGGAATTTATGCTGATTTACTACTGAAATATTTTACTGATCTATTAAACAGAGTTATTACTTTGTGAAATAGAGGCAAGTTTTTTTGGATAACATTTTTTCTCTTGAATAAAGTCAAAAATGGAAACAAGTTGGTGGATCAGGGTTTAGCTGAGCTTAAGTCATATTCTGACCAGATATTAAGGTGAGTGCTTACATTTTCCGCCTGGAGCCATTGGGTCCATATGCTTGTGTGCAGTTCTGTTTCCTTAATTACAAAAAGTATCCCAAACATCCACTAATCCTCACTATACATGCAGTAACATCTGCAGTAGCGCTGGCGCCTACTAAGTGTTGATAACTCCCATAGAAAACGGGTAATGGGAACTAAATGACTAAATTTAGCCCGATGTGTGACTAGCACAGATAGAAGGTGATGTATGGTGCTCATTAGTCTGCTAGCTAACAACCCTTTCAGCCCAACCAACTGATCGCTCTCACACACACACACAGATGTGGCATTTCCATTAATTTAGAGAAAAAGCTGCTGTGTTTTTCAATCGCATCTACACGCACTATAAATACAGCCTAGAGATCTGTGCAAGCTGCCAAAACGAATAAAATGAAAGTAAGGTGCTCTCGGTGTAGGTGTCTAAATAGGTTACACTTGACAAACCTTCAGTTTAATTCAAAGCGAAGAGTTCCATTGCTAACACAGCAAACGCTGCATATATGGATTTTGAAGAGACTTTTCAAAGGAAACTCAATTTTGAGCTACATAATTGGCAGTAATATGAAAGTAAAATAAAACATAACCCAACTGAAGTCCTTAGATTAATTGAATATTGCTTTAAACATATTCTTTCCCTGCACATAGAAATGCAAAACAAAAACAGGGATTTATTGCTTGTTAGATAAATTTTGATATTGATCAGAATTATCATTTCAAAAATCTAAACTCTGTATGTCTTAATAAATCACAAAATAGGTCCGCGATAATTCAAGACCACATTTACCCTTAAATAGTTTAATTCGCCAATACTTGAGAGTTGGCTAACAATTTTCAATACGGCCTATTTTAATACCAAAGCAGTTATTATGCATTAATAGTCACAGTGAAGTGAAAGGTCGTAACACTATCGGAAAAGCAAATATCTACAGTCGTCCTTACATCTGTTTTTAGGGGTGGAGCCAAAGGCTGATTGGCGTACATACCCATTTAAATTAAGCTTCTTTAGGGCGCCAGTTAAGTTTGATTTCCTTTCACTAAACTGCAAAAAATAGCAGGATTTATTTATACTGTTTGAATTTATAAACACTGATGAAACAGAAAGTGGGGGAACTAATTTTTATCTGAACCTAAGATAAAACCGACATAAATCAAAGCTCCTCAGACCTACAATGAAAAGTCATGCAATGGCATAAACATCCTGTATTTCTTCAGTTGTACCTTTTTTAAATAATAATTTTTTTTGAACCATTATCAAAAATATGAGATATACTATTTTATTTACAGTTTCTTCGCATGGTTTTCTGGTATATTAACTTTGTTTCAGCTTAATTACTTCATCAAATATGAGTGTCAGTTGGAGTGCGTGTTGTAAAGAAATGCATCAAAACAACAACAACAAAAACCACCAACAGATTTTAAGGTTTGGTTTGTACAATTCATTTTTGAAGCAGGTATTTTGTGAATGCTGGTAATTTAACAAAGGTTGTGTTCGGAACAAAACCCACGGTATCTTTAGCGCATTGATCTTTGGTTTTTAAAGCCTTGGTGTTCTTATTGCTTTGGTTTGTACCAATCAAAGCAGACGGAAAAACTCCTCGGAGTTCATGACGCACTATCATATTTTTGGTCACAGAAACATTTTTGTGTGTGATTTTGTATCTCTCCAGTGTATTTTATGTCTACTCAGTGTCATATTTGACTTGAAATACTACACAAATTAAACCGATTTCTCACCCAATGTAGTCTCAGCATATATTCTTTGCTTCTATGTTCATGATGGTAATAGTGACTATTAAACTAAACTTAGACCATTGGTTCAGACACGAGTAACTGCTAGAAGGGAAAAGAAATGACAATTTAGTCATTAACCACATACTGCCGCCCCATGAAATTTAATAAAATGCTTAACGTAGTTCTAGTTTTATGGAAACTGAATAGAGGACTAAAAGTTTAGGAAGTTACATTTTTCCAACATGATCTTGACAACACCAGGCTTTCTGGAGGTTTTAATCCAAGCTTAGGTCCTTTCTAAATTATTTTCTTTCCTAGTCCTTGAATCTGATTAGTTCCTTATCTCTTTCTTTCCTCCATTTTGGTACTTCTGTCTGTCCATTCTTACTGCTTTTCTTTCTGTTTTTATCCTTCCTTTGCTTTCTCCCTTTGCCCAAGGTCAAATTAGCATCCTTAAGATCACTACAAACTGGGTTTGTAGTTTAAAGTGAACATAATACTATAAAACTATGGTAAGTTGAATTTGAAAAAAAAGTGTGGCTCTTGAACAATAAAGTAAATTTTGCGCAGGGAACCCTGTTAGACCCTAAAACCCACTCTTGATGCTCCAGCATGCCGGGCAAGATGAGAAACGGCGTGACAGCAGCTTTTAAGAGGAGTCATGGGAATATCACGATGATGGAAAAGAGCAGAGAAAATGTAAGTTTATCGCTGTAAATATCCTCTCCACGTGTCGAGTTTTTCACTTCTTTACTAACTCCTTGTGAGTTCTCGTTCTTTCCCCCGGCCCAAAAGCTCTGGTTGTAAATCTTGGTTGTAAAACCAGAGAAATATCTAACAGGGGACTTGATTAACCACTCGGCACAATTCTCATTCTGGGGATTAAATTACATTTAGTGGCTCTCTCACACTCCATGACCGCTCGGTCTGATTCTCATTTAGACACTTTGGCCTCGACTCAGGCTAGGCTTGTTTTCCAACACGTTCTTCCCTGTGTGGAAGCGAGGTAAATACCTCCACAGCATCTCACTGTGATCATTATACTCGCCTCGACACATACGCTGATGTGCTTTCAGACAGAGCTTAAAGGCAGAGGCGGTTTTAAATTAAAAACCACCACTGTGTGTTTGCAAAGTTTCTGGAGAGGCGAGCTCAAACCTGTGCTATGTCTTGTTGAGTTCTCCTTTATTTGAACCATGTCCTCCTCCATCTCTGTGAGTTTCTGTGTACACTCTCAGGTCAAGGTCTCTGTCTGCTCTGCCTTTGCTCACTCTGTAACAGTCTCTGTGGGGGTTTGGGGTTGCACCGCTCTTCTTCTGCCTTCAGCTTACTTTAGACGCACTTCTAAATGTCACCTTTAGACTTCAGTTTGGTCCTTTTTTTCCATAAAAACATTCAAAATTTGAAACAACCTGTTTAGTGAATATTGTAATCCTTGGGCCAAAATATAAATGGCATTTTCTTAATCCTACCTCTACTATGTTGCTTAAAATTATTGTCTAGTCCTGTTAATACTCTTAAATATACTGTTTTCAAAATTCTAGATACAGTATGCCTGTCTTAATTAATCTTACGATTTATCTTGACTGTGAGGGTAAAATGGCAAAAAGTTATAGTTATTTATAGGATCTTTATTTCAAATGTATTTTTATGGAATGCAGTGAATAAGCATTGGATAAAAAAGGGCCTTAATTCTTCAGGGAATGTGATTGATGAGGAGCAAAGCTTGATAAGAAAGGGGGATGTCAGTTCTTATGCTTTGCAGTTGTAAGTCGTGGATTTAGGGGGTTCTGTAAGAGTTGATAAATTGAGAGTTTTAGATTCTTTTTTGTTTGTTTTAATTTATTACATCTAAATTGGAAGGATGACCTGGGCGTCTCTCTGTCGGCCCATCTTGGAGGCCTTAGGTTTTCAGGGGAGTGGGGAGGTCCTAAAAGAAAGGAAAGACTGCCAATTTTACCTAATACAGTATCCTGTCAACAGCTGTTAGATTTGTGTTTTGATTTGAAGTGCAAAGTTACTAAAAGATGGAAATGAATATACTGGGAAAAATAACTGTTTCAAAACATTTATTGTAGAAATAACATCAGCTGCACTGTTAATGCCCTGACAGACAAAGTTAAACCTCTAATATAATTTTCTATTTAATGTTGTGTCAGACTTACGGGTGTAGACTAGACATAATATTAAAAAAAATCCTATAAAAACTTGCGCTTGCAGTAATATTGGTGCTACTCTATGTAACCTTTAGCATTTTTGGCTTCATAGTTTGTCTGTTTTGAGGTTTCGCTGATGTGAGAGTACAAAATGTTCTTGTTAACAATCATTGCACTCCAAACGGTTCTTTGTGACATGAATATTGGACACATTGACAATATATTAACAATATGCAATACTGAACAATATTTAAGTAAGAATCAATCAGTCAAGATGCTTAAAATACTCAAAGTATGAGAGTTTTACAAGATCAGCCGTCCACAACGCAGGTTCAGGAGAAACTTTACTCAAAGGCAGGAAGTCTAATAGTTTTAAGGATCTCAGTACAAGGAAAGAGTTAACCAGAAACAATGTTGAAGCTGAATCTAATATCTGTCAGATAAAAAGCCTATAATCAGTTAAAGATGAAATATGGGTTCAGTGTAGTGCTGCATTATCAAAAAGTCTTGTAGTAGTGGTAATATTAGTTTACGGTGCGATACAAAGCTGTTTTCTTCTTCCTCTGTATATAATCTATGCTTCCTCCTCTATGTGAACTTTAATAGTTAGCATAGCAACCTCTATGTCCTAAGTGGTTGGAGTAAACTCATCTTTTCAAGGTATAAATTCTTGTCCTAATAACAAATTCCATGTTTTACGGTTTTAAGTGTGATAACATTATCTAACTAATGCATCCGAAGCTTAAGGTTACCTTTGAGGGATTGCTGTAAAGTCAACGACAACACAAGCCATTGTTTTGATCTGCTGATTCCAGAGGAGTGAATGCTACAAGTCAATGACTCGATGCAATCTGCTGGGGTTCCTTAGATTGGAAACTTTTTCAAATTGATTTGTTATGATGTATCTTTGATTTTAATTGATTTTCTGTGAAGTGACTTGAGACGACACCTGTTGTAAATTGGCGCTATATACATAAACTGATTCTTGATTCTTTAAGAAAGTACAATGCTTTTCTTGTCAATTTATCACTCACCCACATGGTTATATGTTTCTATTTAAAGCTAGACTGACAACACAAACGGTTTACGGTTTGGATCTAGGGGTAGCACTGGTCACTGCCTGTCTGAGCTTTATGGGGGTATGGCTAAAGACGTTTTCTCCGCCGTTTTCGGCCTGTTGCTTTTTGGTACAAGCTTTCAAGTTTGGGGAACATCAAACTTTTGAGATACTTCTGCAACCTCATAACCAAGAAAAAAATTGCACTCTGCACCTTCCCGACCAATAGGGAGGGTTTGGAATAGATGTGGATATGTCTGTTGTTTTGCTGACATATTCTGACACTCGTTGCTGCGTTTTCTTTGAAATCAATTGGATTTGCCCAACGAAACATCCTGCAAACGGCCCAATTTCTATCCAATAGTTTGGAGTTACACTCCACGGAAAAAACTTTGACCCCTGAACCGCTAAAAGGAATTGATCTGCTCTAGAAAAAGTTTTACATTTATCTCCTGCTCTCGAACTTTTTGATTTTCCAATGATGCATGTACAGGACGTTTTATATTTATATTTGCCCTTTCTTTATTTTTTATTCATGTTCATTAAATTACAATTTCTCAACATGCCGTTTATTTTGTCTGACTCTTTTAACAATTAGTCCTACTGGATTTATTGGGGTTTGTGGATGGGTTCCTCACAATGTCTGCCGCTTAAATTACTTTTCACATTAAATTATATCTCAGAAATATTTAATCTACTACACAAGAAGTGCCTCAGTTCTTTCCTTAGTTTTCCAGTTTAGACGATTTTACTGAAAATTAATGTTGAGTAGTTTTAGACGCAATGTTCTGTCATAGAAAGTTCTGGCTTTGATTAATTCGACCTGGGACTTGAGGCCTTAAATATTTCCGATCAGTCTTGTTGTATTGTTCTGTTGTAGACACAGGGAGCATTGATCTAACTATTTAATTGAACATTCTCTTCATGCCTACTTGAGGTTTTATCTTATTTTAATTTGAAATGAGGGGCAAAATGTTCTCTTCTAATACCAGCAGTCCTCGTACAATTTACACCAACAAGCTGTATTGGACATTGAGGGTGACTTTGTGTAAAATTGCTGTTTTTAATGATGAGTCGTTCAGCATAAGAAATAAAATTGTACAGGCAGGGCTGAGGCAGATTTAATTCTTTTTAGTTTTTCTTAACGGCTGTACCTCGTAAGCCTCTGTGGTTCGTGATGAAATAAAAGCGAATAGTTGCTGATGTGGTGCAAGCTGTGACTTTTCTCCTGTTAAATCCGACCCCGTCAGTCCGACACCAATCTCTAAGGATTAATTCCCTTTTGGGAGACCCGCGCTCACCTCTCGCCGGCCTGGCTGCCTGCTCTCTGTTGGAGCGAGCCACAGCTATGATGATTTATGAGTTGCAAGAGAAGTTGACTGACTCACACTTTCCATTTTAGTTTACTTTCCATTTGTTGTCTGATCCTTTTATTTTAAATTTTTTGTAGTTCAGAGGTGATCGGGATTTTACCGCGCTATGCACTGATCTTCACGGGAAATGCAGTCTTCCTTCAGGCAAAACACTACCGCTTTTGTCCACACTGGCTGCCAAAATCGACCAAAACTTTTTATTGTTGCTTAATTTGTTTTTTTTAAATAAATGACAGAAATTGTTTGAATTCTTTCTGGTGTGCCCCCTGCTATTTGCATTTTTTTTAACCTAATGTTAATTCTTGGAAAAATCATGTATTTTTACTTAGAGTATATCTATAATGTTTAACATTTACTTATACTGTGTTCTGAACTAATAAAACAGGCATTTGTAAGTGTTTTTACAGGCTTTCTCATGTATTTAACCTGTTCACACACATCTCTAGTTCCTAACCCAGTGTTTCAATTGTGGTTTGAGTGAGATAATTAAATATGCGAGCTGATGGATTGAATCACCTCTGGAGAGCTTCGGTATAGTTATTTGTCTATGCCGTATAAAAATTGTTGTTATCACTACACAGATACACCTCATCAGGTGTAGAAATGAACAGGAGTTTGTTTTAAAGAAGCTAACCTCTAACTTGCTGTTTTTGTTTATTACATTTATTAAGTATATGTTTATGTGCACTTTGCCCTGAACAGACAGAGCTCGGGACACAACAGCCCTTCTATCGGTTTGTCCAAACCAATGCAGAGAAAGCTGCTGGTAGATGACGGTAATCCATCACAGTATGTCATTAGGTGCAGTGGTTTCTTGCTATGGTTTATCAACTGCCAGGCTTGCTTATTGTTTGTGATTACTGCCATTCTTTAAAGCTGGTCTCTGCGTGGGTTCATTATAGGCATTTTCCAACTGCAGGTATGAGTCAACATGTGAATGGAGGCGTCACTTAAAGAAGGCAAAACGGCTTCACATTTTATCTTGAAACTCTCCCCCCGATTTGTAGTTTGCATTGTTTTTGCGTTAGTTAAAAGTTGAATGTTTAAATTTAAATGCGATACGTACATCAGTTTTCATAACTTGCTCTACCTTAAAGCCTTACTAAAAGATTTATCGCACATTTGACAAGAATATGGCTTGTTCACTGGGTGAGTTTAAGCCACCCTTCGTGCAAAGGTGCAGCCACCATATTTCGAGGGTTTTTATCCAAATATATTTGGTTAAAAACAAACAATGATTAGATGAGAAGATCATCTAATTAAAACAAAAAAAGTGGTCGAAATCAATATCCGTCAACTTGGTTAAAAGTGCTATTCAAAGTTCTATTGGAATCCTTATTGAACCCACCACATCCAGGATGCAGTGGATATCTTCACTTTGACACAAAGCCTGTTGAACAGACATCTTGGCGGGAAACCGACAGCTGGAATATAACAGCTGGGAAATCTGCAGCTGTAAGGAAACACTACAGGAACATGCATTGGTGAAGGTACTTTAGACGTCATCAAAAGTCTTACTTTTAAAATTAAAGCATTTTACGTATTCAGCTTTATTTGGATACATTTTTTTCTTTTAACATAGGAGCAGTTTGTCTATTCTCTTTATGCTTCGGCTGAATGTTATTTCTGATTGGTCTAAAAGGCTTTAGGTATGTTTACTGCTAACTGGCTGGAACTATCGGTGTCCCCACAGCACGCATTTGCTTATTTGTAAATACTTATTGCCGTGTCCAGAAATTATCTCAAACAGTCACACGTTGACAACAATTGAATGCATGTACATTTTCAGGCATTTTTTTCTTTTCTGACTTAATTTAATAAAGCAGAAACTTCTCATTTCCCTACGGGGGTTTTTTCCCCGCAACCGCAGAATGATTGTAAAACAGTTGTGAAATAAAACTTTCTGCATATTTAATAGTTTTTAACTCGTAGGAAATTTTACGAGATATGCTGAATGTGTGTTGTGTGCTTTGTTCATTTTGGTTTTGCGTTTTATTTGAGATCAGACCGGATCAGCCTGAACACATTTTTCTATATACTGCACTGCAGCTGAACTGATTGCCTTCTAATGGCGACCACATGGACTGCAGAAGCATTTAAGGCTGG
Organism: Orestias chungarensis; assembly: GCA_032876305.1. Lineage (NCBI taxonomy): Eukaryota > Metazoa > Chordata > Actinopteri > Cyprinodontiformes > Cyprinodontidae > Orestias > Orestias chungarensis. The sequence goes on along the minus strand of JAVLVB010001217.1, from coordinate 734,278 downwards.
CTGCGGAGTCCTCAGGGAAGGGTCCAGGGAAGAGAATGTTTCCCTGACTCAGCTCTTCTAGACCAAGTCGAGCTCTAATGAGAGAAGAGTGTAAGTCCAGTGTCAGTCACACATTATGGAAGTTTATATTGCCCCCATAAAGACACACAATTCGCAACAAAAAGAAACCTTTTTACTGCTGTTTCCCATGTCTTACGAACGTCACACACCTGAGCAAACATGCTTACTGTTATGTTTTACCCTTTCCTCCTTCACCTCCTTCACGCACACACTCCCAGCCCTTCACCACGTCTGCATGGATAGCCTCAAGGTGCATAATTAACTAATTTCAACTAAATGTGTTCACATTCATGTAACACAGCTAATTGGAAAAATGTTTGGGTGCCCCGGAGAGCTGCTGCTGCTCATTGGGGAGCCTGTCCGGCACGCTGTAAAGCTCCCGGGCTATTGGCCTAAATGTGGCTGCAAAGAAGGTTTAATGTGCTGGAAAACGGCTGCTTGGGGGTTGAGCATTGTGTCCGTGTCTGGGTTTTTTATTCATTGTGTGAATACAGGGAACCTTCTTTTTTTTTTTTTGCAGTGGTTATGTTCCAAAAGAACGCGTGATAGGTGAAGTCCAAGTGGTAACCATTTTTTTTTTTACAATTTTTGTATAATGAAAACAAATAGAAGTATAGGCATTTTCTTATAATTAAGTTATTTAAAATATGAATCTATCCTCATTTTTATACGCTGGTCATCATGGGAAATGCAGTCTTCCTTCAGGCAAAACACTACCGCTTTTGTCCACTGGCCGCTAAAATCGACAAAAACTGAAACTTCTGTAGTGTTAATATAAAGCAATGGATTCATTCTGCCATTAGATCTCTGCCCTCTACATGACATTCTTCTTTTGATCCGGTTAGCGAAGGTACTGCATCTTCAGTTGAGGAGAACCATAAAGTATGAGAACTTTTCTCATACTCATCTTTGTGCCAAACGGTCTGTTGGAGTTGTCGTGTAGATCCTGAGTCTCCAGACTCTAATCTTCTTTGGTTGATCAGTGCACTTCCTGGGATAAGGATGCCCTGCAGTGGCGGTTCTACATGGAATAAATCCCCGGGCGACACTACCACTGAACTCTATCAATCAAAATCATTACGATGAAGCATCATGACGTTAAATAAACTGACGTTTTTGTTTTTGTTTTGCATAATTCAATTATCTCCTTAATATTCTTCTGGGCTGAATAACTCATGTTCTCTTGGTGTGAATACGGGGGCATGTTTGTTTCTTCTTTTTTATTTTTTTGCTCATTGTCATTAATTCATCTAAGTGGGTATATATTTGATTTATATTTATTATTGACGTAGTTAAATGTATAATAAAATAAAAACTGTCACCTGTGCCCCCCCCCCTCCAAGTACTGTGCCGAAAAGAATCTATACTTACTATTGCTTCACTGCCTACTTGGGCCTCCAAAGCCAAATTGAGATATCAACTAATTATATTCAAAGGTGCACCAGAATATGTCATTAGCCACAAAGGTTTTGTATATTTTTCCTGTTAACTGAGATATTTGATTCTTTTTTTTTTTTGTCTTCGAGTTTGAGGCTGCAGCAGCTTTTATGGATGTTGTAAGATTTTCAACATCACGGTGTGAACTTTTGACACTACCAGGCTCAGCTTCTGTGTCAGATCTCTCCACGAGGGAGAGCTGAAGGTTTGACTTGGCAAATGCTGGATGAGTTTTCCATTTTCTTCCTCATTTAAGTAGAGCCAGATGGGCCTGGTGGGAGTCAGAGAGCTACGGCACGAATCTCATCTTTAATCTAATAAAGGGGCTCTGTGGAGACTGGAATTAATCAGATCTGTTAGGGAGAGGAGCTTTGAACAGGAGAATGATGGAGAGAAAAAGTGTGGAAGCATTTTGAGTGAGGAGAGAACATGATTGGACTCAATGAACGATCCTGGTGGAGAAAGAGAGGGACTTGGAATCACCTTCATTTTCCTTTTGGCTGTGTGTGCGGTCTTGATTCATTTGTGCTATGATGGGACCACCAGTGCGTCGATAACAAACCAGAGTTAATTTAATTCCCCAGTATAATTTGAGCATAAAAACCTGGCCAAATGTACGGAAACGGGTCTGAAGAAATCTCCTTTAGGTGCTTATATTAAAACCTGCTTTCTAAATATAACTTTGGTTTACTTAGAATAAACTGGATTTTTTTGCTAATGTAGATTGTTTGGTTTATTGAGTTAAATGAAGTTTCCAATAAATCCCTGTTTAGAACGTTTCCTAGGTTTTGAAATATTTACATATTTGGGAATTATTTGATTATTTTTGCCTTTATTTTTTGCTTTATTTCACTAACTTAACGTTTTTTTTACTTTCATATACATGTTTGGTTCAACAATCCAGATCAACTCAGAGTTTTTTTTGGAAAAATGCACATGCAGGATTCAGATAACCTGTGTACTATAGCTTCCCTCATCCATTTACCTTAAACTTCATCTACCCTAATCTTCATCTTCAGTTTTTAAGTTGTTCAGTGTAATTGAACTCAATTGAATTCAGTTTATTGTAATAGCACCCATTAACAAAACATGTCTCAAGGCACTTTAAATGAAAGTAATTTCATTACAACCATACATACATTCATGCATGCTAAAATGTTTGTCCAGTTTAAGAAAATCCAGTAGATTGCATCCAATCATTGACTTGCAGCATTCACTCTTCCTGGATCAGAACACCAACACAATAATTTGTTTTGCTGACTTTACCGCAATCCCTCCTACTGAGCATGCATGTAGCAACAGAGAGAAAAATAACTGTCCTTAAACAGAAGAAACAACAGAAGAAAGTAAGGGTGAGAAGTGGTCAGATTGTCCTCTAGCAGCATAACTGTAGACGTAGCTTAAATCACATAACCCTGTACAGTGAGACATGAAGAAGGTAGAGCAACTGAGGACAGGAATTGCATTTGGCTGTCTTCTCTACCTCTTCCTAACCACCAAGGAGAGCTTTATGTCTGAAGGAGAAACCTAATATTTTCCATCCAAACATCTGTAAATAATGTCACCCTTCATCTGTCAATTCTTCTGTCCTTAAATATATCTTCGTTAATCCTTTTGTCCTCAACTTCGTCTTTAATCCATGTGTTTAAGTATGTCTCCTCAACCTCATTTTCCAATTTCATCTTGCATGTATCCATCCCCCCCCCAATCTTTCATCAACCTTCTCTACTCAACTTTCCATCCACATTTGTTTTTTCTGCTCAACTTCATGTTCCAGCTGTCCTTTTATCTCTCTTCCAGTTCATTCATTACTCTCTCATTCCATTAGTACGTTCATCAATCGATTATTGTATTTTTGCTCTATGAATTGACTAAGAAGATCTCTAAAACATTATATATTTTTAAAGAGAATCCTCACATTAAACATTCGTGGGAAGCCATAAAGTATGTTGGCATTTTTGTCACATTTCCTCACTGTATAAAGCCGTTTCTGAAATGTATCCTCATTTACGCCGATCTTCTGCTGTTCTTCTCTCTCGCTACAGCTGATAGCCATCTACGAGGAGCAGGAGCCCCATCATGGAGGCGATGGCACCAGTGCCAGCTCCACGGGGACGCAGAGCCCAGACTTGTTCGCTGCAGACCTCAGTGCCGGCAGTGGGGCCTTGGCGTTCCAGTCCTATCAGAATGCCAGCGAGATCGAAGTCACACCTTCGGCCCTGCGTACCAGTAAGTCCCTCACAAGAACATGGATTCAGTATGAAACAGAGGAGTTTGTAGATGAAACTAGAAACTAAACCACCCCTTGAAAATCAAAAGTTTCTCTTAGCATATATTCTTGAGTTAAATGTGGCTAATTGGTTCAATCCGTAATCTCCTGAATCAAATGTGTCACAGCGCAGGGTCACCTCCACGGGTTTTCCAATCAGCATATTTTTTTTTTTTTTTTTGACAATTCTTTCATTTTCTATCAAAAAAAAAAATCTGTTTGAGAAGAAAAAAAAAAAGACAGCAAATGCCACAAAGAGAGGAAAGAAAGTTACCCTATGTAATGTTGCATTTAAACTGCTTGTTTCACCTTAGTTACACTTCGCACCAAAGACTGCTGTTGTTAAAGAGTAAAGACTAATGTCACGGTTATTTCCTTTAGCTATTGGATTTTATATGGTTCTGCCTGGAAAATATGCATCTACTGTACTTAGCTTGGAGAAATATTTGTGAGCCTTGGAAAAATTGTTACATTTTGTATCTGCCAGGGCTGCGCAATATTACAAAAATGTGTAATTATGGTACTATTGCTTAAAAATACTAGAAAGTCCCCAACATTCCTCTTGAGTTTTAGTGTCATAGCCACTAAAAATCAGATGTGGATGTTAAGGGCAGGTAGTTCCCTTAACTGGGTTTGTATATATGTATATATATTAAATATATGCAGATGTATGTCTGAGACTTGAAATATACTGTAGTATTGCACCGAAGTTTACATTCCTCACATTTGCAATTGCGATATTGTGATAAAGATTTTAGTCCGGCATATACATAATAGAGCTCTCGGGTCTAAAATAAAAAATCATGATTTGGGTCATTATCTTTTTGATAGACTCATTGATTTATTTTTAATTGTCTGGCAAAGTCCTCCAGATTTTTATTTCTTATCTGTTGTTTAAAGAATATAAACTCTGACGAAGCGAACATTAAAAATATCCCACCAATAAATTACAATACAGCACCCATAAAGAAGTCATGCTTGAGATATAGATAATATAATAGGTGAATGTTCTGATATGTTACAACCAGGAACATGAAATCCACAATTGTTCTTTCACGGAAGTTTTTGCTGTCTTCATGAATGCCCCTGGGTAAAATGTTCGCCTTAGAGCCCATTAAAACGAAACAAAAACCTAATTTCCATGTAGAGCAGCAGCAAAAGTTGGTTAAAACTAGAGAAAAACAACATTTCTGAGTGGATGAGGCCTAAGAGAAACTTAACGATGGGTTTGATGTGCTTTTCCACTTATTCATCCTATGCCAACCCGTTGTACAATACACAATGTGTTTGCTTGTTATGACAACTCCTTGTTGCCCAAGCCACTCATTGCTGCACTTCTCCTAACAGTGAGAACCTTAAGTTGTGCTTGGTGGGAAGATCAGGTTATCTCATTTTATTATTATTTTAGTCGCAATTCAATTGGTGTTTAAATATACTCACAATTTTCCCCATAATAGATTTAGAATTGTTTAGAGAAGTAATTGTTCACATGTATAAATGTTTCCCGCCTTATTTAAATAATTGCCTATTTATATTACTTTACTTCATTACAGACTGCCTCTCTATGACTAATGTAGGCTTCAAGAATGCAGCGTGTCAGTGAACACTGCTAAAAACCTCTCAAGCATTGGCTTAACATCAAAAAGCAACAATAAATGAAAATGCATATAAAAATCCTTTAAAAGTAAGGATTGTTCTTATTAGAAAAAAATGACCTTTTTGTATTTATTTTATTAAAGAAATGAACAGTGACCTAATTTTCATCCCTACTAACAACTGTACTCCTATTAAAGGTATTGATTATACATAGCCAAACACCCAGATTGTAAGGCTGGTCACCGATGTTTTAATTGCATTTTGGATAATATGCTGAATATGAATTTGCTGAAAGAAACTGAAATCTTTGGCTTCGTTATACCTGCCAGTTACTTCCAATTTAGCCGCCTTGGTAATAAATTCCAACCCTGGCTAATTGACTTCATGGAGTCTCATCAGCTGAATTTTAATATGCGTTGAGCAAAATGTCTGACATGGAAGAGAGGGGATTTCATTAATTTTCTTTTTGAGCGAGTTCTTAATGAGAACGGCTCACGGTGGCTGATTTATGCAGCAGGAGATCCAGTCGCTGGACTTCGGGCTTCATTGGCCCAGATTTTCAGATGAGCTCACAACAGAGGAGACAGGCTTGGCAAACTGCAAATAAAGTACATTATCTCAATGGAGGCACCAAGTCTAAGACCCCACTCAAAAGAAGTTGTTTGTCAACAGAACAGTTTCTCAAAGTATTTGGGTCGTTTAAACCTGATTTGTTGTTGTGAGACTTCTTTAGTTTGAACATATTCTGTGTATCTTTGTGCGATCTTGCAGTCTCAAATGGTATACATATGCATTACCGAGGTTACATTTGTGTTAAAATATTTTACCCTTAATTCTACACGATTTAATTTAAAAACATGCATCTAAAGGAAACTAGTGGCTTCAGTTTGATTATTCTGGTTCGCTTGGTCGAAGTCAGGCCTTTACTTGGAAATGCTTTCTGCATTCTCCATCTTTCTTAGATTATGGAAAGCTCCACAGGATTTCTGTTGTATTTAGGTCTGAGCTTTTTCTAGATCATTCCAGAACCTTTCTTTTCTCACGATTGACATTATGGTTCCTTTTGACGCCTAGTCGGATTCACAATGACGCCGATGAAATCCTTCTTAAGCCCTCTAAAAGAAATCTGAACTGACTGGTATTTGAAACTAGAGTTATTCTCATCCACCAGTTCCATTTATTGAAAAGTAACCGCACAGCATGGTGCTGCCACCACCATGTTTTACATTTTTTAATGCCTTTGCTTTGTTGATGCAGGATAATGTTCTACAATAAAACATCACTGCTTAGTTTAGATTAGGAGATTTTTAGAACATCATGATGGGTAGAGCACAATCATTCCAGTTTTATTAGCGTAATGTGTTTTTCCACCATGTTTGAGACGTATGACAGCTTAAAATAAAATTTAATTCAGCAGCCCACTAAGGGATGTTGGCCTTCAGAAAATATGTTAAACACACCAAAAGAGGTCCTAGTTTAATAACATAAAGAAGTTAACACACATACACACATGCTGAATCTGTAGATACTCTAGCAACTCCTTTCCAAAACACACACACACGCTTGTTCACATCTCCAAACACAAAGTATTCCACTTCAGTTTGCTTTATTAGACACACACTCTCACACACGCACAAAAGCAGGAACTGTTCTAACACTGAAACAGAGCGATGCACAGACTGATCAGTTCATGAGAGTACGAGGAAATAAACAGCCAGGAGCAGAAATACACAGATAGACTCGGTCAAAGCTGAAGAATTGCTGACCCAATAAACGGATCAGCGTTTCCTGTGCGAGCAACTCTCCAACAGAACATGGGAACCGGACCTCTTGGCTACCAAAATACAACACTTATATTTAAAACACTTGTTTTATAATGAGTCTCTTCTGTGTTGTCCATCTGGTGCCTGAAGCCTGAGAAGCAGCAGATTTTCAGTGTCGTAACAGTGTTCTGTTTGCTGTCCTTGTTGGGAGAATTATTTGCACCTTAGCGTGCAACTTTTAAACAGAGTGTAGAGTTTTAGTGGTAGCCCATCACTCCCTCCTTTAAATTAGCCTTTTTTTTTCATGAGCAGTTTTGTGTTAGATTAATGTTATCCTTATCCTGATACAACCACACGATATTGTGAATCTGAGATTAATATACCCTGATTATGCTACTCACTAGTCTTATCAGCCAGAACTGTGATTTGCTATTAAGTAAAACATAGTTTGAGGCTCTGATGTACCTGTATGTTCAAGAACCGCATCAAAAAGAATGTTTAATTAATTTTCCAGGACCGGATAGTGCTGGAAAAAGAAATTGGATTCTGCAAAATATTACCATTTCCAGATTTTATTCCCTTTCTCATTGACTGTATGCTGCGAATCCAAATCCATAGACAGGCCCCCCTAACCAGTGTGCATTTCCCGCTGTCTTTATTCATGTTTAGCAAATAAACATAATGAAATATACTATAACTGGAAAGGTCAATGGGGATCAGTCCCCCTGTCCTTTCGTGTTTGATTTCTTTTAGATGATTTAAATGTGCTATATATATATATATTCCATTCATTATATAATACATTTTCATACTATCCACAGACCCATTTGTCCATTCATCAGTTCATCTATACAGGATGCTTCAGTCCATTAAAATGACTATTTATATCCCTAAATCCATCAGAGCATATTCCACACACTGACCCATCCTTCTAGCCATCGAGCTATTTCTACATTGGAAGAGTCTTCCATCCTCCCACCTTGTCGTTTCATTAATCATAATTTATTTCCTACACCCAGTAATTGTAGTGTTCATTTATTTGTTTTACAAACTCTATATATTTTAAGACTTACCACATTGGACGCGTCTACCATAAATTTGTATCAATTTTTTGTTGTACAGTTTAAAAATAGGGCAATGAAGAAGTGCAAATTTGATTAACATTTTTTTGTGTGTTGGAAACGGTTTTAAAAAGAAACAACACACTTTAAATGTTCTTGTTAACTTTTTATATCCAGAATGGTAGACTAGCATGTATTTTACACCCTATTTGTGCTGTTTATCAGATATGCCTCTTCATGTCCGGCGTAGCAGTGACCCCGCCCTCATCACCGTCAATGGACCGTTTAGCGCCTTGGAATCGCGAGTCCAAACTGAAGAGGCTCCATCCAGAAAGAACCCAACTCGCTGGTCCACTACCGCCGGCTTCCTGAAGGCTCGCCATGCCTCCGGAACAAACAGCCTTGAGAGGAAGGTGGGCATCGGATTGTCAAAGTGCAGCATTTTACTGCCTGCACATCAGTTTGAACAAACTTTAACTTCAAGGGGCCAATTTGTTTGTTAAACTTCTTTAAAAATGTACTACACTACAAACGACACCCACAGCTGAGATGAGACTTTGTGTCCATGTAGAGCAAAGGTTTGGACACGTACCGCAGCCTGCCGAGGGATGCGGGGACCTGGTCCAATCAGCGAGAGTTTCAGAGAGACACGGCCAGGTCATCGCTAAGCGCCAATCACCCCATGGTGGACCGATGGCTGGAAAAACAAGAGCAGGTAAGACTGTGTAAACACATTGAAAGACACAAACGCCTTTAATATCAACACCGTGTTTGGAAAGTTGATACGTTTGTGACTGGTGTCTGTCACAAGTGAAAGTTTGCATGGTTTCATATATGTTTAGCTAATATACAGATCATTTAAAAAACAAACTAAGTATACCCAAGCCTATTCATCGAATTTATTAGTTACCCGTAGCCATAATACCTTTAATAACATTATCTATTGTAAAACCAGAAGTTTCCTGTTTGGGAACAGAAGGGTTTGTTTTTAACATGATGCCAAAATAGAAAGGCAGCATGAAAGACCTGAGAGAGGGAGCTGTTCTGTCTGGCTCTCTAAGTAGACCGATGTCCATCATTCTGCAGAGATATCCATCACTTCTGGAACCAGTTGGACAGACAAGACTGCATTAGAATTTTTGCACAGCTAGATGTTTTCATAAAACCAAAGTCAGCACAAATCCTTCATACCAACTTTCAATTATGGTGGGAAAGGATGGATTATTGGGGCTTGTTTTTTAGCTGTAGCAGTCCTTCAATTAAAGCATGAACTTTACCAAATACCCAAGTATTTTTATAGTCAAGTTTGGGAAAAGTGAAGCTCGCTTCTAATTGGCTCAGTAACAGAGAGCGATGACATTGGACACAGCAAAATTGCTAAAAAAACAAAAAACAAAACTGATTTATAATGTTTTATTCTTAATTCAGACCTCAACTTGAAATATTTTTTTGTCATCAAATTCAGTTATGACACAAAAGAGAGGTCCATTGCGAAACCTGGGACAGATTTGTGTCCCTTGGAATGTTTTTTGTTGCTTCTAATTGCACTTCCAGGTAAAGACAACTGATCATTTTTCGTAATCCCTTAAATACTCGATTTTAACTGATCGTTGTATTTTAAATTCATAGTAAGTAGGACTTAAAGCACAACACAGACTCGTACTAAAAATGAGAAAGATAAGAAAATATGCCTAGATACAAACCTTTTAACTAAGCAAAAAACTCTTACATGCCGACCTTTGATATGACAAGCATGGATTTTTCTTCGTATGTTTTGGATCTAAACTCATTCATATATCTTTTTTTTTTTTTTTGACTTGGCTACTTTCATAAAAAAAAAATTATATTTAGGTATTAAAATGTACATAAAATAAACAAAACATGATATTAAAAGCTCCAAATAACGGTTTACATTTTTAAAAGTGACAAAAAGAGTGTGTTTAATGTAACGTTTGCATGGATTTTATTCTAATAAACTCAGGGTGAAGTGTTTTTCTTTTGCTGAAAAGTACTTCAGCTTAGTAAGTGTTCCCACTCGCTCATGAACCCACCACTGTTTCATATTTTTATGACTTTGTTAGTCTGGCAGCTCTGCTGTTGTTGCATTAACTTGGGAATAGAGTCAAATAGAGTTTTCGCTGTGATTTTAGGTTTGATTTTAGAGCACGTTATCTCAAGTGTGCATTATGTTTTAGTACGACGGGGGTTAAATGGTGCAACTCACTGCAGGATCGTGTCGTTATTAATAGCCTTCAGAAGTCCAGCCGACTTCTTTCCCAAGCACATATACACTTAGACTGGCTCCCACCAGCTTCCCATCCCTCTGACAAGCCTCACAGCCACATGAGCACTTACCGTATAATAATATTCATGTGTGGGGGTTGTTTTGTGCTCTTACTCTGTGTGACAGTATGAATCAGTTTGACGGCAGAGTTTACTGGAAGTGCGCTGTGGCAAATTCAGAAAACATGGTTTAAGTTAAAGAAAGGTGCAGAAGTTTTCCCAGTATTTGCTTCTCCAGCTGTGTGGTTCAGGTGTTCATCAGCAGAAATGTGCACTAACTAACACAAAACTGGTATTTACATATATAAATTAGGTAAAGGATTTTTTTGCTCTAACCTTTTTACTTTTGGACAGTACTGTGTATAAGTTGCATAAATACACACACTAAAATACATAAACACAGTATTACAAAAATATACTCTATGTTGTTGGAGTCTGGATGTACAGACTGATGTCTGAAGACTTTTTTTATTTGGTGTTTGGTTACAGCTTCTCAAGCTGCCCAGTCTTTCTCTTGGCTCTGCTGTGTTTAATCGTCTCACTGATTGAGAAACTCACTTTGTTCCAGGAAGGATGTTACAACACCGCTGGATGACGAGAACTGTGCAGCCGGTTTTCCAGATAAATCAAACAGAGGAAAAGCCCCATCTGCTAGCAGATTCCTGTGTACTCCCTAGCAATAGCCATTTTAAAAATAATACTAAATTATAACTTAAAACTGATCATATTAATGATTCAGTGCCTTATACGATGATAAACTCCTATTCCCACACTAATAATAGTCGCACTGTAGCTACAGAAGCCCTGGAGTAGGTTAGCACAAGTAAGGCTGCCATTCAGCCTGAACAATTGGGCCTTCTGACAATCACCTGCAGGCAAGGCAAGGGAAGTGTCTTTCCCAAGGACACAGCAGCAACGTGACTGCAATGAACAGAGCAGCGGCTCAAACTGCCAACCCACAAGTTGTGACATAGTTGTGACGTATACCCTATCAATGCTCGGTCGAACCCTCTTTTAGGTCTGCCTCAGTTCTTTGATCGGTTTCAGGTCCCTACTAAGATGACAGCATAGCACATTTTTCTATTTTCCTCCTGCCTGACATCTCCATCACCGACATTGTATTTCTCAGAACATGTCTAAACCATCTTGCATCAACCTTGCCTCTCATACTTTATCTCCACACTGTCCGTAGTTAACTTGTTCTGCTCATGGTATTCCTGCCTCCCCTTTCGTATTTCCACTAAAAATCCCAGCGTCTTTATTTCTGCTATCCTCAGATATCTTTTAGACAGAGCCACTGTCTTAGAACCATACATCAAAGACATTCTCTCTACCTTCCTATTGTCTTTCTGCTTCACTTTAGGAAACCTAAACACAGGTCTCCATCCAATCCACCCCAAGTTCTCTCTCTTTTTTTATACCTGTATTTTGCATTTTCTAATGCTTTTGATATGCCTGGATCCTACTTATTCACAGAAGTCGTCTTTATCACACTTGTTTCCTTGAGTTGCCATGTGACTGGCTAGTTTGCTTGTAGTATCAACATGAAACTGAACAGGTGTACCAAATAGATTGGCCAGTGAGTGTATTTATGCAAAACTATTGGAGATTGATTTCCTAGGTGTTATTTACCTCTCATATCGGTGGAAAGATTTTCACCATACCTGTGGTTCAGCAAGAACATATGAAACAGACCAAAGGGTAACATCTTACAATATTCTCCCATTGACCTTTTTTTCCTTTCTTTTTAAAAAATTTTGTTTTAGAAGTCGCGACAAAAAAATTTGCCATAAAAAAGCTATAGAGGCTTTTATCCATCAGTATAGGACACCTTCATCAAGACTACAATTAGAATAGTAAAGCGGAAGAGGAATCAGACTGCGAGAAGAGAATACCCAGTCATTTTAATTAGAGCCGGGAGTGATGAATTAGGCAAAGCAATTTCCTGGAGTTTGCTCCATCTGATCTTCCCAGAATAAATAACATAGCAGACCGGTTTTAGAACGGAGACTCGTATAATAAGGAATGCCTATTCTGCTGGTGTGAAGAATTTAGCTCCTTGTTAAGGCTTTGCTTTTTCCGACTGAAGTGATCCATATTAAAACTGGGTTGAGAAGAATGAATCCTGCTTTCTGCTCCGAAGTGGGTAATTGTGCGCCAGCAGCTCGCTGACATGCACAAAAGATGGGGGAGGGTGAAGAAGAAGAAGAAGAAAAGGGAACTACAGTAGTTTCGAGCTGCCTTCCAGGCTCCTGAAGCTACAAGCTCCCGTTGGCAACAGGTTGGGGGTCGCCATGGCAACAAGGGAGCGGTCAGTCTAGTGTGTATTAATGAAAGCTAGTTTGGCGGTGCAGCGGCTGCGAAGAGAAAGCCAACATACTCTGTTGTGTGTGTGCGTGTTTGTTAATATTACAGAGCTGTTTCTGCATCTTTCTTTGTGTGTGTGTGTTTGTTTTTATGATTCGTGCGTCATGTGTCAAAAAAATCGGAGAATTCTCCAACTGCATTGCAAATCAACCAATTACAGAGAAACGGAGGCGGAAAGCCAGAGAGTCTCCTGCAGTGTCGGTGAGCTGAACCTGCAGCAATCAACGCAGTAACACACACGCCGTTGGCTGTCTGGGCCAGCCTTCTGTCCTCACCTCTGCGGGTAGACGGCAGTCTCTGTGGACTCTTAAGTGTCACAGCGTGTCGGCTTGTATTTGTTACATCCACTCTGGTGCTTTTTTAAAATCTCCATGCTTCTGTCATCGGTACCTTGTTTAGAAGCTCGTTTGCCTTTTGTTTTAAATGACCTATTTATGTCCGTGTCTGATGCGTTGTGTGTTTGTCTAAATGAGTCTAAATGCTACAGTTCTCCACATTGAAGCTGTGGCTGCTCAACTTTAATGAGGAAATTTTTGCTGCTTGAAAGAATTCACCAGACAACTGTTACTACTGGTAGTCTTTTATTCTGGCGAACTGAAACAAACTCCAAACACAAGCTGAGAAATCCTTCAAAAATATGTAATCTGAACAAATGGTTAGCAAATATTATACAAAATAGAAAACCTTGATTTCCAGACTCTATTCCTAAGCGTCTGTCAACAATTTGCATCTGCCTGATTGTTCGTTTATCTGTTCGTCAATTCCATTGGATCATTTGACCGTCAACTTAATAGTTAATTTCATCCATCTGTCCATTATTTTATTTAGCCATTAAAATGTTTGTCAATCTCCATATTGATAGATCTATTGGGTTAGTCGATCATTCCATAGGTTCTATACTACTTCTATCCATCTGTTATCCTAGCTGTCCTGGTATACTTAGCATCTATCTAACACTCCTAGCTATCTACCTATCCATACTTACCAGTATCAGTAATAAATCTAATTTCAAATAAAGAACAAACATTCCAGGTCTTTCCATTTTTTTTAATTTTATTTCTGTTATCAGTCCTATCTGTTCAAAAGACAACATAGAAGTGCTTTTCCTATAAGATCTTAACCTATAAAAACATGATGTCCTTGCTATCAAAATAAATGCAGTTGATAATACTCCCTTGCTGAAGGTTAGACTAATTCTTTACCAAGTCTAACGAACAAGTCAGTTGTATTTTCACTGGGGGATGTTTGCAGAAGAGGTTGGTTTGATTCACTTTTTGTTTGCATGACCGCTGGTGCGCTCTCGTTTATTAGCCTGCTGAGGATCCCTCGAAGCTTTGTGAAACATCTGCACGCACTCCAATCAGACACTGAACTCCCATGCGGGAATATCTGCATGCATTATGCTGCTGCACACCCGGACCTGATGCATAAAATAAATGCACAATTTCAATGCGGGAGTGCTGCTTGTGCTGATATACCGGGATCACAAAGTTGCACTACAGCAGGATGATACAAACATCTTCAAGTTCACCCTGCACAGCCTTCAGACTAACAAGTTTGTGTGCAGCACGTACGTTTAGTGCAGGGTTGAGTCCCCCAGGTGCGTACTGCAGATTCAGAAGGATAAATCATGCAGGCCCTAGCCATACGCTCATAAATCACTTCAGACTGTGCGAATGTTCACCTGAATGTGCATGCATAATGTACACAAAAACCGATATGTTTAAACCTGGTGTCCTATCAGGTTCACTGTGGTATGTATGATGTTTTTTGTGTTGGGCTTTATGTTTCTGTATGCTGTGTTTGGGGGTTAGACTGATGAAAGTGAAGCGCTGCGGCGTTTCTAGGGGGGCAGGGTCTGTGTCGGCGCAGACCCAGTGGCCAGCAGGTGCCGGTGTGGAGCTGTTACTGAAGGCCTGCACGTTTTTGTGTCTCTGTGTGTGTGTGCATGTTTTTAACTCTTCTGTTGGTGTTATGTGCTGGTGTTGTGGGAAGGGATGCACAGATAAACATTGTAGGTGTGTGTTTGTGTTTGCAGATGTCTGAACATTTCAGTGTTAATCTGCAGGCACCTTGTTATAAAGAGCCCTTTAGTCTGACAATTTTCTCACTTTTCCATCTGTATTTTGAACCTTATTGTTGCGTCTCACACCACCTTTTTTTTGTGTGTCTCACTCACCACTCTGTTTCTAGCCTTCACATTAGATCATTATGCCTTTTCTCATTGTCTGCATTTACTCCTCTTCCTTCCTCTTATGTCTCACCTCTGATAATCTTCACTCTGCCTTTCATATCCAGTCTGCACATGTAATTTGCTAACATCTATCAGTAATTGTGGTCTTTTTGTTCAGGCAGTGATTTAGAGACCATGTTGTTGGTATATAAGGCGAGATCTCTTTCTAATCTTAACAAAGTGGACTCTGAACAATCAAAATATAACCAATCAACAATTCAGACCTGAACCTAGTAGTGATGTGCTTTATCAAAAGTGCTTCAGACTCATATTTTCTGCCTAAAACTCTATGAAAAATATCAAATGAAATCTTTATTCACATATTTTTCAAAGGGTGGACAATTTGAAATTGCTACAGGGGTCATGGGGTTGGCACTAGACCTAGGTAGCACAGAAACCAAAACACTGGGCTTGAATTGATTAGCTCTGGCCATAAGAACATTTTGTAAATCAGTGTCCGAGGACCTGAGGAGTCTTCATGGGTCAAATCTAAGCAGCAACTTTGAAATATAGCCCAAGACCTTAGTGCTTTCTGGAACAATGGATTTCCAGTTCCTGACACCAAAAATACAAATGCAAATAGGGTTTTAAACTCCAAATGCTGAGAATATTTGCATTTTTACTTAAACAAGACAAAAAATTGTGTGATGACAACACAATCACTAAGATCTTATACCATATACCGTAGCCCAGCTACGACTTGCAACTAGGTAAAATGCAACTAGTGTCTGTATTACAGCCCAAGGGAGTAATCTTTGACCCTAACTTACTCACAGTTCTTTAGACAGAACCTTAAAGTTATACATTCCCTAGAACTGTCACTGCACCTCCAACTACTCAGCTGCGGGGAGGAAACATGGTCCATAGTCCAAGCCTACATGTGCATGCTGAGCAAGTGCTCCCTCAGCTACCAACTGAGCGGGAGCTTCTAGACCAGAGACCACACGTTCACATTCCTGCCACTAATTGATCTGGTAACTGTAGCGGGTTTTTGCTGCGTTCGTTGAACCTTTCTGAGCCCACTCGGATCTCGGATATGACGTCACGTTTCCACTTTGAGGGTTTTATTAGGCAAGGCAAGTTTATTTGTATAGCACATTTTCGTGTACAAGACAATTCAAAGTGCTATTAAACTTTCCGACGTCCGACTCGTAAGACATGAAAAACATCAGGAACGCTGTTATTGCGGTAGCACTAGCCGAGTACCAGGCGCTCCAGGTTTGTTTATTCCCCATCCGATTTTCACTTCATTTCATTGTTCATCTTCTGCTAGCAATCCTAGAGACATTTAGCAACACCAGTTTTAAACAAGTTTTCGCTACAAACACGGACCCCCATACCCACATTTACGGACGCAGAAAAAGTCATGAGTTATTGAAATCGTCATTTAAACCAACATAGTGGTCCAAACATAATGAAAATCAAACTTCTTGAAATCCAAGTCAGAAATTTTCATCGGTCTCTTCGGGGTTCATCCGAGAAAGAAAGAAAAACGTCAGAGTTTATCTCGGACGTCTGAGCGTGTCGCTTGGCAACGTTCTCGGACGTCCGAGTCGGATGGATAAATAAACGGACCATTTGTCATCTAGCATTGCTGCTTACAAATCCCAGCTCACCGTGCTGCCAGGCTTCCCTAATTCATTGAAAGTTTGTTTCTGGGCAGATTTAAATTAGATTAAGGTCAATTTTAACATCGTTTTGTCTATTTCACAGTGTTTTTGTGTGTTTTGGAAAGTTATAATCCTTAAACTGCTTAGGTACAAACAGGCCTCCAGTTCCTGAGCATAAATGCTGTTTATAACTTATCGACTTGATTTTTATCATGATGTGAGTATACCTGTGGTGAAATGTACTGTATTTTCCTTTTATCGATGTACTGTAGTTTCCTATTTACCTGAATGAGGACTGGCCTAACAACACAGCCTTGTTAAGAAAACCGTTTTCTGATTTAGTTATTTTTTTAAGTTTAAAGTTAAAGGAAGGAAAGAAAAACAAACTTGATTCATCAATGGTTTTATGCTCCGTCCTTTACTCGTTTTGATCAGAAGTGACTTTATCCTCTTTATCTTCCTTTTCACTTCACTCTTTTGTTTTGTTCCTTTAATTTTTCTTTCTGTCTTGAGATTTTCACCATCGCATTGATCTTCTGTGATTTCTGGGAGCGCAGTTTGCCTCCAGCTGGGAGGGACATGATGAGGAAACGCGGAGTAGGGAGATGAAAGACCACTCTCATTCTCGCGGGCGTGAGATGCTTACCTGAGGGGATTCTCGATCTCAGCGTGCTGCCTGCTGGCAGGACAGTATAGAAACTTGCACAACCATAAAATGTGGTGATCATCTCATGCTACCAAAGTCTAATTACACCAAAGGAGAGGCTGGCTCGGGTTGGACAGATGGCAGGTGTTTGTGGAAACATGGTACACCTGTTGAGGTTCAGAGTTAAACTCAACAAAGCAGCAAATCGGAGATGAAAATCTCAGATATGTAAAGCCGCCATGCTCCGCCGGTTTATGAACAAGAGAATTTATCAGCGGTTTATAAAGCGATCAAAGACAGGACGAGAAGGATGACAACAGCGGCTGCTGGATGTTATCACAAGAGAGGGAAGCGGGGAAGCGACAGAACAGGAATGCAACTGATTAATGAAGTCTGGTGAGCTGAGAAAACCTGCTCATTGAAAAAAAAGAAATGCCCGATTCTGCAGTCCAAACCAGCTTAAACGTGAAAATGCTCTAATTTTAGAGCTGGTTCTAGACTGCTTCGTCTTCCCTGGGCGTGTGTGGGTTTTCTCCAGGTTCTCTGGTTTCCTTTCACAGCATGAAAAACATTGAAGTTTGTTAAGTGGAGATTTATAAATGTTTGCATATAGAAATACAATCACAGAACGGCTGAAATCCTTTAATCTATTTATTTTTAATATACTTTTGTCCAATGTGTTTTCATGTCAACCAATTAATGTAAAATCATCACTCAGCTGCCTGTAATAGCGCCATATTCTCTGCCTCCGAGGTGTTCAGCTTTCTGGCTGATAATAGTAGCCACTCCCTCCTAGCTCTAAAAAACCTTTAGCTGACACTATATGGTACGTCGAGCATAACATCTGTTGACAACGTGGACACATTGTTGATGACTAACTGCAGTCTTGCTTTGTGTGATGACAGCGACTAAATGCTTTAAAATTCATGCAGTTACAAGGAAAACAAAATAAAAAAAATTACCTGAAGCTGTTGGATCAGACCAAAAGGTTATTTGTCCTTTATGATGGAGACACGTTGCACATTGTTTTGCTTCCATACACACAAGGAGTACGTTTGTGTAAATATTGCACTAAAACTCACTATACGTTTGATTATTTTTAAATGTTTTTTGTACATGAACCTCTCACTAAATGCTGCTGCCGTTCCCTAAGCTTAAATTTATCTTAGGTGTTTGGAAGAGGAACAAGCTGTTAAGAAATGATTGGTGTAATTTTCATTGAGAACAGACTTGAATTTCTCTTTTTCGTTGCGAGATCTTCATTTGTTTTGTGTTTCAGTCGGCAGCCAATTACCGTTTGGTGCAAATGCTAAAGCTAAAGCGATAACCTTTAAAGTGTTTATAGGGGCACCTTTTTCTCACCGGGAACTTGTTGCTGTTTCAGTCAGGTAGAAGATGCCCTTCAGTCTGACAACAGTGTCACAGTGTGCACTATACTGTTTTCGGTGTAAGCGGTGCCGTCTCAGAGGGACGTTTTAGCTCCACTGGGAGTCTCATCCAGGTAAATGGTGCATTTTGCAACAATCTGCACAAGAGGCAGCAGCCCACCGGGGTCACCTCGGCGTCAGGGCTACTGTTTCCTGCAGTAGCTCCCTTAGATCTGATGAAACATATACACTTATTTACACTGCTCTTAAATACGAAAGAAATATTCTGGAGACCCCCAGTCCAGCTAATTATCTCTGGCTTCAGCCGGAAATATTTGCTATTCTTTCTGGTGAAAGATTCCCTGAAAATGTCACTATTTCATCCTGATAAACAATGAAATGGTTCGGCACACAGTATACACAGTATTCCAATAATCTTAATTTACTTAAGTTTGATTTTGCTTCCAGGATATTTCACTGTGATGCCAGAGCGCCATCAAAAGTGGAACAGACTCCTACCATTGTGCAGAGAATAAGGTTTTACTGCAGCAAAGTTGCAGACTATGTGGAAGCGTGCAAAGTAAGACGAGAGGGAAATGTAATAAAAACAAGATCCAAGATACTTTAGATGGATGGTAAATTTGCAGAAACACACGCCTAAGTTCACCTTAAAACAAAAATAAAACAAGAATACGATAAAAATGTTTCCAGAAAACAAGAGAGGGAGTCTTGAAGATAGGAGCAGGGCAACTTTTTGAGTTTGTTGGGAAAAGGGATGGTCACACGTCTGGTGGCAGGAAAGTCCTGCAGTTCGTTGTGCTCTAACTTCTCCTGCTCTACAACAGCTCCTTGGTTTGGGTGGGAGACATTTTCCAGCAGCGATGGTATTTTAGTCCGTTTTTAATTTTTTGTCTCCTACCACCCGCGCTGAGTGGAGGAGACGTTCTAAAGCAGAGGCAGCTTTCGTTTTTGGCTTTTTTTCCAGAGTGTTAATGAGATTCTGCTTTAAAAATACATTTAAATAATTAGATGACAACATCTAGTCTCACTTTGTTTTGTTTGAGATTGTAACCCGCAGTTTTGTGCCGCTGGTTGTAAAACTAAAAGAAAAGAAAACTGAAAAATACATCCACATTTGAACCGACTGTCGTCTGCCATCCTGTGAATGATCTTTGTCACGGTTTGTTGTTCCTCTGCACCGATCGTCTTTGCCTGTCCTGGCTGTCATTCTCTTTGAGTCGCTCCCTGTGTGTCTCTGCTTTTCCTCTTATCCGTCCCATCACTCACTTTAGCTCCTCTCTTGCAAGAAAAGCTGTTTTCTGATGTATTGTGCAGCATTATCCTCGGGATGCAACTTTTAGATGTTATAAAGTGAGATCCAAACCCGTTAGGGATCCATGGAAACACTGAAACGGAGTTTAGAAACATCTCGGACTACAGATGAGTCCAAACCGAGAAGGAAAACGTTTCCGCTTGTATGAAATCACTGATGATTCCTCCCTTCGGTAAATCCTCAGGTTTTCAACGATACCGTCTGCTCATCTGGAAGCAGTCATCAAATCTGCTTTAAAGGAGACTTACATTTGTGCAGGGATTGGATTGCTTGCCGTCTTGCAGTGAATTGACCATTGACATCTGTCAAACATCTCAAGACTTATGAGCGCCGCCTTGTTTATTTGATTCTTATTTGATATTTATTTATACAAATAAAAGACATTGCGAGTAAAAGACATTTTCTGGTTTTAGATAACATTTTTGTCTGCCTAAAGGCCAAGAGCGACAGGATGTTTCTCACCTTCAGGATCGATCTAGTAATTAAAGCATCAGAGTTGGCAGAGTGAAGTTTTATCACCACATCCCCCCTGACGCGCATAGATTCCACTCAGGTAGCCTTTGATGAGCCTTTTGAGCGCTTTCTATAAGGGTTTGAGTGGAAATCTAAAGGCTCATGTGTTAGATGAGCAAAGTGCATACCTGTTGGGAGTTGAGTGTTTGAGGCTTCCTTTCTTGTTGGCTTCTGTGAAAGGCTGAAACACTCTCTGACCCAAACGCCTGTGTTTTTATTTTTTATCCCACTTCTGTGAGCTGCATGTACGTTATGAAGTTAAATGGAACTGGAGGGATAGCAGATCTTACTTTAGAGTTGTAAATCTTAAGAAAATATGTTGCCGGGTTTTGGTGATGGGGTACCCAAACAAAGCAAGTTGGACTGCTTGATGTCGGCAGTTGTTTTCGATGGAGAGACGTTTCATTTTAAATGTAATGAATAAGTTCTGTTCTTTCAGTGAATTAACTTGTTAGATTATCTATTTATTTTTATCAATTTTTAGGTCACAAAACTCAGATATTTCAAGGTTTCAAGAGAAACTGGGTTAGGCCAAACGTTATTTACCAATATAGTAGAAGAAGAGCATGTGAGTGAGGACTATAAATACCTTGGACTTCAGCTGGGCAACATACTGAACAGGTAAAACAACAGTAAAGCAGTTTACAAGAAGAGATAGAGCTAATTGGACTTTTTGAGAAAGCTTAGGTCCTTCAGCATTTGCAGTACTGTTCTCCAAATCTAGAATAAGTCTGTTGTCGACAGTGTAACTTATTCTGTCATCATTGGATGTGGTAACATCATCATGGCCAGGAGCGTAAAAAGGGTCATCAACTTGATAAAAAAAGACTGATTAAAAGGCTGTGATACCACTGAAGGCAATGACACGATGAACAATTCCCTAGAAAATGGAAAGACAATAATCAATAAATATGGATAGCCATGAGTTTCCTCTTTATCAGGTAGTTAAACAACAGAGTATCTTCAATCAGACCCTTTTCTCAGATTCTTTGTGGTTGAGACTGCTACAGGAGATCCTTCCTCTTCATCAACTGTTTAAAGAACCTTTGATAATAACAGTTACAACAACATTTAATTTCCATCTGAGATTAATAAAATATTTTCAATTTTGAATAATGAGATTGACCAATATCTCTATTTCCAATTTCCACACAAGCTGTTATTGCAGCGGCCGCAAAGTAATACTTTGGGACTCCGTTAATTTCCTGCGCTGACCCCAGGTCTGGCTATGCAATGTTTATTCTTGCTTTGTTTTCATAAATCGAGCTTGGAGCTCATTGTTATTTCTGACACCCCGTTAGTGGACAGTTTGTCAAAGAGGTGTTTAGCTGTAACGTATGGATGCGGTCGCATGCATCCAGGTGGGTTTGAAAGTGATGGTGTTGCCAAAGTAGCTGGAAAGGAGGAGCAGGCAGCACTTCATTAAAGTGCAGCAGTACTGTGCTATTTCTCCGCCTTACATACACAGCATGCACCAACTACTTCATTTAGTCTTAGAGATAAAAAACAAAATAACAAGCCTCGATGGATCTTCCATTAATCTTTAATGAGTCGCCAGCCCTGCCTCTTCCCCCGGCACATTCTGGAAACAAACAATGACTCGGCTGGAAAACCCTTTGTCCGCTTGTACTGCTGCCTTCACGCCGGCTAGGCATTGACCTTAAATTATTTATGCTGCTATCTATGTGAGCCGCCCCAACCTGGGAATAAGCATTGTTTCTAAGGGACAGTGTGATTGTAAAACTGTGATTTACTGTTTGTATCTTTGACTGGACTTTTGAGCAAAGAGTTGGACTTATTGTCCTATTTGTCATTGACACTGCCCTAGTCAGCACGTATAGCTGCTAGAAACTCAGGAGTTAAATAACAAAAAGCTTGAATCTTGTAATTCCACTGAATCATTCTCTCTATTGGCATTACTTGTAGCATAGTCTCTAAACTGATTTCTTTAATAGAAATTATAAGTTTTTTTTTTTTTTTTTGTTATCTGAGAAAGTACACGTAATGTAATTATACACAAAAATTTTCATTTTTGTCATTTTTTTTTTAGATTAATTTTGACAGAGCTAAAAATAAGTCAAAACTGAAAATTATCAGATCAGAAAATGAGTATTATCATCACTGAGATGTAAAAGTCGGGTGGAAATGTTGAATATAAAAAATTATGTAATGTTTTTCCTCCCAAAAAGAAGGATTGATATGCAATGCACATCAAGGATGCGTTCATATAATGTTTACATGCTATCCTCTTTATTCCTATTTAAGAGGTTTGGCTGTCACTGGCCAGTTATATTTCAGCTATGATCCTATCCTTTTTTTTCTTTACTTTTTTCTTGATATTCTGAGATATTTTTCATTTCAACTGCATGCTTCAAGAAAGTAATCACATAAAACAACAAAAAAAGTTGTTTTTTCTCTAATTGACCCTAATATACAGAGAAATCCTTCTTGTTCCACATAGGCAAACAAAATGAGAAATATTTTTGTCTCAAGGGATTTCCTGTAGATTTTTGCAAATCCTTCCATATTCTGTGGAATTCTTGTAAAACCCCTACAAGCAAATACCGGAGAAAGAAAAACTTGTTAATACATTTATTTTATCTGTCAATTTTAAATGCAATTCCTGGTGTGTGCCAGTTAACTAAAACTGGCTCTTTCATTGGGTGTTTTTCCACAGAATGATGAACTAAAACCTGTTGCTAAATCAACAAATAGAAGGTGAACCAGACAAAGGTCAACCTTTTACATGGTCATCTCATTTCTTAGAACTAAATACTGTAAGAAAGCAGTGGGATGAACTGAAGGGAAGACAGAATAATGGAGATACCAGGATGCTGGAGGCTCTAGAGAGATTCTGCAGGAAGGAATAGCCAAAGATCTCTATCTCTCTGCAAGGTCTTACCCAGTGAAGTTTTATATTACACAAAGTGCTGTCCAATTCACAACTACAAAGATCTAGGTGAAGGTTTATTTTTTTTATAGACAACTTGTGCTGCTGTAGCAAGAAATTCATTAATTTTAGGCAATTTATACCTCTGCGGCAGCACAACCAATAATGGCAGGAGGCGTGTCAGTTTTAATAAACCAGTCAAAAGTCTGCGCACCCTGTTTGACATGCCAGCATTCATCCACAGCCCTGCAGCGGCATGTCCTCCAGCCAAGCAAAGTGTCATGGCAACCGTACGGCAGCCAGGGTAACGGCAGGCTCATTTTCATACCGATGAGGCCAGTTGCCGGGGAGGTCTGAGCCGTCGCTGCTGCTTGCTTGTATCTCC
>JAVLVB010001217.1:641648-710365 GCA_032876305.1 Orestias chungarensis | reverse complement strand
TGTGTGTGTGTGTGTGTGTGTGTGTGTGTGTGTGTGTGTGTGTGTGTGTGTTTGTTTGTGTTTGATTGCGAGGGTTCAGCTTGACTGTTTAAAACTCATACACACAGTGTGATGAGTGAGGAGAACAAAGGACATGTGAATCTGAAGACATTAAGACGGTTTGAAGGGCATGTATTTTTATACCTTAGGAAGACCACCTCCAGTCTGCTCCTCCTGGCTTCTGCAGGTTTGCCAATCGGCCTGATTTTGTTGGGTTTGTAGCAGTTGAGTTTAAGGATGTGACACATCTAAAGGATAATTGGAGATAAAGAAACAACATGGGGAAGATGTCTACCAAAGATGCTGGATCTGATTTGGGTATTGTACTCAATATCTCCTAACAAAAGTGTATTTCTAAGTTTGCTACCACAAGGGGGCAGAAAATCACCAAGTTGTTTTAGGAAATGAGGGTCAAACGGGAGGAAGGTTGACTTGACTCTGTACCTTGAGTCTCTGTCTCAAGCAGAAGAATAGAGTTACTGACATGTTAATCATGACAGCTATTTGGACATGAGAAGGAGAGGAGATCTGGAACAGCTGCTTCCAGAAACCTCTAGAAAAAGCCTCTAAAGAGACATCGTCCTCTTTTTACATTTGTACATTCTTGTTAACAGAAAGTACTGCTTGATCAGTGCTTCGATGTATTCCGTCCTATGTCCGTTTTTGTCCATGTTCTGCTTGGGTTTTCCAACTGTGTCGTTGTTTTTCTTTATATTTCCGCTACTAAAATATCTGCATGCTCAAATTCGAGATTTCTTCTTTTGTCAGTGGCCCAACATTTGTAATTTTTTAAATTTATTCCTGACACCTTAGGCAGAAACAGTCAAATTACACCTCCTGACTGGTCTCTACCAAACCTTTGGAGCTACATTTTTCAAACGCAAAGGAAGAACGACTGTATGGAATCATACACACTGGATCCCAGAAACATGTGTCTTGCGGGCGAGCAATACAATCTACTAATACAAGCTGATTTTGTGCATGAATCTGCAAAGAACAGCTGTTTATAAAGAAGTTATAAAGCTAAATATCCTTAACGTGCACGAATTCAGAACACAACATCAGCTTGACTCGTCGTAGTTCTGAACTGCATTCATTTATGTAATTAATCTAAGGCAGTCCTCAAACATATGAAATGAAGCTTGGCACGCAGCAGACGTCTTCTTTGTCTTCAACCTTTGTTCTTTTGTTTTTTGTTCTTTTTTTTGGTTTTGTTTTCCAGGATGAAGAGACCGGAGAGGATGAAAACGGGCGAATCCAGCCGGTCGGCCGAGCCGACTCTTGCGTGAAGCACGCTTCAGTCAGTTCTCTGGAGTAAGTCAGCCAAATCAGCTTCATTAATTAGCCCTTCTGTGTGCACTTCCGTCTTGTTTGCTATCAAAACGGAAAAGCTTGAGTGAGGTGACCTTTCAGCTGAATTTCAATGAGTCGGAATGCTCAGTCCCTAACACTAAAAAAAGACAGAAAAGAATTCATTTTACATTTATATATCTTGTTAATGCTTCATCTGAAAATATTACACCATTAGTTTAACTGTGACAAATGATCTAGTATATATGTGCTTGATTGATGGAGATTTAAACAGTATTTGTTTAATGAATGAACTGTAAGGTTTTTCACTGATTTTGTGCCCAAACGCCAATTTATTCTGATAAAAGTTTTCTTAAACTGCAGTTTAATTTAAACAAACTTAAAACTCAACAACACATCTGTGGTAGTTTGGGAAAGAGACTTCTAAACTCTTATGCAGTTGAACTAGGAATACAAAGGACAGAAAATCGGGTGCCGTTTTCTGTGAATAGAAAAAAGAAATGATTGATTTTGCTCAGGAAAGTGAAAGATAAAGTTAAAAAGTTCGATTAAAAAAGATAAATAACTAGGCAAACAGTTTACGTATTAAACCAAGTTTCAGGTGAGGGGTAAACGATGAAAGGTTGTTTGTGCACGGCCTAACAGTGACACTCTTTCTTTGATAATCGTCCCCAGCTTGTTTCCAGCATCTCTTTCGGAGGATAAATACGTTTTTTTTGTCTCTTCTTCAGATACTTAATCGTCTGTGGAAAAAAACTCTATGGGTCAGGTTCCGTGTCACAGTCCGAGTTTGTTTGTGCAAAATGTCTTTCCAAAGCGGCCCCCCATTTGCATAATTATCTTTTGTGGGTGCAGAATGATCCTCAACTCTCCGTCAGAGCTCGCCCACGCATTAACCTGTTCCGCTCCCGTTATTAACAACTGTGCTTTGTTTTGTTATCTTTGCTCCGTTGCATGCCTCCAGCTTAATATGCAGGTATGGTGTTATTATCCCTGTGATTTCACTGAGAGTCTGGCTTTCTCCAGCCTTCTTAGCTGTCAACAAGGGGGACCTTTCTCTCCCCAAGCTAATCACAGCCGTCACATCTACGCTTCGAGCAGATTAGATGTGGCGGCTTTTAAAATATGCATGTTTTCACAGCCAGAAAATACCTGAGATTTTTTTTTTTTTTACATTTGAAGGGTCAAAGTATGTTGCTGACATTGTTTATCTTGATCTATGAGCATTTTTAAAGCATGACCTACTGTTCTGCATCTTGTGTGTTCCCCTGTGGGGCTTTTTATTAACTACTATTTAGAAAAGTATACTGAAGGACAGTAGAAACGCTGATAAAAGCAGCCTTTTGCCTCATCAGGAGATGTATAAATATGTCTGTGAGAAGACCCTGATTTCAACAAGCTGATGAGTTGATCCTACATCCTGTCAGGAAGTTTTTACAACTTTTCTTTCAGCAGAGGAAGTTGCATTTATCCTCAGGGAACTCATTTTTTCCCATAGGCTCAATACAGCAAGTTTTTTTTTTCTCAATGTCTTGCATTGTTTATTCGTTTTTGGTTCCTTCTCAACTTTTTTACTATTGAACACATTTTCTACTAACTATCATGGATATCATGACTTCCTCAATTCTTTATTTCTAGTTCTTCAATACTTTCTTCACTCATTTTCAGTCTTTTCTTATACCCCACCACATCTGCATGCAGCATTGCTGAGTGTGGGTGTTAAAATAGCGTGAAAATGATTTAAAAGTAAAAGCATTGAAAGTGTGAAGAAATGCTGGTCAAACCGGAGAAGTTTTGAGGCGACTTTTAAAATCTTAAAAGTAACAGAAAGAAATGGAAAAACATTAAAAACATTTGTTTTCAACCCAACCCAAAGTTTAGGTCTTGGTCTTTTAAAATTGTGGTATTGCTCTCTTCGTGAAACAGTCTTAAAACCTCCAGGCTCCTTTTTATCCATCATAGGATGTATTTTAAGTTTTTTGTTTGGTTTTGCTTTCTTTTAAATGTATTTTCCAGCTTTCTGTTTCTATTTAAAAGTGCTCTGGAGTAATTCATCCCTTCAGTGTCATGTACATTTGCGTTGACATCTACGTAGTCACCTTCTTATGTTAGGCTACCAGTAGATTGTAAATTATTTATTAAATACATATTTATCAAAGCAGGT
Source organism: Orestias chungarensis (assembly GCA_032876305.1). Lineage (NCBI taxonomy): Eukaryota > Metazoa > Chordata > Actinopteri > Cyprinodontiformes > Cyprinodontidae > Orestias > Orestias chungarensis. The sequence goes on along the minus strand of JAVLVB010001217.1, from coordinate 706,851 downwards.
AAGGTCTCTAAAAAAAAATTGCTATGTAACTTTCTTAGGTCTGTAAAAAAAAAAAAAGCAAAACTAAAAAGTAGAAAAGGGTAAATAGAGTAAACAACCGGGACCAGTTTAACTAGTCCTAGTGTAACTAGTGTTTGATCTGTTTAATTAGTTTTCACTGCCGTTTTTAGAATTTGCAGTTGAGGTCTTGGTACGGTAATCCTTATACTTCTTTCTATTAAGATTCAGTGAAGAAATTCTTAAAATGGTCTAGATTGCCGTATTTTTCCACTAATGTGTGTCTTGGTTTGATCATAGATCCTAATTCCAGATGCTTGATTATGCTGAACTATCCTGTATCAGAATTCCACTTTAGAAAGTATGTACAAGTTAGTTTAATAATTTATTTTTCAAATATTAATAATAAATACATAAAATATATAATTTACTTCTACAACAGTAAAATAAACAACAAACTAATCATCCATAAGTAGAAAGGGAGGTTAAGATTAAATAGTTTTTGACCTGCAAATCAGCGAAGGTTTGAATTAACATAAGAGCCTTTTTTGTCATGTTGTTTTGTCTTTTTTATGTTTCTTGCACTGCCTTATTTGTTTCTTTCGTTTTTTTTGTTTTGTTCTGTTTTCTTTTACCCACATGGTGTCTCTTCTCCCACCCACCTTATCCACACCCCCTCGGTGCCTCTTGTCATCCACCCGTTTCCCAGAGACATTGTCAAACTGGTAGAGGTGTCAAACGACGGCGGGCCCCTGGGGATCCACGTGGTGCCTTTCAGTGGCAGGGACCGCAGGTAAAAATGTCCAGCTGGCCACAGACGCTCAACGATTAAAAAAATTGTAAAAAATGATCTCAACTATGATAACCTGCATAGAACACTGCATATATCTAAAAACCAGAAATAAATCCAAGCTTGGTGGATTAGTGCTTTACGAAAACGAACAATTATTTTTTCTGTTCTGGATCACTTCACACCCAAATATCTATGCATTCCGGAGATTCCTTTTGCAAACCTGAATCCATCCATATGCTGCTAACACACACACACACACACTTACACGTTTTCCAGCTTTAGCGTCGGGAAGCCATTTGCCAGTTTATGATGATCAATCACGGCTGTTTGGGTTTCTCCGACAACCGTCTTATTCCTCTGTGGCTGCTGTCGCATATGTTTTGACGTCGTTCAAAGAACAAACTGAGCACAACGTACAGCCGTGCACCTCCCTCAAAACACACATGGAAGAAAGCTGTGGGGGAAAAAAGGGGAGTTTTAACATCTGATTTAGAAACAACCACAGGAGGTACAGATATTCCATGAGTCTTGTGCGGCATGGAGAAAATTGGAATTTGATTGTTTTTTCAGGTCAGGATAACCCTGGAAAATTAATATTTCCACATGTTAAAGCATAGAAACCCATTCTGAGGCTCCCTTTTACCAAAAAAAAACCTCCCGCAACTCCGTAAACCATAAAGGCAAAAATCCGCTCCATGAAAGTCTTGAGTCCGAACTCTCTTGAAAACAAAGCATATCCCTTTTCCTCCAAGTCTCAGCTTAATCAGCCTAAAAGCAAATTTATAATGCACTTTTCTTTTTATTGGGAGAAACATCGTTTCAAGCATTGCAAGAAGATTAAGGGGCTCGGTTCTCATCAGAAGAATGGCCTACCTTGCTCTTCTGCAAATCAAATTGTGTTTTATTTTACTCTGATTCAATCAACGAATGTTTTCTCTGTACTTTTTAAACTCCTGAACTTTGATTTTAGGCCTTTGTCTTCCATGTAGCCCCATTTTCAATCAGATTGCTTTGGAAACATTAAGAAAACGGCTTTAGATCAAACTAATTTACCTGTGAGCTCATGCTGTCTCAGCAGAAGACGGTATAGCAAAACCTATAATAATTAATCGTAGAAAAATAAATAATTAGCTTCGTGCCATCTTTCATTGTTGAATTTTTACAATCAGTAATCCTCAGTGTTCGCTTTCAGGTGGATTTAACCTCTGGGGGTGTTTGCATGGGGAGGTTTAAGCCATTTTACACAGCAACCACCGTGTCGGCTCTGCGTGCTTTCCCCTCAATCCAACTTCTACCCATGCTTAGTGATGTTCAGCGGTTTTGTAGCTCCTAGAACCTCAAGGCGGTCATTGTTGAGTACAGTAGTGGAGGAATCCATAATCGTGGGCAAACTGCCAGCAGAGCTCCAGTTGTCGCATCTTCTGTTGCATTCTCACATTACAGGAGCCTTTCTTTCAATAGAATACTGCAAAAGTCGAAAAGCTTTGAATACACTTATAAAAATAATAATCTGTTCATATATGCATTAGGCTTTAATCAAAGCCTGTCTGAAAAATTTCCATTTGTACCCCCTTGATGTTGCGTGGTTGTGTGAGGCCAGAAGCGGGGTTCACCCTGGAACGTTCCTAGCCTATGTTCTGGAAGCCAGAGTACCCTGGGAGAACTAGCACATACACAAAGAGAAGTTGCACACTCTATGTAAAAAGACCCCAGGCCGGGATTTAAACCCATAACCCTCCTGCTCATTTTTGTGCTCAACGCATATTTAAACACAACCTTTAATTTACAAAATCATCATAAACATTCAAAACCAAATTATTATAGAAAAACTAAACTTAAAGGGGGAAAACGGCGCCCCACGTTTTGCTGAATAGAGAATATATAAATCAAGAGAGTTTGCTGTTCGGAACTGTGAACACAATGTTGAGACGGAAAGACAACAGCAGTGACCACAGAGCTCATGAGGTCCCTTTCTAAACAATTTGAAATTTAAAATTTGCCACTGATAAAGTTGATAAACCTGTGGTAAACTTTGAAGGAATCAAAAAATGTGTATTTGGGTTTTTGTCAGAAAAAAAACGGCAAGAAAAACAGGACATTACCACTTTGCTTAATACAGTTTCATTAGTATGAACAATAAGGTGAGGGGAGGAACCTTTTTTAAGGGTAAACCGTTCAATTTCTTAGCAACTTACCATCTTTACAGCCCACGAAAGATGCAGGAATATAAACACACAGCTTTTCCCAAGTTTCCTGGGTCTGCTAGTAGATCACGACATTTAGAATCCTTTTTCATATTTGTTCACTTGAGGTCAGATTTAAGTCATGTTACAGATTCATACAACCCACGACATTTTTACGTTATCACACGAAACTTACGTTTTTATCATGATTTCACTGGGTTTGATTTATTTTTGCATGATTTTAATTTTTTTTTATTTGTGTTGAAAGTCTTTGACATGAGCTTTCAAACCTTTCAGGACTCTTGGCTTGTTGGTCAAGCGTCTGGAGAGGGGAGGGAAAGCTGAACACCAGGGCCTTTTCCAGGAGAACGACTGCATCATTCGTATCAATAACGGAGACCTGCGAAACATCCGATTCGAACAGTAAGACGGCGCGCTGAGGCGGTTCCTGTGTGGCCGAGTTTCCCAGACCTCTTGAGTCGTCTCTTTCCTTTAACCCTAAACCAGTCCCTTCACTGTAATCTGCCACATTCCTCATTGCTCCTCTAATGTCCTCTGCTTTCCTGCCAGGCTCCTGTGATGTCTACCACAGTGCAAAACTAACTTTTGCCAGTTTAACTTCTGTAGGGCACAGCTGTTATCTGCTGATTCCTAGCCTGGAATCCTCTCAGCTTTAGTCCCTGTGTGTCGCTGCTCATCCTCCTTCCCGTTTTAACAGTCTCCTCAATCATAGAACATGTTGACTTGTGCAGATGTCTTGCTCCTGATTTTCACCGCTGTTTGCTCTTTTGGTGTTTGAGAACCCACTCGAAGCGTGTTCACCAGGGGTGCACCAAATAATCTCCTTTTATCTCCTCCATTTCAGAATCCATTTTAAATGTCCCAAAATGTATTTGATACAAATAAAACAAATCTGCTGGCTGTCAAAAAGTGAGGAAAACCGAAGCATGATGCCAGGATTAGCCTGCTTACATGCAACTTACATGCAGCAAACAGGTTGCTTTCACTGATATCACAGTTCAGTTTCAAAGATCTTGATATATTTCAGTGTGATTTTACTTAGTGTTACTTACCCTTAACCGCCCTGAAATTTTAAAGGTACGTTGGTAAAACTTTTTCCAAAAATGTAATGTTACATTCATGAAATAAAGTGTGTTACCACCGAATTTAACAACTGGGTATATCCCAGAAACAACTTCAACATTGCAGTTCACATGGCTGGAACCTAAAAGTTGTTTTCTTAAAAATATATATTATGTAAAACCAAGAGGTTGTTTTTTTTTTTGTTTTCTTATTTTTCTGGCCTTGCAAGTTACATTCCAAAAGATTAATGTCACAAAAGATACAGGAAACTCTCATGTCACTTTTAAAAAGCTCACCGGTTTCTCTTACCTGAGCTTGTTGGTTATTTTGAGACCATCAATTCAAAACTTTACCTGCATTTAAATGGTTCTTTTATCGGAAGTTAGTACTATTTAAAACATACTAATACTTAAAAGTAGCCTTATTTTCAAAGAGATTAGCCCCTAACTTCAGTGGTATTAAACAGTGTTGGAATAAAATGATTGTAAAAGCCAATAAATGAATAAGTAAAACTTAATTAAACCTTTAGAGACCCTGGAGACTCGGTAAAAGAAATGGCATGACTGTCTAACTGCTTAAAAGCCATATATGAAGCAATGAGACTCGGGAGTTTTGCACAGTTCTGGTTTCTTTGCAACAGAATAAAAAGCAATTCAATCCTTATTGTTCCTGGTATGTGAAAGCTTGCCTTCCAGCATCTGAAACATAACCTTTGCAGAGAGAGAGAGAGAGAGAATAAACCTTCCAGTCATAGGTAATTTACAAGAGCAGAAGTTGTCCTTGATATTAAAAGGCATTTTTGTAGAGGCGTGCTGCATATTACATACATACAACCTGTCTGGCCCTTGGTTTTTATAGCCAACAATTTTAAAGATGCCGGGAAAGGACCCTCGTCCTTTCCCGGCATCTTCACATTATTAGCAGCGGAGTCGAAGGTGCCTACAAAAATGTTTTCAGCACTTCAAGTTGTAGTTGTCAGTCCATGAGAGAGGGAGGCACTTTGAATCCCACAGCCTTTTAGTTTTCTAAATGTCCGTTCAGCTGTTCAGGGTCTGCTCCACTAAAACAGGTGGTGCTAACAAGGCAACACAAGTTTCCTTTAACACCTTCTGTAGAAGGGCCTGCTCTGAAAGGGGGTTTAAAGAGGACTCTCTGTGAACGAGCCGACGCGTCGCAGTCTCCTTCATCTGCAGCCAAATGAGGAGATTATGAGATGGAGGAGTTGGGGAGGGTTCGCTTTCTTTTTCGAGCTGCTTGCGTTGGCAATGAGTCTTAATTAACATGTCAGATTGTTCAGGTGGGCGAAGATGGACATCTGGTAGGTGGAGTGCTTCACTAAGCAACGATGCTCAGGCAATTATAAATGTGCTATTTGCGATTAACACGGGATGAGTATGTGGTGCTCTTTTTAAAACTAAAATAACACATTCTCTATATTTCCTCCTTTTTAAAAAATCTTTTCTTTTTTATAGGGCACAGAATATGTTCCGCCAGGCCATGCGTTCTCCCGTGATCATGTTCCATGTGGTACCGTCGTCCATGAAGGCCCAGTACGAGCAGCTCTCGCACGTCGAGAGGAACCCTTCGCTCTCCTCGGGGCGCTTCAGCCCCGACTCTCTGTCCGGAGAGAGGATAACCCGGCACGGATCCCAAACGCACCCGGCCCATCCGCACCCTCTGACCCACGCCCACCCAGACCCGAACAATTGCTACCCTCATCTGACCCACCCTGCCGTCACAGCGGCCAAACCCCCAACGGGTCACACCCACTCGCCTCAGAGGGGGCTAAACTCCTCCCCGACGGCAGGATTTACAAAAAAAGTGGGGAGGAGATTTAACATTCAGCTTAAGAAAGGTGAGGTGACAAGTCTGCTCAGCTGTCATGCCAAAAGGTGTGTTTCTTTGAAAATCTTTAAGGCACTATTTTTTAAATTATTATTATTGGGAAGAGGAGAATGTAAATCGGTGTAAAAATGTACTGATAGTTGGTTTTCTTTGCAGATTTTTGAATGCCGATTTCTTGAACACTTCTATAACAATTTAATCAGAACAGGTACCAAACTATGAGAGGTTTTGAACTCCTAACGTTCTGTTTGACCATTGCCAATGAGGCTGTCGTTAATAAAAGTTACCACTCACCAGTAAACTGGGAGATCTTGGCTATGATTTTAACTATACACAAAGCATTTCAATTATATCGAAGGCTTCACAAACATTGTCTGTAATGGGGGGTTTTTGTGTTTTTTTTTAACTAAAGAAGCAATTCTGGGGAACCATCTTAAAGATAGAAGTCCTAATTATTAACCATAGAATAGCCGACACAAATGTAAGACGAATGTAAGTTTTAAAACTTCAGAACCTGGAGAATGAAACGAATAAAGGGAGTCTCTGGGTCAGGAGTGGGAATTGGTATGGGTCTCTTTGGTGTTGGCTCTGAGTGAAAGCTGGCCCAGGTGGCGTGATCTCCTGCCAGCAGCGTTCCAGGTGTTGGCGCCAGAAAGCTTGTTGCTAAGCAGCTGCTGGTCCCAGAAAAGGAGTCTGACGGTGCAGCATCATGTGTCATTGAAATTCTCCAAATCTGTTCACTCCTATTGGACTGAAATCAATACAGACTGTCAAAAATGAATCTAAAAAAAAAAGCCTCCCAGCTGCTTGTTGCCACCTATGTAACACTCTCAGTCACAGCCTTTTCCTTTCTGCTCTCAATCTTTTGACTTTGCTACATTGTGCACATGCAAGGAGATCTGCTGTGTTCACAATCAAAGATGCTATCTGTTCTTTTGTTTGCTGTCGTTGGAGCAGACATTCGCAGGGATTAACATCGGCTCCCAAGAGCCGGTTTGGCTCCTCTCGTTTTGTTTTGAGTGCCGATCTAAGCCCACAGCTTTGGGCACAGATTAAAATCTTGCATTGTTTACAGTCTCAAATCAGACACTGGTCTTCTTGTTCATCCTGCCAATTATGAAAATCAATAAAAGAGCCATTCTCTGTGCTGAGAAATGCTTAGGTGTGTCCTAATCATGCTAATGAGAGTCTCAAAGATCCTCCTTCGTGCCTCATGCCAAAAAAAAGAAGAGAAAATCTGCACAGGTTTACCAGAGGAATGGATTGTTGTCTGCCTGGTGGGAAGGTGATTGCTTCATCAATGTGGGGGGTTAGTTTCAGGATGTGAAACAGGATGGTAGTGTTTCACTGTTGAGGGATTAAGGCCGGCACTAGGATTAAACTAGGATTGTCTTAAATAAACGTCTGTTAACAAAAGGTTTACACAGCTTCATCTGAACCGGATTCTGTTTTTCGTCAAGTTTATGCAGATGGATGCAATGAAACGTTGGTTAAAATAAAAGAAATGACATTAAGCTGTTCTTTTGTTTAAAAATTGGCAAAAGTACTTAAAAAATATCTTCAAGCTGAACTTCATCACTCGTAAGGCGTGACAGATTTTATTTTTTGCATAGGTCACCATTGCTGTTGTCTTGCCTCCTTCATTAACTGTAAAGCTGACTGGTGTCTGAGCTGACATGCTGTAGAATTGTCTGTATTTAACCTTTCTTATGAAATCAATGGAACAATTTGACAAAAGGCAGATGCATCCTTCATTATTTTTTTTTCCCCTGGTTTCCTTCTTTCGTCATTCCATCCATTATTCAGTAGGTACTTCTTTTGTTTCCTTCCCTTTTAGCATCATTCTGTCTTCAAGAATTCAAGGAGATTTGATTGCCATTCCATCACATGTAGTACATGAGTTGGAATGAAATTAAACACTAGGTCCAGTGTCACCCAAAAAGAAAAGAAAAATCTAAATACAAAATGAATTCTGTCTATTAATTTTAAAATCGATATTAAGACCTATGAACATTGGGATTTCTTACTTGTATTTTTTAATATAGAGCTAGGTTGCTTTACCAGGTTTGGTAATGTCCTATAAAATAAGATTGTGAAGTTCTCATGAAAATCAGCCAAATTTGAATGTTTTTTGGGTTGGTTTTTTTCAGGACAACATAAATACCGCTTTATACATCAGCTGTTTATTTGAATACAAATATGATAACATTTGAACACAGACATAGATCTGGTTACTCTTTACATATGTCAATTAAAGCATTAGTAGCAGCCTCTTTAACAGCAGCATCTTTAACACTCACTGCTGTCATTTCCTGTAAACATATGATGTAATTACCCAGATACATGTGTTCTCCTCGTTCTGAGCCAAAATTCCTCCCCACACACTTTGATTGCCGTCGTTACCCTCTCTTACATCAGATCCATGAAAACTCTGCCAGTTGGATCTAAATGCATCCTTACAAGCTTCCCGCCTGAAGATAAACCCAAATCCCACCATTAAACCCTCTGTCTTTTTGCGGGTTTTGTTTTTCCCGAAGGGCCTGAGGGACTTGGTTTCAGCATAACGTCGCGTGACATACCCATTGGGGGCTCTGCACCAATCTACGTCAAGAACATTCTCCTCCGGGGTGCCGCCATCCAAGATGGCCGCCTCAAGGCAGGAGACCGACTGCTTGAGGTAAGGCGGCTGTTGGCATGATTCATCTTACTCTTAATGTTAACCTTATCCTAGAATGTTGCGTGAATTGTTGCACCCGCTTATCAGGCAAGCCTGCCTGCCATCTGTTTAATTTTAAAGCGTGGCCAGTTAATTAAAGTTCCGTTTTTGATATGGAAATTCTGCCTCCTGTTCAGAAATCAAAGAGTATGTACCCAAACTGTTATGTTGCCACAAGACAACAACTGAATTTGCATTACCCCTCCTTGGAAGTAATTTACCAAAATCTTACAACACTTTAACACTCAGATGTTTTGAGTTAAATCAGAAACTCAAAAGAGAAGACAAATCTGGTGACCTACCCACAGTTTGTATTAAAAAAAGTGACAAAATTTGCTTTTTTTTCTTTTTTAAAGTTACTTTTTGATTAAAGTAAATATATATATATTTTTTGCGTGCATTTAGTTTGTACTCCTGTTTCGTTTGAGTAGCTTCAGTTATTCCTTTTTTAGTTTATTAATTATATAATTTAGGATTACCCTCCGAGTGGTCGTCTAATCTTTTTATTTATTTAAAAATTTTCGCTTTACTGTCTAGCAGATAATCATGATGGTGTTTAAAGATGATCGACATAATCTACAGTTTATCGTACTTTTTGTCATGTATACCTACCAATCCAAAAAGGCATTTAGGTCTTGGTCTGATTGTCTTTTAATCAATCTATCTAATCGTCCTTCTGGACTTTTGCCTATATTATAGTATATCTATTAATCCCTCTAATTATCCATACATAATTTCTTACAACTGTCCAATGAATTCCCAATCTATTCATCTATTCACCTATCCATCCATCTGTTTATCCATCTACCCTTCAATCCTATAAATCTTCCTTCTTGCCATTAATCATATAGTCAATCGTTCATCTACCTGCACATCCAGTCATTGGTTCACCTTATCAGTTATCATGCAATTAATTAATCAATCCATCCAATTCCCCATCTTATCATGAGTCTAATTATCTGTCAGTCCTATTCTGAGATCATCCATCAGTCTATCCACTCATGAACCTTCTCATCCAGCCATCAGTCACTCATCAGTCTGGCTATTTGTCTAATCTAATCACCTGTATCTCCATCCATCCATTGAACCATACAGTTATCTGGTCAATCAGTTGTTTCTTCCACCTATCTATCAATTGATCCATCAAACAATTCCTAGCTATATGTCTGCCTAATCATCTGTTTATCCATTCTTCAAATCTATCCATCTAATAAATTGTTTATCCAACCTTCTATGCATTTTCTCATTGAATATTTCATCCTTACACCCCTTGGTCCTGGATCAGAAACACTATTCATAGATTTTCCAGCCATTGTTAAATTGTGGATATAACAGTAAAGGTTTGTTTCTCATTAATGCCATTGAAGCCATGCTTGATCTAGAGCTGACCTCAGTCACTCTCTCTTTCAGGTAAATGGGGTGGATCTGAATGGACGGACCCAGGAGGAGGTGGTCTCGTTGCTTAGAAACACACCTATGGGTGGAGCAGTGGGGTTGTTGGTCCTACGCCAGGAGGATACTTTCCAGGCCAGAGAAGTGGTAAGGCTCCACCCTCATGTTCCATCAACTGCTCCTCTATATTCCTTCAGCTGCCTCTGCATGAACATCTGTGTGTGTGCTCACAGTTGTCGTTAGCTGTCACAACTTATGTTAGTTCTCACTGGGAGCGCCGTGTTTGACTCATTTCGAAGTTTACACATCGCTCCATTCGAGCATGCAGATCGATTGTCCCGCGCCGTCGCTGCGCTCATCTGTGGTATCAGGAGGCAAACCTGTGGCGCTCTGCCTCTTTATCTTTCGCCATCCCCTCCTGCTTATTTCCTTCTGCATCTCTTCACTTCCATCTCCATCTGTGTGTTTTACCTTTGAGCTGACTCTCAGATTGATTGATGTGGGAATGAGCAGGCAGACACAGGCCAGGTTGCAAGAAGGGAGAGAATAAACAAACTGGGCTTGAATATCAATCAGGCGCCATCCTCTCATCTCGCACTGCACAAAAAGGGATGTCAAATTTTGTTTGATGGAAATATATCCAGGATTTCCAAACATGGAACTTGAAGTATGTCTAGGTTGGAATACTTATGACAGGAGGCCAAGGTAATAAACAACAACATTTATTTCAGACTATGGTTTCAGATAACGTAAAAAAAAAAAAGAATATCTGACTATCTAAAGATCTTTTTGTCCAACTATTAAGGGTTTTATGCAGTTCATTTAGTCAATACGCTTGCTGTACCTTTGTCCATCCGTCTACATGTCCAATATGTCCATCTATTCATCCAACCTTCCATATGTCTGTCCTTCCGTCCGTTCGTCCTGCTACATCCATCAAATCATTCATTCTATCTTCCACTTATATATCCTTCTATCTGTCTCTCAGTATGTTTGTCTCTTCACTTTTGATACACCCATCTATTCATTCATCTCTTTGTTGCTATATCCATCCATTAATATGTATCTTCGTCTTCCAGTTATCTGTCTTTTCATTTCTAGGCACATATATCCTTTCACCCATCCTTCCACATGTTCCTGTTATCCACCCTGAATTAAAAAAAATCAGAAAGTTGTGAAAGTCATTTATTGCTTTCAATCCGGTCACTATTGATTGGTTATTCATTAATGAAACTGTTGTTTTCAGAATTATACATTTAACTATAACATAGTTAAACAGTTAAGAGTAATTGCTAATCTGTTGCTTGAGGTTCACCATTTCCATCTTTTGCTTTGCGTCTTGTTTATGTGACCCCGTTTCCTTTTTCCATAATCCTCCGTCCACAAACGTTGATATAATCAAATTTGAACTGTTTTGGTTATTGAATATCTGTTGCTTGACTCCTTCTGTTTTTGTCTGCTCACAACCCACCCCTCTCCTTCCACATCATCAAGAGCGCTGAGCCCCAGAAGCAATCCCACGGAGACTTGGTAAGACTCCACCCCAACACTAGCAAGCACTTTCACATCTCTACTCCTTTATTTATGCCCAGTATCTTTTTTTTTTTGTGCATAAATGTTCTTTATTTCTGTCGGAAGGACCAGTAAACATTATCACCCATTTTGGATCAAAACAAATCATTCTGCATTCATTCAGGGTTTTAAGAGCAAGTCTGTAAATCCGATTTTAATCCTCATCCACAGTTGCTTTAACAGATCTGAATTTTACGGTTGATCACAGAGTGTTGCACGATAATTTGCTCCTCAACTCCCCTAAGAGATCCATTTGTCTTTGAAATAAAATAAAGTGAAATAAAAAAATAAAAAAATGTTAACTTTTCTCTTAACTTAGGATAAAATCAACCGGTATTTCTCCTCTTTTTAGTGCTGAAAAACCTCATTGTGATGTGATTTGAGTACCTCTAACTACAAATTTTTAAAAAGTATGTCCAATAGACTGTCCAATAAAATGAATCTGGAGCTTGAAATTCTTAACTTTTCCTAGAAGAAATCTTTTAATATAAAAAAAAAGTATTATATGATTTCTATATATTTATTTATTTATTCTTTTCAATTTTGAGCATTTTTCACAGTTAATGGTTTAGATGCAACACGTGTCCTGGTCTAATGCTGATACCTGCAGAATAAGAGCAGCCAAATATGGGAACAAGAGTAGTTTTGGCTAGATCTATAGTCGCTTAAGGACATTTTGAGACCTACCAAAATACAAGCCAGCAGACCGAATAGAATGTCATTATATTTAATTAATGACATCTTTTCCCAACGTTATTTTTAAACCCATTCCTTCGAATTGGCCATTAAAAGCTCATTCTCTACTTTACGGTTTATTTTTCGTAAGGCCTTCAGCGTTTCCTTACGTCGTTTCCATTCACATCCAGCCATGACTCGTAATTTAACAACTTCTGCTTACATCTGGCTTTACCTTCAGGTTACATCTGGCCAAGTGCAAGTAATTGGTTATGTTCTGTGTGCCACATCAGGAGTTTAATTGGCCAGTTAATTTGATCGGCGGTTATGTTCGCCAGCTGTGCAGATGATTCTCGTCATGACGAAATGTTATGGCAGGTACATTAATGGTGGCCGTGACGGCAGCTGGCGCGCTTCACGTGTTCAGACAAGATGACATAAATCAACAGCGTTGAAATGAACATAGACTAACGCACCATCGAAAGATTATATCACTGAGCTCATTCTTCTCTTTTCTATTTCTGCTTTATGTTTGACCCGGCAGTGCAACAACGACGCTGAACATTTTGAGAAATACATGTGTTTGATCATTTTCATCACAGTTTAGATGTTTTTACTGATCAAAAAACAAATGGTGACCCATTTTCCAGCAGACTTAAGCTGATTTTCATTAAACTCATGCTTGTGTTTTCACAAAGTTTATCTATCCTTTAACTCTAACATTGTTTTCAGGAGATTTGTAAGAACAAAAAATAAAGTCGAACAGCATCACTGATCCTCCAAGTGAAAAACTGATTGAATTCAATCATTTGAATGTTGTCCATCCACATCATTCATTCCAACTTTAGAAGGCAATCAGGCCCACAGCATCACTGATCCTCCACCCTACCTGACAGTGGAGGTATTGGGCCCCAGTTTTATACCAAACCCACCCTGAGTGTTGGCTCCCCAAAACAAACAGCTGATTTATTTGGATCACTTCCTATGGATGCAATGGAGACGTGGTGGAATATTATTGTTGCTTGCATTTCCTAGAGGGTGTGTTTTAAAGTTTGAGACCTCGCCCAGCCACATTTATCAGAGTAATTATCGCTCTTGCTTTTAATCATTTTAGATCCACAAACATCTCCCCTTTGGTTTATAATCCCATGTTTTCTCGTATTTCCTATGTCTGGTTTAAAAAAAAAAAAATCGCCTCAGTGTTGCATCACAACCCCAGGCCATGTGTTATGAATCAAAAGTTACTGACATCTTTAAACATGTTTAAATATGTAGTACAGATCATTAAACACATGTTTTTATTTTACATCTATCATTAAGTCTAGGACTGTTGGTACTGTTAGAAATGATCAGTCAAGTAACTTTTTTTTTTTTTTTTCTGGGGGTTTTGTAATGATAAATTAGGACTGGCTGTATCCCTTTTTAGCATGAATCTGTCATTTTTTTGTTCTCCTTCTTTTTTTCCTCTTAGTAATAATAAATGTAGCCATGGGAAGAAAACAGGCAATGGTCATTGGTCAGGCCAACTCCTTCTACCCCTTAGTTGTCTCTTCCTAGCCTGCCAATCCCTCCTGCCTCCAAACCTCTTGATCCGTCTCTTTTTCTCCTCTTCCTTTCCCGGAACATCCGCCGCCATAATGGATTCAGTGCCTTTCAGATGTTATCTGTTGTCAGGCACCTCATTTTAAACATCTTGATGCCTATAACAGCAGCACAGGCACTGGGATGGTGTACGGTTTTATGGTCAGTGTGTGTTTGTGTGCGCCAACCAGACCAGAACAGCCTTTTACTGGATGCCCATTTTCAAGAAATGGAAGTGTTTCCAGTAGAGCAGTTCAGATTACAGACAGTAATGATGATTATCTCATTGAAATGTTTAAGTTTATTTTTTATTTTTTCTATTGATCTGAAATTCACTGCATTTTTAAAACGGGTTGTTAAAAATTTGCTAGATTGTAATCTGAAATTATTATAAAAAAAGGTAAATCATTAATTTAACCTAATTAATTAAATGCCTAAAACATGTTTATTTTTAGCTGAGATGATACACTGTTTTTGTTTCTACTTTAGCAACTTAAAATATTTTCTTTTTGAATTTCTAGTAATTTGACAATATGACTGTCTTATAATAAGTGATGAGTGATCATATTTCTAATGCAGTTCATATAGATTATTTTTATTTATACCTAAATTTTTGTTCATGTCTTTTATTTTTGATTATATTTTAATTATTTATCTATTTAATCTAAATTACATTTATTTTATCTTCCATCTTTAATTTGGAATATTTTTAATGATATTTTTTTTCAGTTTTGCTTCTCTAATTTTTTTCAATGAGATCTTCATGTAAACGTTATTTTTGTTTGTCTTGTGTTTGATTTTTAACCATATTTTAATTATTTTCTCATTCTATTTTTATTTTGTTGGAATCTTATCACATTTTCAACTTTTTAAATATTTTGTGTGTTTATTTGTAAAGAAAGCTTTGGCACAGTTAGTATTGTTCCATTATTTACTGAAAAAGCACTGCAGTTGGGAGTTTTTCATATTGGCATGAATTTTCTGAGAGAGAAATCTCTGCTGAATGTTGCACCTAATTAGACATGCTGCAACAACTGAAGTGGAAAAAAGGTTAATTGAGATTTCTCCGATGACTCAACCCAGAGCCACTTTGCGGCCCACTGGAGGCTCTCATTTGTTTAAAATATCGTTCAATCTCGTGTTGTTGAAATGTGCTTCTACATTGATCCTGTTGAGTTACTTTAGTAAACATAATTTTTCTTTTTGATTAGTTGGTAAAGAAACATACTAAATTAAAAAATGGCCTTGGATCTGTTGCTAAACTTCTGTGTCCCTTCAGCAAAGTCCTCCTGGCTGATTACGGTAACTACTCCATGACAACACTCACTATTTCGCTGGATGAGAAAAAAGGGCATCAGAGAGAAATGAGATAATTTGGGCAGCTGCAGGAATAGACAAGAAGTCATTTTAGCGATCCATTGCTTCCCCAATGGTCTGTAAAAACAAAACACTTAGCTGGATTTTCTTCTGTATTTCTCATCAGCTCTTGCATCTCTTTCTCTATTTCTGTTCGTCTCTCCTCCTCTTTGCCATCTCTTTGGGTCACAGAGGCTCTTAAAACGCACTCTTAAGACACAAATCCTTGTCCCCTGCACCTGGCTCCCACAATAGAGCTGATCAAAGGCATCCGTCTCCCCGTCCCCTTGCTCTGATAGTTCCATAATGGCTTCATAAGATGAACATTCACCCCCATTGTTTACGCTATTAGTCACACAGGCTTATGGAAAATTACTGCAATGCTGCATTGAGAGCCCATCAAGAGGAGCAGCAGTAGAACAGCAACAACCCTCTGCCAAGATGCTGTCTGTCACATGTGCATATTTCGTCTTCTCTCTGCACACAAAGCTGTTATAGAGCCATAATCTATTGCACTGTGGAGTAATGATGAAGAATTTTGTGGCTTGTTTGTTACTGATGTGCTGCTGGGTTCGTTATAACATTACCTAGCTGGAATATTCAGTATTCTTCATGTTAATGTATGTAATTTAGTAAGTAACAACTCTGGCATTGAATTTTACCTAGAACTGGCTAGTAAAGAGAAAGTTTTGGTGCAGTTCTTCCAGAAATAATCAAAGATATGTAGAAAAATATACAGAAATCAGGCTTGTTTTAAACCTGTAGGGTTTAGTGTTGTAATAAATGGGACTTTGGTAAACCTCAGAAAGACATACTGGTTGATTTTTAATATTTTTTATTATTTAAGGACACTCTGAATCATATTCAGTGAACTAGGTATTACAGCAGGTTGCCTAAGATTGGTTGTAGTTAATTCACAGGAAATCATGGAGTTCAGGAACTTTTTGACAATAGTAGAGTTGCTGCAGTAATTAATGGCTGCAACTTTTTCACAGAGCTGTAGTCTACTTCTGCCTCGTTCAGAGATTTGCTGAGGAGTTGAGTCAGTTTTTACCCCCATACAGGCTTTTTTCCCCTGATAAATTAAAGTGATGCTTCAAGCTGTCATCCACCCCATACACACTTGTTGTTCGCTTGAAGCTTGTACACACTGCAAACTCAAAAACCCACAACCCTTATGTCTCAGACAAACTCGTGTAGCACCATCTATTAGCTCCCACATATGTGGAATGACTGGTAGCAGCTGCTGGTGTGATACCTCGGGCTCGGATCAGGCTGTAAACTGTTTCTAGAGGTCGACTGAGAGATGGAAAGATGGATCCGGAAAGCCAGTGGGATTGTGTGTTTGTGAGCGTCAGATGGTTCCTCCCCCAAATGGCACCTCATCCATTATGGAGGCATTTTGGTTTACTTTTAGTATATTCTCACATAAAATTCGGAAGCTGTCTGGAAAATGTTCAGCTATGGAGTTATTTGTCAGAGGTTTGTTTCTTCATACCATTGTCTTTCAGTTATTACATCCGGCCAAAATTCCATTCATCTATCCATCAGACTATTCATCTATCTGCCCACCCTTCCCTCCATCCAGCCATTGAACGGTTGGTTTATCCTTCAGAATGTTTCTGCTATCAATTCATCCAGTTGTCTGTCCATCCATTTGTTCGACCAGCTATCAGATTGTCCATCTATGCATTCATCGATTTACCTATACATACGTACATACACGTTCGTTGTTTGTCTCTCTGTCAATCTGTTCGTCCATCCATCCATCCATCTCTTAGATCGTTCATCCATTTATCAGATTATCTGTTCATTGATCATGCCATTAGATATTTCGTCCAACCATCATATTGTTTTTCTGTCCATCTGTCTGATTGTTTACCACTCTGTTCTTCTGTCCATCCATCCATCTTCCCCTGTGAACGCTGTGTCTGAAGCCATGCCTTCTGTAGAAATATCTTCCATAAGGAAATGGTTGGGAGCTCTGGAAAGTTGGGTCTGTATATGTACAGAATTTTCAAAGACAGAGGAACCCTGACATACGCACACAAAAAGCTGTCTTACTCTCTCGCCCACCCATGCTGAGCCCCTCTCAGCCCAGTCGTTCACGCAGGTATTTGACATTCACGGTCTATCAGCATGGCCCTACAGCGCAGCGGATCAGAGTGATTGGAAGAGAGGAACAAAGGTGTGGGGAAGACTGACGGACAGAGTAGGAGCTGAGACTAAAGACAAGGAGGTGTTGACAATAGAAAAGAGGAATTAGAAAGTGATGGACTGATTAAGATGAGTGAGCTCTTTTCACTTATAAGATGGATAAAGCAAACACGTGGGGATTATGTACGAACTTGTGAAGTGCACAAGGCAGTGTGTGTATCAAAATGGGGAGTGGTAAACGAAGCCAGAGTATGAAAATGTAGAGATGGATGCTACAGTAAGCAGCCAACAATGGTCTCCACGCTTGACTTCTCCTGACCAATTACACCCTTCACTGCTTCCTTTTTAGCTCCATCACTGTCTCTTTCTGTGTGTCTCTCTTAGCAATCACCCCACCCCTCTCTTCATTTTGCCCCCCTCCTAACCCCCCCCTTTTTATTTATTTATTTTTACACAACACCATCAAATTGTCGAGGTTGTTTGAACAATCAGTCAGAGAGCAGATTGGGGAGAAACACGTTTTAAGTATAGGTGGTTTGTGTTGGATTCACTTTTTTTACGTGAGCAAAAATTGTTTAAAAACGAGTGAAGAAGTCAGAGATGTGGATTGAAAAGGGGGAACAAAGAAAAAGATATGCGTTCATGCCGAAAGGATGTAGTGTCTCTCACTTGTGTTCCACATGGATTCATTCCTTTCTGCCGGTCCTTTATTCACACTCGGTGGTCCGCTCCCTCTGTCATTGTCATGCTCACACTTTCTCATTCTTTTCACCCGTTTCTTCCTCGCCTCCTCGCCTTTTCACCCTCGCCGTGCTTGTCTCTGTCCCTCATCTCTGCAGCACATCACTCCTCTCTCTCTCCCTTCACCTCTCATTCAGCTTCGCCTGTGTGCAGTCTTGCCTTCCTCCAGGTGTTTTTCATTTACTTTGACCTCGTCACGTTTTGCTGTGTTTCTTTTATCCGTCTTAATTGTCATTATAAAATCCTTTGAAGCATTTTCTAATATGTTACCTGATGTAAATCTAAACGGTTGAGATGAAAGATCTATTATCAGTTACTTTGGCCACTTTTTGTTTGAAAAAACTCAAAATGAAAAAGAAGAAAATTTGTTTTATAGAAATAGATTGTCATAAGCAGATGCCAAAAAGCTTTTTGTAATAGCGGAAACTTGAACGCTGAACTAGCAAAACTTATTGAAAATTGTATTTAAGAGAAACACCCACATAGATTTCTCTTTTCATTTTTGTTTCCACTGATTGGTTACTTATTGTTTCTTTTTTTAAATTGAAGTTAGTCGAAGACAGCATATGCTCTCTTAGACTGTCTCAAGGTCTTGTACATTTGCAAGTTGTTAGGTTTATATGTTGTGTTGATCTACACGAATAGATTAAGTTGAGATTTTTTTTTTAACTATAGAATAACCTCAAAAAAATGAAGTTGTTTTTTTGTAAATATGAGGTGACATAAGTAACAGCTATCCAATGCTTTAAAACTAAGGACTGTTTTTAAGTGAAAATCATCGTGCAAGTCATGATGTAACATTTACACTATGCTTAAAATGTTCAAGCTAAAAGCTAAACAATGGTTACGTTTGTAAACTGTTTTTTTTTTCTCATTTTCTTTTCTAACAAAAAATAATTAAAAATGCCAATATTGCTGTTTTAAAAGCATAAAATAATCAGACATTAGATTTATTTCAACCGCAAGCTATTAACAAAGTCCCACTGGTGAGCTACTAGCCCAAAGTTTTGTAGCAACAAAGCCGACGGCATGTAAACCA
Organism: Orestias chungarensis; assembly: GCA_032876305.1. Classification (NCBI taxonomy): domain Eukaryota; kingdom Metazoa; phylum Chordata; class Actinopteri; order Cyprinodontiformes; family Cyprinodontidae; genus Orestias; species Orestias chungarensis. The sequence continues at coordinate 687,721 of JAVLVB010001217.1, read as the reverse complement.
CAAGCCTAAAATTAAATGACCCAATCTTGGATGTAATATGCAATTTGACTTATAAGAGTTTAAAAGAAAGATGACCAACTGCAAGCTAAGAGTCATAATCGCTGAATTACCTGCTAACAGCTAACTTATTTAACCATGCGACCTTTAACCCAGAAGCACTCTGTCGTTACTCCAAACTGGTTTACCAAAAGATGGGATTTTGATTTTAATGGGGATTTGGGAAGCATTTAAACCGAAAAATATATAGTTCTTATGTGTCTGGTTCTACATGTAAACAGCGCAACAATTTAACATTCTATGAGGTTTTTTTTCTAAATCATCCTAAAGTAATAACTTTTAGAATTATTTTGGTAATTCCTACTTTGAATGTTTGGGTTTTGTAAACACCTCCAAAGATCTGATTTTAATGGCTTCTTCATTGCTTTTTTTTTTTTTATCATTATTTGTTGTTTTATTAAATATGCAGCAATGCTGATTGTGGTTTTTATGTTTTCTTGTTTTCCATTTCTTGTTTCCTGCCCATTCATCTAAACACTATCTTCATATTGCCCCCACCCCTTCCCCCTCTATTCCACTTTGCCTCACCCTCCTTCCCCCTTTCTCTCCCCTCCATTCCACAAAAAGTAATTCCATCTCTCTCCCAGCAAACAAAGGGGGCTAATGACATGCTGACACCGAGCCTGATGATTGAATTCATTAGGCGTGCACAATAATTGCCAGGCGGCAGCGTGCAACGACCCTTCCATTCACAGGACAGCTGTCAGATAACAAGCAAGAGAGAATGGCTTTTTATTGTTGCATGGGAATAGAGCGAGAACAAATGTATGGAATGAAGTGAGAAAAGCACCTGTTGTAGAGAGACGTGCGAGAAGCTCAGGGTGTCAATTAGGCTGATGTTTTAGTGCTGGGTTGCTGGGAGATTTAGTGCCTGGGTTACATCAGGGTTAAGGCACAGTTTTTACTGTATTTCTTTAAAACAAAGGCACTTCTATTGGGATGTTTTGTTTTATGACATTTTCTAAAACTATTATATTTAGGATTAGGTTTAAACATGACGTATGTTTACAGGTTTTTAAACACCAACATGCCTAATGAAACAAGCAAAATAGAGGAAGCAGCACTGAAAACCACAGTGCGCTGCACATAAATGCAGCACACTGTCTATTATAATTGTAGCTCCCAGGGAAAAAAACCCCTGTAAGCTCTGAAATCAGGAGGAGATGTCAGTCAAGTGTGCCGCTGGCTGTGGTGAACCAGAGAGCAAGATATTTTCTATGGGGGAAAAAAGATATTTCTTTTTCCCTGGACTGCCACCAAGTCCACTCAAAAAAGTGGATCTCCATGTTTTTATGTGCAGTTTCCTCCTCCTGACACATTCAAAACCCGACATGCATTTCTGTCCACTTCTGAGGTAAAAAAAAAAAAATGAAGACAATTGCTTAGTTAATAGCCAATAAACCCTAAACTCCTGCAAAGTTTTAGTAATAGTTCCTAGCATGTGTTAATCAGAGGTTATTTGTTTGATGGGTACATTACAATCATAACAGTGTTTAGAGTGTGAGCCTGGTAGTTTACAGTCATAACTGTGTTATTAGCTGTTAATTCACACTTAGTCTTTTAGTAGATGCTCATTTTGTAGTTAAAATACATAAACCAGCTACTGCAGTACTGAGCTCTAAGCCTGAGGTACAGGCTTAAAAAAGGTGAAAAACAGTGTTTTGTTACAAGCAGTTAACACGCTTAAATCTGTACTTGGTTGTTCTGCTACCTTCATGGCTTTAACCACATGGTTTTGAGTTATACATTCAATTGTTTACTTGTGTGACTACATTTTTGGTAAATTGTGTGCTCATTAGTTTACAACACGATTATGTTTATTAAACAGCTGTGAAGTTGATCATTTGTTTTCAGTTGGTTCTATCATCTAAACATAAACCGTCATTGTAAATGTCCTTGTAATCATAACGAATCATCAGAAGGAATCATCAGGGGAAATCATTTGTAATTCATATTATTCATCTAATTCATGTGTAGGTTAGAATCATCCAATCTAATCTCTTTGCTTATTATGAACTAGGATTACATGAACTAGAACTTTGTCTAGGATTTGGTTACATTCTTTAACTCAACATCAATTAAAGAAAAGCCCAAATACACCCACAAATATAATTTAATCAGCAACGGATGAGCATTTTTTTTGTACGTGAAACAATGTTTTGCTCCTGCAGGTTCCTTTTTTTAATGCACGCACTCGACATTCATCCCATGGGAAATCTTTGTGTACCTGCAAGATTAAATAGGTTTTTGAATATTTCTAACAATAAATCCTCGGTGTCTTCCGCAAATTATAATAAAAATGCTTGTTGGGTAAATTGTACCACCTTTAGCTAACCCAATAATGTTTAGATCATTTATATGTTAATGAAATTCTTATGCTTCTGGGTCTTGTTTCTCTCTTTCTCTTATAGAAAACATATGAGGAAGAATTGGTCCTTACTCCTGATGGGACCAGAGAGTTTCTGACATTTGAGATCCCACTAAGTGACTCAGGTTCTGCAGGTCTGGGTGTCAGCGTGAAAGGCAACCGCTCCAAGGAAAATCACGCAGACCTTGGCATATTTGTTAAATCTATTATAAATGGTGGCGCCGCTTGCAAGGTACAGAACACTCTGTTGTCTATGCATTGTTAAAACAGTAGACAGCAGTTTCTTCTTGGCAGTGATAAATAAACCGCCATTGTTTTTAATGAACAGGATGGACGACTGAGGGTGAACGACCAGCTGATCGCCGTCAACGGAGAATCACTGTTGGGTAAAACAAACCAAGAGGCAATGGAGACGCTGCGGAAGTCCATGTCAACGGAAGGCAACAAGCGCGGCATGATTCAGCTTATAATAGCCAGACGAGTGGTTAAGAGAAGCGAGGTAAATAATGAACATAGTGCAGTGATGAAATGATAAATACATTTAAAGTTTATTTGTGGAGGACACTTCTAATTTAAATGTTTACTAATAAAAATCCACAAAGGCGTGTGCATTTCTAATGAACTGAATGAAATTGAATCCATTAAACCCGTTTTACTTGAAATGACTCAAGCTCATTCAGAAGAGTATCTCTGAACATCACTTTTACTAGATTTTCAATTCGATTCAGTTATGGTATGCTGTATGTTTAGGATCATTGATGTGCTGGAAGATGGACCTACAGCCAGTTCTCAAGTCTTTTGCACCCTCTGAAAGGTTTTCTTCCTGGATGGGTCTGTTAGGTTTTTTTTTGTTTTTGTTTTTAGCTCCACACATTTTCCCATCAGCTCTGAGCATCTTCAGTGATTCTTTTGAAGAAACTTTTTTTACAGTGTGTTCTCTACATAGCCTGTAATAGACTATGTCTTTAGTTTTGCCATTTCATTTGTCAGTCACACAGCCAATACCCGTCCTGTGGACAGACTCGTCCACCTGAACTGGGGACAGTGCTTTCCTTACTCAGACAATTAGGTAGAAGACCATGTCTTGGTAGCTTTGCACCAATTGCATATAAGAGGATGGATTGGAACAAGCTTTGGATAATGTTTCAACGCCAACCCTCTTTAAACTTCTCCACATGTTTCTCCCTATCCTGTCTGGTGTGTCTGTGGTGTTGAAGATGCTGTTTGTTTACCTTAATAGGGACTGGTGGGGATAACAAGAAAAAGTAGTACCACATTTTTCTAATTATTTTGAAAAAGTATACAAACAATGTAAGATTTTTCCTCAAAATTTCCATCTACTTGCTGTGCATCTTATAAAATATATATATAAATATATAAGTTCATTATCTAGGAAGTCCTATAGCATAGATCAAATATGCAATGCTGAAGTTGTCGCCTTTAGATTGAAGGCTTTATTACTATAGGTTCCATCTTTGCTTTTGTACAAAGGTTATTCTTGAGCGCAGACGCAAAGCTTCAGTTTATTGTGATTCTCTCTACGATAAAAATCTAATACTGCCCCAAGCAGACCACCCGGTACTACTCATGTGAGCATCAGTTAATTATTTCATGTAGCAACAGAACGTTTTCAGGTCAGAATGGTTTACCAATCCTTCGCTTACACACTAACAAACCTCCCATGGGGCAGGTGGAGGAATGAAAACAGGCGGCAAACCAAGTGGCACCAATATTTTTCTTTTTCTTTTTTGCCTCCCTTCAATGTCATGTCTCTACATTCCCTGTATACCCTGGGCTGTCGCCTACTTGAAAGCTAAGGCTGAGTGAGTGTTGGTGTGCAAGTGTACGCCTATGGCACTACCAAGCTTCCCTGCTCTCCTTTTTCCAACCTGGGTTGTCAAAGTTTAGATTTCCCCTCGGTCTGGCTGGTAATTGAAATCGGAGGCTAAGCCTGGAGGTGTGTTGGGTGTGCGTCACCGTGTATGCAACTTTGCATCAGCCTCTCATTTATGTATGCATATAAGACTAGTGAAGTGGGTAGTTTGTGCATCCAATCAGTGTGTGTATGCATGTATGTCCAGGGCTTTTTGTGTTTTTGTTTGCTCTAGAGAGCCCGTGTGTACGAGTGTCGTCCTACCACCACTAGTGACAAGACTTCTCCGAGGGCATAAGGCATGAATAAAATTCAGCCATGGAGAGTTTTTTCTGTTTGTTTCACATAGCTGGAGGCATTGCCTAAGGTTGCCAAAGTGTCTGGCTGTTTATAAGGAAAATGGTCAACAACACAAAGAAATTAGCAGGAAGGAAAACTATTTGATACACTTACTGTACAGAAATGATTAACAATCCCCCTCTTGAATTACTGCAGAATAATAAGAACCGCCCCAGCTGTCAGTCAAATATTTAAAAAAGCTCCTATAATAACTAATTACTGTGGGATGAGAGCCGTGGCTCATTTTTGACATTTTCCTGACATACAGGATCAAATAATCCTGTATTTACTTTCCTCCCCATATCTCCATCCCCTGACAGTCAATCTAAAATCAATCTGAAATGTTTGTCCTGCATAAATCACAAGCCCAACTGCTGCCGCTCCTTCATCCCAGCCTAGAAATACACCAAATTGGGAGCAACGCACTTCCCCACCACCGCTGGCCTCCCTGTTGGGATCGAACCCTTCCCTTCAGCCATCAGCCAGAATATGTAATGAGCTGCGGCGTGATTTGTCGATGCGATGTTGGCCTGCTAAATCCCTTCTGCTATCACGGAGGCATTGCAGCCGTGCTCCTCAGTAGGGCAATTCATTAAATACCTCATTTAGAGTCGAGAGCAGCCAGCAGTCGCTGCACCATATGGCGACCTTTGAAATTAGTTTGTTCCCGAAGTTCATTTGTCGGCTTTGTGTGAGGTGTTGATTGGTTGGCTTCATTCCACTGTGATCTTAGTCATTTGTTTGCTTTTAATGCTCGGTAAACAAAAGACACTATTAATGAAAACTGTATCTGGCATGAGTGAAACCTTAACTCTTATTCGAGTTCATTGATTAAAGACAATTTCTTTACCGTTGTCTAGTGCTAATTTGCTAAAAAATTTCTTTGCCTTTCTTGTTTATATTGTATGCCAGCTACACCAGATTTGTGTTTTTAAAAGTATTGATGTGGAAACGTTTTAATTGCCTTCCCAATTGGTTATTGACATTTTGCCTTAAATTCTACAATCTTGTGCAGGCCCAGGAAATCGATATTTTCCCCCCATGTTTCTTTTGTCTCGGATGTTCAAGATCATTGTCCCTTTGTTGGTGGAGTGTGGATTTGTCAGACTCATAATTACGAGGGGTTGCCTGAGTCCCGCTGCCGTCCAATAAATCGAAATTATAAAGATTTTTAAAGGGGCTCTCAAGTATTCAACAATTTCACTTTGTGGTCCCTAATCCTTTGCTATACCAGGGGTCCACTGTATAGGTAACATAGCTTTGTGACAGAGTTGATTATCTTGCTGGTAGTAGGATGGATCCATGTTCTCATGCTGATCATCTAAAATCTACCCTACTATCTTGTAATTAAGAATAATTGGGCCTGGGTACATTCTACCTCTTTCATATTATCTTATTGCTGGTGAGCCTTTATACATTTTTGACTCCATTTCCTGTGGCATCTGGTGTCTTGTGCTCAAGCTCATCATTCCATGTTTGACATGCAGGAATAGTATTTTGCATATGTTGGTTCTCACCAGGCATGCTAGGAATGGAAGATGGCTTCGTAGCGGCTTTGAGTAGCTGCTAACATTTTTTATTTCCGTTTTTCATAATTGACAATTAAACAGATTCACCTAACAAATAATCCAAATAGTGTAAATCTGTAGTGCTTAACTTTATTTGGAGTACCTTATAAAATACTGATCTGTTTGTTCAACAATCCAGTCCTCAGTGGTTACTGCAACACCTGAAATGTTTAGTAAGAGGAAAGGATCATTGGTCAAAGACACTTTGCCAAAATCGAATACCAGTCTTGCCAGTTACAACCATCGATTGTGGTAATTTGGCTCCAGTATTGACTCCAGTGTTATCTCTCGTTACGTGATTCCAGCGATAGTGGTTGTCTTCATACTAAGGGCTGTCATCACCGTCAGCAAGAAATTCAAAAGCCGTGGCAAATCAATGGAGTCAACGATCCAGTGGACAAACACTGAGGGCAGAGACACCCATGCGTACGTGTGCTCTCACTATCTCCGCCCGTAGGTGGAAGCTGCTGGGTGACAGTCTGTGCAAATGGTCTATTTGTCCAGCAAACAAGGAGATGTCATCGCAGGTCTTTAGGGAAATGTCAGGATGGAGGCAAGTTAACCTCCTTCTTCATGGCTCAGGTGGCTTGTTAACGGTCAGTGACTCGACGGCCTGTTGGAAATCCGCGCTCATTTATTCTTGTTATCACACAGGTCGCGTTAGCATGGAAACCGGCTCCAGTTTGCATCCATTATTGTTTACAGCATTTTAGGAAGGCTGCTTCCCTTTACTCATATTTTTTGATCACCTCACAAAATGGTTTTGGATGTTTTGGTTTGCATTATGAAAAGAGATCGGATTAAAACTGCTTTAAATAAAGGATTAATTATAGATGTCAGTAATGTTGAATGCAATTACTTAGATGTACCTTTACCACTACCCTCTTTTAGTTCTTATTCTTTAAATAGATGCAAACATATATGACATATTGTACCCCACTGACTGACAAAATATATGTATAGTTAGTATACTAAGTACTTCACCATTGTGTCCCATTTTTCCATTTGGGAATGGCAACAATATTAAACAAAAATGCTGTGTACTAAACAAGACATTTTCATAGTTATCTACAAAATATAATGCAAGCACACATTAAACTAGAAATTAAAAATATGTTACCTGAGAAAACAATGTAAAATTCTGGTTATATTTAAAAGTTTACCTTCTACCCATTTACTTTTGTGGGCTACAAAAACATTCCCCTTACATCCAAGAAACCACCTCAAAACCCCTACTCTTGTAAACATTGGCCTGAGGTTTAAAAATAACAGGGAATTGGTTTCAATTGGGTTCACCCTTATTCTAATGGCTCTTTTCTTTCTTTCAGGAGTCTCCAGGAAGCCCGCTTGGAACTCAACAGACAGTAAACACCACTCTGGATGAGCATGAGCGTCGAATTTCCCACTCCCTCTACGGTGGACTGGAAGGCCTCGATGACAACCTGATGCCTCGTCAAGGAATGATTCCACGCACAATAGGTATGATGCAAATATTTCTCCCCTCCTGTTTCAACTCAACTCTGCTTAACAGGTGGAATGTAAGAAGTTTATTACTTTTTCAGACCTTGCATCTCAAATTTGTGATGCAAGGACGTGTAGACTGCATCTCCGTTTAGCAGCCAGTTTAAAACTCCCTCCTCTATTCCTCTGTTTTTTCCCTAATAAAGCTGATCACATTTTTCATGTATACGTTCTGTTTATTGCTACAGTCAGTGTTAGTATACAGTCTTTACAATACAAACATTTCTTATTTGTGATATTTATGATCTGCACATGGAGTTTTAAGTTTACTTTATAAATGAAACCAATAATATAAATAAGTTCAAAAGCATTTAAACTGAAGATTACACAAAGGTCTTACATGCACGGAGTAAAATATGCAAGATCTTGTTGCCTTTTGTTTTAAAACTAATACAAACCCCCACCCCCCAATATTCAGACCACAGAGATGCTAAATAATGTCTATAATATGTAACATAGTAACCAACCACAGAAACATACCACTGACATTCAATGACCAGTGGTCAGAACAAAACCTTCTAGACACATGCTGCATTTCCAAAGAAAAATTACCCTGCATACTCTACTGTTTTATCTTTCAAACAAATAAAGTCCAGTGTGAACAGGAATGTTGTTGAAGGATTAGTGGCTGTGGTATTCTGTGTGCCATGACAAGTACTCAGACTCTAATAGAGTCTAGAAGGTAGCTGTGTAAAGATTACGATGAAAGCTGTTGGAAAAAAAATGTTTTGCTCAAAAAATTACACATTAATATAGCACAGGGACAAGGTAGACGCACAGCACAACACAATCAGTGAGAGGGTTTTGCGGCTACATCCGCAATACACAATTATTTTAAAAAAAAGATTTTTTTTTTTTCTTAGATACTCAACTTTCAACAGAAGCAGTAGCATCAATGAGAATTCAAAAGACAGGTTTGTCTCTTTATAATTTTTTCAAAAACATGGGAAGCTCAGCTTAGCCAGGTTTTGGGTGGTATCGCCTCTATAGGTTTTCTTATTTATTTGGTTACTAAGCCTCCTCTTGTCTTTGACATTTTTCTGGTACTTTCCACAAAGAATTTAGGAACGTATGTTGTGAAGTTGACTGTCAGTCAATTAACCTAAATGGAGCATTTAAAAATGGCACCTGTTCCATCAGGGCAACTCATAGTTCAAGGCATTTTTAAGCAAAATATAGGAAAATTTGGTCAAATAAATTTAATATCTGTAATTTTTCACTCTTCTAAAACCTTCCTGTTCCTATTTTTGTCAGGTTACACATACATATACATGGATGGATGGATGGATGGATAGGTGTCTAAACAACACCTGAATTACTTACAAAATTGAGTTAGGGCTGCATTAATAAAAAAAAAATAGTTGCAGCAATTAAACCTAAGTGCTGTTAAGCCAGCACCAATGACAGCATTAAACCATTCAAGAGACTCAGTTGGTTCAAGCTGCTTAAATTTGGGATCCATGAAATGCTTTTTGTCATTTACTCAGTTATCTCTAAGAAATAATTTTGGACACTAAAACCAAAAAAAAAAAAGAAAAAGATGGTGGTGGAAAAAAATATAATACCACATCATACAATTACTTTTTATTCTCATTTCCTCAGTATGAGCCACCCGTGCCATCTGCTCTCTTTTTGTCACGTTCTGGCTGTTTTCAAATTCTACCAACACCAGGGAGCAACCGGCTGAACAAAACAGTTTCTCATTGCCCCATATTTGAGCTGATGCGTGGATTAGCATTTCTTAAAACATTCCTGTTACTGTGACCTAAAGCAGGCACTGAGATGGCTTTGAAGTTTGGGGTGGGATGGGGGGGTTGTATAAACGTGTGTGTCGAACAAAGTGAAAAAGATTAGTAGGAATTTTTGTATGCATATGTAAGAGCTTTAGATGCAGCTGTGCAGGATTGCATGTTTGCAGTACATAAATTATTGCTTGATGAATTGCCGCTTAAATTTCATGATGACTTTTAAAAACTCCAGATCTGTACGCCAGATGGTGCAGCGACACTATATGGCCGTTTTAATTTCACAAAACGACAAATGAGACAAACTTGTTTGTCGCCCACGCTTATGTTTGTTCATAAAAAAAAATTAAATAATAGAAGAAACATAACAAAGATGCTTCTGGTTCAGACAGATGATTGCAACTCATTCCAAACAAAAAACATCTGAGGACAAAGAACCAACATAACCAGATTTACCCGAGGAATAGTCGATGCACCAACTTTTAATCAGTTTTTTAAATGAGCTTCCGCTAACTCTGCCTCATTAATCAATCCCACATAATGTTAAAGCGAGAACGCCGGTTTCCCTTCATGCAAATTGGTTGACACTGACACCGCTGAGAGTGTAAACAAAAGAGTGCGACAGAGGAAGTGTTAATAGGTGAAGCTCCATCATGCTGCTGCAGCGGCTAAGTTCAGCCATGCTTAACAAACAGCAACAGCTTATAATGAGCCTGCAGGGTCGAAAGTGAGGAGATGCAGGCCCGATTTAACAAGATCACTGTCACTTAGCCATGCAGACAAGTTGATGGTTACATCTGTGCTTACTGACAACAGAAAATGGGGAGTTTACTGAGATAATGTATGTTGTACTGTGCAAAAATCTCAAATCATTCCCTTTTTACTGTCTAGATTTCTTTATTGCGTTTCCTTAAGATTTTTCAAACATTTCTTAACTAATAACTTTGTTAAAAGTCTGATTCATTTAAAATTGACTCTGACTTTTGAATTATTCAGTTATAAAACCTCTTATATCCAAGTGGTATAACCACCATATCTTAGCAAAGATATTATTTTATTTGGATGTTTACCCAGGAACCAGTTAACATGCGTTTTGTGCACTTGGAGAAGACTTAAATCAGCAGATGTAGCTTCTGTCCTGTGGCTGTTTGTTACGTTCAACTAGTGAGGATTAAAACACCGACACTTTCCACATATGCGTTTTTGATCTTCTGTCACGTGTGACATCAGATCGACCTGAGTGACGTAGGAGACTGGATGTGAAATCTCTTGGAAAGCTGTCAACACAATAGGAAACGATGCATGTCCCAAATCCATGGCTGGCACACAAACTGCAATGTGCACTTACCAGTTCTTATATATCAAAAACTGATCATATATTCTGTTCTTACTATACACTTAATCAGTTTTTTTTTTTCAGTCGAACTATTTGAAGGGGTGTAACTCAAATCCAGAAATGCTTATTAAAAACTGTAGCCTTCTCCCACATGTGGATTTAAAATCAAGTATGTAATAAATTTCTGCTGACCTAAAAGTGTCCAAGGACTTTGGTTATAAAGCATTACTCAGCAGCATTGGGTCAGAGGGAGACTGAAGAGGTCACTTGGGGATTAAAGTTTAATTTGCCTGTGTGGTGGAAAGCAGAGAGGATAAAAACCTCCGGGGTTGTGCTTGGGCTTTAAGCCTCAGACTTCTCCTCAATGCTTTTAAAGAGGTTTTTAATGCCTCCAAATATATATTTGTTTTATTAAGAGGGCTTTTCTTTTCCCAGATCGAATGTTGGTTCACATGGTTTTGATAATAACTATGAACAAAAACTTTAATGAGCTTTAAAGAATGAAACATAAGTAAATTGCCTCAATTGGAAACTTGAAGACGTGTTTTTATCTCAAAATTAGTTGCAGTTACAGAATCCAGGTATGCTTAACCATAAGGTCCCAAATCAAATATCATGATAGATCAGAATTCCTTGTTTTGTCAGTTAAGTCGAGTCATTCTGATTTTAAAGTATTAAAGCATCCCTTAGAATCTATCACCACTTCATTTGACTATCAAGATCATGTTTTTCTATATGCCATCATAGTTCTTCGCCACATGTAACGAACTAAAAAGGTCCTTAAAACTCTTGGCTGAATAGTTTTCAAATATCTTGTTCAGCTAAAGATATTGTTTCTGGAATGGCTTTGTATTCTTATTGGTCAGCAGTTGTTCTCAGATCTCTGCCTTAATGCTATTTATGCCCTTTCAGTCTTTTTTTTATTGTTGACTGGTGAACCTTAACTGAGGCCACTTAAGCCTGCAGGGCATCAGATGCTTTTCTGAGTTGATTTGTTACCTTTTTGTTCTCTTTAAGTGATTTTGGCACACCAGTCACTCCTGGGACGGTTAACCAAGCTTTCTCCAGTGTTGGATAATGTTTCCCATCGCGGTTAATTAAAGCCCCCAAAACAAGACATATCACTATGTAACACGTTGATCAGGCCACGCTTTCTTTTTGTTTTTTTTACATATTTTAGTTTCAACTTCATGTTGTCATGCAGGTCCAACTAAATCAGTATGAGATTTCCACATCCTACAGGTCTAGGTACCATTCAATTCAGTTTATTAATATATCCCTAATTGACAACACATATCATGTCAAGGCACTTCACAATAAGAATAGTTCAATACAATATTTCAATTAATCCTAGTTTTCAAACAGTGCAAGTTCATTTTATCATTCAGATTAGCTTTAAATTAAAGGAAAACCAGAAGTTTGCGTCGAGTCATTGATTTGCCGCATGCATTCCTCCCTGGACCAGCGTAAAGCAACAATAGACAACGGCTTGCACTGTGTTTGTGACTTTACAGCAGTCGCTTAAACTGACCTTGATATCAAGCATTCATCTGCTGGTTCCCAAAGCTTGTTTGTTACTGGGTAAGTTACAGCCCTAGAGTGTTAGACAGACGTACCCATAAATGAGAATAACATAAATGAATGTTGTTGGACTTTGCTAAAACAAAAAGAAGAAGCGTCAAATAGTAAAATTTAGTAAATGTTAGCCTCTGTGGTAGTGTTATGAAGGTTCCCATGTTCCATATTGAGGTATATTTAGTGAACTAATTATTGGGTAAACATTTATAGAGGCATTGTAAAATACTTTCTTGTTTGCTCAACCAAGTGTCTTTAAACCTATTTAACGGTTGCTAATCATCTTTTGGCCTCACACAACCTCAGCCAGGTCAACACATGTTGTGCATCTATGTGCAATTTGAATTGGATTAGTGTACCTCTTTAAAATAAACAGTGTGTAATTCTCATCGTGTGTGGGCTCTCCAGTCGGAGCTACCAAAGACGGTGCAAAGTAATTTACGGTTGCCACACTTGATGCTTCCTTACAAATGACTTCACTGCGTTGAGCACGGCAGAAAGATCTGGAAAACTTCGAGTGTAGCTGGCAGCTCCCAGATGTGAGCGCGTGCAAATACAAACCAGCCCTTTGTGAGCTCAGCAGTGAGGGCTGGATGGGGGGGTCTTTCGCACTTGCCTGGAATAAGTCTGTTGTAAGGCCGCCACAAAACATAAATCATGCATTAGAGTTTCTTAGAAGACGACGTCATTCAAATTCAGAATGAATCGTGTTTTGGCCCCTCTGCATGCTCCTACATCACTCGCTGGTTGTGCACCCTCAAGATGCCAAGGATAAGAGAGCGGTTTAATTAGTCCTTCAGGCCAGAAGCTTTCAAGGCCCAGCACCCCTGGCAATAACCTCTTACTAATTATGCAAATAGATTGAGACAAGACGAAATGAAGGGGAGAAATAAAACTCTACCTCTGCTTGTCTTTAACCCCATGTTATTTTCACCTCATCCTATTTCCATTCGCATCATAAACTTTTTTTTTTTTTTTCATAGTCACGCCATTTGCCTCCAGGTGTTTAGTTATTCTTTGTGTCGTTATAATAGCCTCTACAGCTGAATCTGAATTAAATGCCATCTATTGTTCCCTCCAAGCTCAGTCAGAAGTTATGTCCTCAGGGATCATTAAAATGTAAACACTGGATTGATTCCCAGGTGATAAGGGGTGTGCACTCCCTCTGCTTGGCAGGCTTATTGTTGCTGGACGACGGCTGCCCTTGGGTCCTGGCTCCGAAGCAAAGAGGCTTTCTTTACGCTCACTTTTTTCCAGGCCACCGAGTTGACAGATTCATTGGTTTTCTACTCAGTAGCTGCCAGTTGATTGTGCTGCAGTGATTCAAACGGTGGCATTGGTGGGATTCTCAGTGTTGCGAGTTGGACTGCTTAGGGAAATGGGATTAAGTTATTGTATGAGTACACGCGTTTGTGGAAATGTGCGTGTGTTCTTAGTGGGAGAGAGAGAGAGACAAGCTGAGTTATAACACTCGAGCCAGACTCCTAAAATTACAGTAAACAGCAGGAGGGAGCTGAAGGAAGCAACCTTTTACATTAAAACCACCAAAATGGAGAAGTGTTGACACATTTAAAGGCATGCATTTGCTTGTCTTTGAACAGGCTGCTCAACACACACGCGTACAAGTGCTACCAACACGTCCTCTGGTATAATTGACCATTTTCTTTTGTGCTATTTTTGTTCTGTTTTGCAAGCAATCCATTGCTGTCAAAATAATTACCAGAATCCATCAAGGTGTGTCTGGGCTTGTTAAGCCTTTACCCCAACACACCAGTTCAACCTCTTCATATCTTCAAATACTCTGTGCTTTACATAGATGGGTAAATCTACCCATCGCTACATGTTGGTCTTAGTTCTTTTGCCGAAATATCGACCATTGATGTTTCGGTATATCACTCCCATCAATTTATCTAAAGTCTGTCATACGTGACCTATTTATTGGTCTGTCCAGAGAGTCCTCTATCCAATCTGGGTCTCCACCAGTCAGCCCGTGAATCCATTTGTGCACTCATTTACCCATCTATGTAAGCCATCTATCCATTGAAATGTAATTTTTCTTGCAGTTGCTTGTTAATTTTTCCTGACAATATTATCAAATCTTTTTCGTTCCTTGTTTTGTAGTCTCAGACTGTAGTCTCGGCTCACAAACTCACCTAGAAATTTTCTGTTGGATGCTCCATTAACTGCCTGCAACACTGTCCCACCACTTCTTTTCATGGTCGCTTTAGAAATATCAGCTTCTTTTTAAATAAGTCATATTTTTTTTACTGCTTGTTAACCAAATTATGTCCAGATTGAACATCTCCCTCTGGGTCCCTTACGTGTCTTTTGTTTTATATTGTTTTATTTGCACAAGTGAAGTTATATCACAAAAATAAATAGATTTAGACAAGGATCCAGAAACCGTTCCGAACCTAGGGACTTCTACTTGGTGTCTTCTCAAAGACTTTTAATTGACCCAGACTCGCATGCCTTCAGGTATGTTCTGATCCCTGCTTTGTTTCCCCCCTTTGAGCTCATTTCTATCAGTTCATTCATCCCGCTGGCTGGAAGCAGCAGAGCCCAGCAGCACGGCAGCCTTCTCTGAGCTCCGTTATGAGAAACAAACAGCGGGCCTGGCTCATGGTGGCTTTAAACTCCAACAGAATCCAAATGCTGTCTAAAGGCAAACAAACTACTCCCTAAGCTCGGTACACAACCCCTTTCTGAAGCGTTGAAGCTCCTAGTTTTTGATGCCAATTTCAAAATGCAGATTAAAGACCAAGTCATGCGCCGCATATCAATGATTGTTTTAAAAGCCGTTCTTTTCACTGCCTGAAAGAGAAGACTTTTATATATATTTTCCCCCCTCAGTTGAGGAAAGCTTTTATCTGTATTTGTGAGGGCACAGCTTGAATTAATGTTTGTGTTTTGACATGGAAACACCATTGTGCCCTGCTGACAAACTGCTTTTGGTAAAAGCTGATTAGCTTCTAGCAGTTATTCTTTGCTTTGTATTTTGGGCTTCAAAGTTTCCTATTATATTATAGATGTTCCAATAACCGAACCATCACTCTCACTTTTCTGGCAATACATTCATGAGTTTTAATGAGATTTTCCTCTCCTGTTGATTGAATTTCAGTCGTTTTTTGGGGGGGTTTTGTTCGACTGGAGCTGAAAGAATAAATTAATTTAACGTGTATTTTGGACCAAAGTATTTGTTTTACCTTTGAAGTATCACGTTTAAACACTGGGAAATTAAATGCTTGGCTTGTCAGTGTTTTTTAAGTTCTTTTTATTTGGGGAATAATAATTATCACTAATTCGGGGTTTTTATATTAGTTTCGTAGTTGTAGGTACAAGTAACAAGTAGTATAAAATAAGAAAGTTTTAAGTTTTGAAGTCTTGAACTTTGCCTTCTCATGGTTTACATGTGATTATTTGTTTCCATAAAGTTGTTAAAAACAAACTGGTCTTTCATTCCTACAGATGTAGAGTAGATAATAAAGCAGCTTATTGAAAATTTTTATTATTTCATGATTTTAATCTATATCCAACGCTCTAAAATATCTATACATCCACTAGTTTCTCATTCCATACACCTTTCAAATTATCCGTTTCGCTGGCCGTCCATCCCTCCGTTCATTCATCCATCCTTAAGTCGAGACATGGCCATTTTATGTTCATCAATATTTGTTGATTTAACAATTTATCCTCCTATGTTTTCATTCTTCATCCAATCATCCAACCATCCATCAGTCCTTTAGTCAGTTATACTACTCAAAAGTTAGGGATATTTGGCTGGTCGGGTTGAATTTCAGGATGAGCCCAAAATGCATTCAAACCTTAGCAGGTGAACTTAATGTGACCTTCTCTAAGCTTTTGAATGCACCTGTCCAACTGCTAAATGTTTCAGTACTTTTTGTACATGTTGCTGTTCTCTAACCAGGAGCTTAACGGCAAAAGTCACAACAGGTGTTTGATCCTCAAATCGACCAATAAATGTCCTGGTTCAATTACAGCTGGTGTTTAAACAGTCGTCCTCATCAGGCTGTTCACATTGTGACATCAGGAGACCAAGATGACACCTGACAATGGATCTACAGTACCTGGCCATTGCAATGCTTCAAACAGACGTGGCCACTGAGCTCAGAGTGTCACAGTGTGTCATCAGCAGGTTGCAACAGAGATGCCGAGAGACTGGAAGAGTTACAGAAAGCGTAGAAGTGGACGTCCTTTGGCCACATCCCATGCTGATGACCGCTGCATTGTGAACAATGCCCTGAGAAACCGGATGATGAATGCCACTCAACTCCAGGCACGTTTAAGGGAGGTGAGAGGCACCCAACTGTCACGTCAGACCATTCAAAGCCGTTTACATCAGCGTGGTCTGCGTGCTAGACGACCTGCAAGGGTACCTGACCACACCAGCAGGCACAGGCTTCATCGTCTTTCATGGGCCAGGGAGCATTTACGCTGGACGAGGGACCAGTGGGCCTCAGTGCTGTTCTCTGATGAAAGTCGATTCACGTTGAGCAGAAATGATGGCCGACAACAATGTTGGAGACGTCAAGGAGAGCACTATGCATCTCCCACTGTTGTTACCATACAAGCTTTTGGTGGTGGCGGTGTCACAGTGTGGGCAGGTGTTTAGTCTGTATAGAACTGCCCTACACTTTGTGAATGGTACAATGATAAGCCCATACTACCTGAATAACATCATTAGTGCAGTGATTGTGCCTCTACATGAACAACACAGGCCTAATTTCATCTTCATGGACGACAATGCTCCAGCTCATCGAGGTCGCATCATCAGGGAACGGCGGTTGGAGACTGGTGTACCTCAAATGGAGTGGCCTGCACTTTCTCCAGACCTGAATCCCATTGAAAACCTGTGGGAACAACTGAGTCGCCGTGTAGAGGCTCGAAACTCTGCACCCGGAAACCTCAATGACCTGAGGGCTGCCCTTCAAGAAGAGTGGGATGCCCTGCCTCAGCACACAATAAGTCCACTTGTGAACAGCATGAGACGTCGTTGTCAAGCTGTAATTGATGCTCAAGGTCAAATGACGATTTATTGAGACGTTGACATTTTTTGTTGTGGTGTTCACACCATTGTTAACTTTTGTTTCAACAAATTGTTTGAGATGAGGAAATCACCAGTGCATCCTTCTTCTTAAATCTCCTACTTTTGTGATATGATATCACTGTAGCGGGAACTTTTTACATTTTCCACAAATTTCACCCGAAAGCCAAAAATCCCTAACTTCTTGTGAGTAGTGTATATCTGTCTGGTCGTACATTCATCCGTCCATCCATCAATACATCCTTTAGTCTGTCTGACCATTCATTTATTGAACCATCCATCCAATTATACACTAAATGATCATTTTTTTCCACCCATCCACCCTGTCTTCCTTTAGTCCGTCCATCTGTCAGTCCATCCTTTCATCCATTCATTCACCCGCCATGTAGTTAGTCCTTCTTTCCATCTATCCGGTAATAAATCTATTTATCCATCCTGTAGTCTGTTTATCCTTCCGAGCATCCATCCTTCTGCCTTGGCTTTTTAGAGTTAGTTTTTTTTAATTTAATTTCTAAACTTTCCATATTTAAAGCTTGAACCTACTTTGAATATCTTTCATCAATTCATAGCAAAGGTTTTTAATTTTGCTTTTAAACATTGGCTAAAAGTAATTAAACAGTCTAGAAAACTGCAGGTATTAGCGTTTGGACAAGTTGGTGTTTTAACTTGAAAAATGTAGTATTAAATATGTATGTACACAGAAGAACTTAAGGTTTTTAGTCTGTTTTTAAATGGATGATTGAATTTCTTTCACAGATTGCACCATTTTGTACAGACGAGTTGAAGCTGCGGGACACCAGTCTTTTGTTTCTCCTTTGATGGATTTCTCACTTGAATATTATTTTGCATCAGATAAAGTTCCTGATGTGTTAGAAAGGTTTTTCTTTGGTTCCTCACCGAAGAAAACCTGACCATTGACGTTTTATTATTCATAAGACAAATGTCTGGTCAGTTGGACTTGGAATGCACTCTGCTGTTTTAGGACTTGAAAGATCAAAAATCCACTTTTGCGAAGTAGAAGAGAGGAATAATGGATTGTGTCCCTTGCAGGAAACTATCAGCTCTCTCCGACCATCAACATGCCGCAGGACGACACTGTGATCATCGAGGATGACCGGCCGCCGCTCCTCCCGTCCAACATGTCCGACCAGTCTTCCTCCAGCTCTCATGACGATGTGGGATTTGCAGCTGATGTGACTCCACCATGGGCCAAAGAGCTGCCTGCTCAAAATGAAAGGTACATGTAAACATTTTAAAGTCCACACTCCTGCTAACATGATGCTCCTTCAAGGAGAGCATATTTGTATTTTATGCATATTATGTATTTTAAAATTGTCTCCAGGTTTGTTAATGTAGAAGTGATTTATGTTTGTAAATCACTATTTTATTGTTAAACGGCGCTGGGCGGACTCAGCTGTGGGTCTTAGGTCAGAGCCTGCAGCACTACCACAAATCTGATTAAGCTCTGTTCTGTTTGTCCACAATTTGACTTACGATTATTTAAAGCCATTGGTCTCCATAATCACTATTTGTGTATTTTTTGTCTATCGGCTACAGAAATCAGCTGTTTCATTTTACCTGATTTTGTACACGAAAGTTGTTTTTGTCGCAATAAAGTTTCTTTCATGTTACTTTCCTTGAAGTTCCTGGTTGCTTTTGCACCGTGAGCTGTGTTACGACGTTAAGCTGCTCATTTTCAGAGTTCACAGGTTGTTCTTGTAAATTACTTGTAGCCGTTATTAAAGTCCATCTCATCGCAGCTCACTGAGTCCAGACGAAAATGATGCGGACATCGCGTTCCAAAGGGAAGGATTCGGACGCCAAAGCATGTCAGAGAAACGCACCAAGCAGTTTGGAGATGCCGCTCAGTTCGAGATCATCAAGACACGCAAGTCGAAGAGCATGGATCTAGGTACCAAACTTCCATCTGCTCTCCAGGGTTCATTTTCTTCAATTCAAACATTTTCCTAGAACTGTGGAAACAGATTTATTTCAGTTTCCTTAAACCATACGAACGCAATGATAGTTTCGTTTCCCTCAGTTTAAAAACATTGTTATTGTTACCATTTTCCAGTCCCGAACATATTCAAAGTACAAAAATCCAAAGTTCCTCTCTTTCTGCAATTAATATCCGATTTTTTGGCATCTCAGTTACAAAAGTGAACCCTCCAGAAACACCCCCTGGTATGCAACTGCCCACTGCATCACGTCTTCTTTTTTCAGAATAACTCTTTACATAATTTGGCACCATGATATCATGAATGCACCTGGACAAAACGTTACATCCACAAAGTTTCCTGCATGCTACCCCCCAATCCCAGGTTTGTTATTCAAACTTAAATGTATCCTATCCTTTTTTTTTTTGACCTCTCTTGATACAAAGAACAGACACGGTCTCCCTCCAAAGTCAGGAACTTCACTGTTGATTCACCTTGAAATGTCTTCAAACAGTCGCTGATTGCTTTGGCTGCAACAGGCTCTCTGCTCGCACTCTTTCTGTAATCATATCTAATCTTCTCGACCAGATTGCCCCTGTGTGCTGTGTTCATATCTCAACGACTCTGATTGCTATTCTCAAACGGCATTTTCACCTTTCCACCCCGACGACGACAACCTCCCCTCCTCTCTCTCGTCTCGCATGCTGTTGCCCCTTTGCGATGCTTTGCAATTCAACCAGGAATGTTGCACGTGGAATGTCATGAGCACTTAACCTAACCCCAGATGTTTGTATCCCTCCTCTCTTCCCCTCCTTCCTTTAACAGTAGCCGACGAGATTAACCTCACACCTCGTCCTGACAACGACACAGGTAAGGGCCGGTGCACTGAAACCTCCAATTAGTCGCTCTCCTTCACCTCTTTCTGCTTCACATTCTGTGGTCGCATCCTGTGGTGTTGCATTATGGGGTCTGTCATTGAAGGTTTAATGTTTTAGTGGAACTGTTCAATTAGGGAAGGACCAAATCAGAGTCACATTTGTGCTTTGATTAATCCCATCGTGCCAAATAGCAGAAGAAGATCCTTTTGTGAATGATAGGCTATATTATTTGTTGTAAAACATGAGTAACAGATTCAAATAAAAAAATTGTAAACTGTCCACTCAATAGCCCAAACAGCTACTACAAAAAATAAAATCTAAGATTATATTACAAAATGACCCCCTGCCGACAATGAAGAAAGCTTTAAGCAAGAGGTTTACTACAACAAATTAAAACACAGAAAGTTTTTTTTTTTCTTTCCTGCCTTAATGCAACACCATGTAACTTTTCAACCTTCACAAAATATTTTCATAACTTTTGTGATCATACGTCGACTTACAGCTCATTGAATGTCACCTCTGACATGGCCGGAGGTGGTCAGTAATGCTTTAACCGGCATCAAGCAACTTTGAGGAGGGTGGCAGGAACCCTGCCACTCAAAAAAACAACAAATGTGCTTCACGGGCATACGTTACTTGTTTTCAACATCAGCATATGACATTGTTTCGCCACAATTAGATTCATTACCTTATTGCTATTCATCCTTCACACAGCCCCTGGAAACAGACATGTACTGTGATGCGACTGCAGGCGACTAGTACATCAGGATTTTACCACGCTATGGAGAAACCTTTAGGAAAAACACTACCGCTTTTGTCCACTCGCCACTGTGGAATGATAATCATTTATATTCATGTTTCTTTTAATACTAAAAGTGTTTGCATATAATAGTAGGTAGAACTTTTAGATAAGGCCTGTACATTTCTCTCTGGAGCTAGAACTTCAACGTGTTATTGAAAAAAACCTGCAGCACAAGGTACAGTTGAAGTGTGTGAAAGAAACGGAGGGGGCTACAATTGAAGGTCGTAGATAACAAGAAAAACTTCTTGTGGGAAAATACGCATGTCCAGCTAAGCGCGTGAGAAACAGCTTGTGTAAATCAAATATGAATGGTTATCTGATTCTGTATACTCCCTAATTTTGAATAAAAACAGCCTGTTGCTGGGGAGAGCTCAGAGTTGAGGGAACCATTGCACAGGCGGTCTCAGCTCTCCCTTTTGCAAAAGGACTCAGATGATCCATAAGAAGTGTGGACATTGAGTTATTACGATTGCACACTGAACGATTGCAGACGCCTGAATATGCTACTCTGAGATCGACCGGTCCGGGGAAGTCAAGGAGGACTTCAAC
This sequence comes from Orestias chungarensis, assembly GCA_032876305.1. NCBI lineage: Eukaryota > Metazoa > Chordata > Actinopteri > Cyprinodontiformes > Cyprinodontidae > Orestias > Orestias chungarensis. The sequence continues at coordinate 666,108 of JAVLVB010001217.1, read as the reverse complement.
ACCACCAAAATCGACCAAAATTGAAACAAATTATTAATATAAAAAAATTGCGAAAACAAATATTTAAAAAGGTTGATTCGTTTGTCAACTTGAAGTTAAACTAAAACTTACAGTGAGAGTTTATTTTGTAGTGACAACTGAGACTAGGGACATTTTTGTTTATTTCAGAGAAGTTTTAATTATAAAACAAGGTATTTCAATAAATGAAATCACTTAACTTAAATGCAGATTTCCTATGCATTAGCATTCTAAGAGTAAACAGCAGGGTTCAATCTCTAAAATAAAATAACGAATATTTGTGCATTGCTTTGAAATACAAAACAACCTGCAACATACTTGCAGTTTTTTTTGTTTTGTTTTTTTAAACCCATTTTACCCACTGCACTGCTCTATATGCATTCCTGCAGTGTTCCCAGCCATTTAGTATCAGGCTCGCTCTTGACAAGACAAATTTGTCAGCGTGCCGACTGAAGGCTTGCAGTCCTACCTCCAGGTTTAGGGGTCGCCTGCTGAATTCAGTCGTGGAAGCACTTGGGTGACTACAGATTGGATTGTCTCACGTTTTTGGCTCAGATGCGGCTTTAGCGCTAATTGTTTTGCCGGGGATTCGGATGGGGGAACAGTGCAGAAAGCTCTATGTCCTCTGTTTAGGCAGCGAGCTGACAGCGAGTCATCCGTCATTGTCGGGTCTTGTGTAGTTTCCACTGTCGTCTTGACTGAATAAAAGGCTGAAATCCGTGGCATGTTGAGGAGGAGAAACAGAAGGGCGGGAATTAGGTTCAACTCTTACAGGGGAGAATGTTTTGGAGAAACCTGAAGTTGTCTCTGAAAGAGTGTGAAACTGTGAGGAAAAACACAAACTGATGCTTTGATTAATGGTTTAATCGAAACCTGTGTGGGCAACCTGGAGATGGAGACGAGTTTGTTTCCAACTTTCTGTCGTTATGGCAGCATGAGTCAAAAAAAACAAAAAACCAGAAAGGGTTCATGCATATTTCATGAAGTGTTTCAGCCAAATGTTGCAACAGATGAGTCTGCCTCACTTATAGTTTGATAGCAGCCAGGACAAGTTAAGTGTTTGCATGCATAATCCTCTGATACCTTTGATTAAAGTGAACATTTTAATACATGAAAAACCTAAATGAGTGTTAGTTTAAAAGGTTTAGGTAAAACATTTTAATATTTTTGTTTCAAACTATTAATTTGTCTGCAAAGGTACCTGTTATTATACGTTACTAGAAAATAAAATGAGTCAAGAGTAGCAAAATGTAGGCCTTTACAATATCACTACACACACGAAATTGATCAAAAAAAAACAAAAAAAAAACACTGTCTTAAATCTAAATGATCCAGGGTCCATTTAGATGGGTCAAAACAACGTCCTGCTGAAACTGAAGACAGGCGACACCAATGTTTTGGTATCTAAAAGGAGCTTGCGTCTTGGTCTGTGATTGGTCGAAGTTAGAAGTGTCATAAATCTCTGTGAGAAAATGTTAGTCTGAGCGATCCCAGCGACATTGACTCAAAGGTTCCTTTAAATTCAGCAGGAAATGAAGTAGGAATACGTTTGTCTCCTTAAGATTTGACAGGGTTCAAAGTTGCCAAAAAAAAAAGAAAACATTTCCGGTTACAAGTCAAACATTGATCTGAATATAGTCTTTAAAATGTGTTTTTTTTTATATGTATATAATGATAACTTGACAATACAAGGGAAATTACAATTTCCAGAATCAATCAATTTGTAAAGAAATGGAAAATTTAAACCAACAATGTTGAAACTTATTGCTTAAAGGTCCATAAATTATGATTTCTGTGAGAGAGAAAAAAGTAAATTCTGAAGCTGGAAATTTGTAGAATTCCTGTACAAAACAAGTATTAGGAAACTAAGTACAAATACATGCCACACTTTTCAGATGTATTTTTGTAAAAAGTGACATTTTGCTCCCTCTTCTAAAGTTGACACTATTTTGCCTGTCACATAAAATACCCAATGAACTTTTTGGTGGTGTCATAATAACAAACGCAATGTTTAAGGCGTATGAATACTTTTTTAGGGCACTGTACGATCATACCAAATAAAATGGTTGGGGATTAAATGCCAGACAGTTGAATTAATTTTAATGTATTCACTGTATTAACTGTACCTACAGTTAATAACAGCTGCATTAATTTTACCGTATTTACCTTATTATCTGTACCTAGGCTACAACTGAGCCACCTTTTTTGTTTTTAATATTTTAACATCCAAAACAGTTCCAAAGGCATATTAAATAGTCCTATAAGGAATTGTAAGTTGCATATTTTGATCCTAAAAACTGACCAGCTCACCATTTAGGCCCCACGTCTTGTCCATGTCTCTCCTGATTTTAATTTTCAAAGCTTATACAAACCCTCCCGCACCGGAACAGCCGAGTTGCTACCCTGAAGTCACTGCAAAGTTAGCCTCAGAAAAACAAACGATGTAGGGAAATCAACCGACATGATTTATTTTCTCCAGGGTGAATCGATAGCAGCTGAGGCAGGCCTCTACTTGTAACAGCTGCTTCGCGATCCATCTTTATTTGTTATGGCACGGCCGTCGTAGCTGAAATTACAAGAATAATGTTCATCAGAAGATGAACTGCGGTCCCACTCTCTCTGGAAAGCACTTGATTATGCCGACCGACTGGTCGCCACTGTTTTCTGACCTGACTTTATTGACTGTTGAGGGTTTTTTTTCGGCCTATTTTAATTTATTTTAGCTTATGTACGCTCTCTGCTTTTGGGCAGGTGGCTGACTGAGCAGAATTTCACCGGAAATCACTTCGCCAAGTTCAAAGTGGAGAAAAGTTTTCTTGTGTAGCTGCGTGCCATTTGTCAGATCTCCAATAACGCCACTTATTGTACATTACTCTCCCCCATACTTTTTTTCTTCTTTTTCTTCAGTGCTGTCACTGATGTGTGACGGTTGTGAATGGCATCAGGCAAAGTCTTTAAATAAAGTGGGTGTGCAGCGTTGGAAGCCTATCAGCCCCGCTTTCGCTGAGACGTTAAGGGAACAGGACAGGCTGATGAGAATAAATGGGGGCCCGCTAACCCACAGACATGTTCACTCTGCATGTATTCAATTTTCCAGTTGAGGTTGGGGGGTTTTTTCACCTCTGTTGGTGTCTTGTTCCTAGTTTTTATTTATTTATTTTTTATTAAACATTCCACATTGAGTACTTGAGAATGCTTTACTACTCTCAAATGAAATTCAAGCATTTTTACTTGCAAACTATGTTAAGCTGCTGAGATGACTGCCTGGTCCCACATTAGCAGGTAATGAGAGGTAGTTTCAAAATAACAGTAGGAATAATATTTTGAATCTAAGTTTCATTTGTTGTAGTTTAGATTGTCAATTATTTTTTCAGAATATTTAAATTGAAATGAGCCTTTCTGACTCAATATCCGGAAACGTTGTAGAAAACCTAGGGTTTGTAAAAGGAAGTGGATCAGAAAATCTAAGATTATAACAGTTTTAATGGAAATACTGGGTTTTAATTGGGTTTTAATCGGCTGCATTTCACATGAGGACCAGCGCATGCCGTCATAAAATCCAGATCTAACTGTCGCCTGCAGGTGGATTGAAGTACATTTCTGTCTCCAGTGGCCGTGTAAAGGATGGATAGTTATGAGGTGATGAATATAATTGTGGCAAAACAATGTCAAAGTATGATGTTGAAAATAAACGGGGAAGTGACGTATACCATAAAGCAGTCGGCACATTTGTAGTTATTTTGTGTGGCAGGGTCCCTGCCACCCTCCTCCAAGTTGCTTAACGCCGGTTAACACTAGGGATACGGGCCCCCTTGGGCCATGACAGAGGTGTCAATAAACGAGCTGTAAGTCGACATAAAACCACAAAAGTAATGAAAATATGTTAGGAAGGTTGAAAAGTTACTTAGTGTTGCTTTAACACAAGCTTTTATGCCCTAAACTCACATTTATCCTGTTTAAGACATACTGGTTAAAAACTGTTCAACATAATGTTATATTAACTAGGAGTTCCTCTCATTCTCATCCTTTTTTATTTTGTCTGCAGTTGTACGTTCCGTTTTGGCACGAGAGTTGCCACGACTCTAAACAAAAACGGCCCAGGATATTGCAAACTCATGTATTTGCTTCCATTTCTTGTCCCCCTTCCCAGAGTTGTTGCTCTCTCTGTGTGTTCTCTGATCATGTAAAACGGGGCCATATGGGGATTAAAACTTAAGCGGAATTGTCCTAGTTTAATTAAAGTGTCGTGTTCCCCCAATTCTGCTGATGGTTGTTTTAATTTACAGCCTCACGTTGTAATGAAGTTTGCAGGCAGTCAGGAGGAATGACGTACGTGAACACGCGATCGACTGGAAAACAATATCCCGGTGTAGTTACAGCATGTTGGTGTCAGATTTTATTGCTTATCATCCCTGAGGAGGTTACTTCTGTTCAGGTTGAACAGATGTCGCTCTTCTGAGGTCATTCCTTAATGCCAATGTTGCAACAGATTATTGTTTTTTTTAGCAGTTTCTTTGAGTGGTTGATATTAAATAGCTGGTTCTTCTATACCGCATCAACATATTATTGACAGTTGCTTAGTCTAGCAACATTTTTGCACCTGAGCTACGGATACATCAGAATGATGCTTCCAAGACGTCTTGAAAAAGTTATGATGAAGTCGAGATGCGTGTCGCGCGTTGGTCGGTTAGAATTGCCAACGAGTTTATTTTTGTTAAATGTAAGTAAAGATTTTAGCTGAAATTGTTTTCCCTCAATTATTGTCTTTAGGATCATGTGATAGTAATTTCATGAAGCGATCCTAAACAAAATGCATATTTCATCAGCAAAGAATTTTTAAGTGCTTAACGTGATGCAAACAAAACATCAATAAACAAACAAAAAAGAAACATAGCATTACAGTGGCGTTACAAGGACAAGTAATGAAAAGTTGTAAAACACAGAAAAATAAATGTCATGTTTCAGTTATTATTGAATGGGAAGTTTTCCTGGCACATTGTGCCATTTTATAGCATAACCAAGTAAAAATGTTTTCTGCAGTTATATTTAAAAAAAAATAATAACCTAAAATAAAATTTACTTCACATCATAGCCAGTTCTGGATCTTTAAAAGGGGGGTATGTCTCTTTAAGAAGCATTACTGCTTCTACATGCCATCTTTTGATGCTACATACAACCCTTCTAAAAGCATATTTTGTTGTACAAAGAAGCTACCATATTTAGTATACATTTGGAAAAAGGCACCCCCAGGACATTGTTTTGCAGTTCCACTAGTCTTTTTTGTTTTTGTTGTTTTGTTTTTAATTGCTGTTGTGTCTCGTCTGTGAGAGGAAAGGAGTCAGGGGGGCAATGTGGGGCTGGCAGTCCAAGGTGTAGCTTTGTGGTAGTAGGCGGCACATTGCAGGGAAACGTTAATGGCTGCCATGAGTGATGTGAGGATTATTCAAATATGCATGAATTATTGGGAATAAAAACAACACTGGTTATGTTTTTGATAAGGAATGGACATAACATCATAATATAAACCTCAAAAGTGAAAATGTCTCCCCTTTAATTAAACGCATGACATCTGACAGTTTTGGCAAACCTTAGCTCACTGTTTGCTCACTGAATTTGTACTGAATTTACTCACTTGGGACATAAAGACGGGTTCTACCTTTAAGTTCAAAATTAAATTACAGGATGGAAAAACAAAAATGTTTTTATTTCCATATTTTAGGTAATCCGTTTACAGTGATTAGTTGTAAATTATTCCAAATCGTTAAAGGGCTAATTAAAACTTCTAAGTAGATTAATGGTGCATTATTCAAAGGTAAAAAAACAGAAAACTAAAGAATAAAAATGACTAAAACTTCATGGTTAAAAATATGTCAACTGAGGAATTTTCAACAATTTTGTAATATTTTGATGTTGATTTTTCCCAGAAGCTCATAATAATAATAGTAATAATAATAATTGTAAAGTTAAAGTTTGTTTCATTCTGTTTGAATCACTACCATGTACTACTGTCATAAACTTGAGTCCAGGCCTTTGACTTTAGTCCCCAATAGGCCTCACGGACATGTTTAATTACTGTAAACAAAGGTGTCAACCTCGAAAGATTAACCGTTGAAAGACTGGTCACTGAACTCCGGCTAGCCGTCTAAGTGCTTGGGGTTTTTAACTTACCCTTTAAAAATTTCATATATGAATCACTCTTTCTCTCGACTAGACTAGAATAGACCCATAATATCTCTTAAAACTTGCTTGAGTTGCCCTCTTTAGTGTCGAGACGGCCGTAAGTTAATTCTATAAAGTCTTGAGATAAATTCCTTACTTGCCCTCTACAGACGTGAAGATTGAAGTAGAGTTACCCTCTACACTCCTAAACCCTGTTTTGCTCTTTACATATCTATCACTCGCCTCATTCTTCTTCAGACCTCTACAGACTTGACTTGAGCCTCTGCTTCAATTGAGATTGCAGAAATAATTGCTACCACACGGTAGATTGCATTGCTGCCATCCTTGGTTCACCTTAAACAAATATTTTTGCCAGAGAATGTGTTTCTGTGATCGTCATCAGGTTCCTCCTCTAAGGATGTTGGACCGTCACTGGGCCTGAAGAAGTCCAGCTCTCTCGAGAGCCTCCAGACTGCGGTTGCAGAGGTTACCCTGAACGGCGATGTGCCCTTCCACCGGCCCCGACCTCGCATCATCAGAGGGCGGGGCTGCAACGAGAGCTTCCGAGCAGCAATTGACAAATCCTACGATCGACCCGCCGCCTTAGAAGATGATGACGAGGGCATGGAGACTTGTAAGATGTCAAATAACTATTTATTTTGAATTCTTGTGGCAGGTATGATCCACGGAAGTCCAAACGGTGTTTTTACCACCATAAGTCTTGTTTTTTTTTGTCTGGAAAATTCCTGACTTGTTAAAATAGTTTCTTTTTCATGGAATAATTTGGTGCCCTCTGGCGCCACATAACGCTAACTAAATCTCCAACAAGAAACAAGTGAGTGTCGGGCACTAAAACTCTGTTTATTGCATGAGAGTGACAGCATTCTGACTAATGCCTAATATTTAGCAGCGGATGGTATCTGTGCTTTTGGCTCTGGCGTTTTAATCACGTTACAGGATATCGAAGACATCCCTCTATTTGCCCTGTCAGATTTTTATTAACTGAATTTATGGTGAAGGGAAAATGTACCAGATTTAGTCACTGAGTCTGATATCTATCTCCACTTCCTGGCAGGTTATGGGTATATTAAGGACGCTTTTCTATTTGAGATATTGAGATATATATATATATATATATATATATATATATATATATATATATATATATATTTTTATTTTTATTTTTAAATGATCATATCTTTAAACCTTCCTGGCCATAACTGATTACCATTTTTGCGTATTACTTAATTAACTATATTTAACTAAAATGTATAAGACAATATTACTGGTAACACTATGTATCAATTACTGGTAACTGCTAGAACCTTTCTGACATCATCAGGTACACTTAAAGATATCAAAAAAACATCACAATTTAGTCAAAAAACAAAAGTAAAAACATCAGAAACATAGTTTTCATTATCCAGGTTAGACCCAAAGACTGTTTCTATGTTGATTGCTGTAAGACTTTGTGAGACTCAAAATCCACAAGTTGATAAAATATTTCCGAATCTTATTTTAAGAGCTTATCAAAAACTCATCCAAGTGGTAAAAACAAAACCAAGATCATCTAAACCACAACATTATTCGACGGTGAAAGAGAGAGTTGGAAAAGGAAAAGGCTTTTTAATTAAGAGGTTAAAGGCCGAGAACCAATTGCAGCAGATGGAGGGGGGGGGGGGGGGGGGGGGGGGGGGGGTTGTTAAGAAATATGGTTTTCTGAGGCCAGTTTAATGCCATGGACTGATTTTGTGCAATTTTCCCATCAAAAAGTATCCTTTCTATGCTTTCCTTTAATAGTAAACAAGTTCCTAGATAATGAGCTAATATTGTTTAGAATCGGACTTAGCTACACCCAATTCTGCATTTACATTTATTTATTATTATTTGCTTAATTTGGCAACCAGAGAAAGCCCCATTCAAATGTTCTATTCCTGAAAAATGTCCCATGTTAATAAATAAAAATAAAAAACAGATTCTTGAAGTTTTTATAAGAAATTTCTGAACATTGTAGCATGCTAACTTTTCCAATTTGGGTGCATTGCCTTATATGTACTCTAAAAAGAAGATCTTTGATTCAACATTCAAACATGGTGGCAATCCCGGTTCGCTCTGCTGCTTCTAGAACTACTCAGGGAGAATTTTCAGCCGTGGGTCAGCAAATTTGCGCTAAAATCTACTCTGATTATGCAGCAGTAGAATGGTCCAGAACACTCCGGGAAAGGTTACATTCAAATAGTAGAAAGAACAATAGATTCAAGGTTTGAAAGGGTCTAGTTAAATCTGATTGCAATGCTGTATCAATAAACAGATCGTTATTGCTAAAAAAAAAAACCTTCTGAGCTGGCTAAATTAAATTGGAATTCACTTTTTTTGTTTTGTTCACTTACAGACCAAGTTGGTGTTGGAACGCTGAAAATAATAATTTGAAAGCTGAATTTTGTTAATGTAAGCATTCATAGGTTGCTATTCGTCCAAGTGTCTAATGGTCTCCATTTAAATGTAAAGCAGAACTCTTCCATCATCATATAGAAGCCTAACTACACATTAAAGTTAAAATGAGGTTCTGCTCTTGTTTTCACACAGTAACTTGTTTCCCAATCATCACCATGTTTTGTGTTTTTATTGTTTTTTTGCTCTGCAGTGGAGGAGGACACAGAAGAGAGTTCGCGATCTGGGAGAGACTCTGTTTCCACTGTGGCAGACCAGACCCCGCTGTCCACAGGCCCGGAAAAGCCACTGGTAAACGGCGCCAACCGCACAAAGGAAGACAAGAAGAAGGACAAAGACAAAGCGGGGAAAGAGAAGAAGAAGCAGGACGGAGGGAAAGAGAAGGAAAAGGAGAAGGGAAAACCAAAGAAAGGGATGCTGAAGGGACTTGGAGATATGTTTAGGTACGATCATGTATGGTTTAATCATGTTCGTTAAAAACAAGTGAATACAGAAACAAGTCACGTTCAATTTTAATATTCTTATTTTTTATTACTCAACCTCTCTCTTTATGAGCTGCACTTTCTCAATTTCGTTTAGGGGACTCAAATGATTGTAAAGCTCTTATAAGGCTGAGAGCTGCATAAACCATCAATACGAGGTTGATCAATATCTTCTGCAAGCAGCCCAGCAGCATTATCGACCGAGAGCTGCCATGTGCAGTCGTATCTTGTGAAAAAAGTTGTATATTTTTTGTCAAAAAGTTACACATGGAGTGAAATAATTTAAGACTTTATTTCTTGTTATTTTGACGCATACCTTTTAGAGATAAAACCCCCAAATTAAGCCTGAAAAGGGAAATATTCGAGGCAGTATGGTGTCACCGTAATAAAGTCTAAGCCTCTAAATGGTCTCTCAGTATGAGTCTGTAGGACAAAATCATCAGGAAGAGAGATGACCAGAGGATAGTTATTGGCAAACTGCACAAAGAGTTTGAGCCACAGAGAAAAAACAGCTTTTTGATAAAGGACTACATGCATATTTGCAGAAAGTTGAGTGGAAGGATAAATAGTGGTTGGAACAGGAATAGCTGCAGCCTTTAGAGGTTTGTGAAGGAAAATGTTTTCAAGAATTTGGATAATTGTCATAAGGTCTGGACTGACGGTGAAGTTGCTGCGTCAAAATTAAATATGCAAAGACAGATTCTACCAATGAGAGAGCCTTGTAGCACACAAGGCTCTCTCATGGGCTGAGGAGGAAGAAAAAACTGGACTGTTGGCCAATGTAAAAATCATGTGTTGGTAGAAGAAAGTCAATTCCTCATTTTTTTGTGAAATTTTACATGGAAATCTAGATCCCAGAGTCCGAACAAACAATGGCGAGATGGCGAATCCTACAGTCAGTGATGATCTGGGCTGACATGTCATCTGCTGGTTATGGTCCCCTGGGTCTTCATTACAACTAAAGTCACCAATAACGACATTATGGAGCATATCATGCTGGCAAGATTTATGAAGATAAGGATTTAATTTTCCAGCGGGCTTGGTACCAGTTTACTGGCCAAAGCTGGCTGGTTGGTTCTATTGCAAACTGGTTGGAAGTTTGGAGGAAGACGAGAGGCGCCAGACCCATCAAAGCAGATGACGTGAAGCCTGTGACCTGCTTCACAGGAGGGACATGCATTGTTAAAATCAATGTTGCATTTCTGGCACCATCAGATCAGCCCCATTAAGACCGAATAAGTGTCTCTGTTTGATCCTTATCCAGGTTTACTGGCAGAGCAGAGGCGGCTGATGTGAGATGAGTTTAATCAGTTTGTGGAGGTTCTGGATTCTATTAAATTAGCATCGTGCAACCTAGAGTTGTTTAGCAGAATTACACGAGTAGTTGACACATAATAATAATGATAATAATAATAATAATACCAATCGGCAGCCTGCTGTTAATTCCTGATATTACAATTATAGTTCAGCCTGTGGTACTTTTCAGGACCTTTTTTCTTTTTTAACTTTTAGCTTGGATAATGTCGTTGACTTCACAGCGATCCCTCACACTGAGAATGCATGTACCAACAGTGGGGAAGAAGAACCTGGTTTAGTCTGACCATCTGCACATACCGACTGGGGGTTTGAAAAGACAGACAACACAAATCTAAGCCGCTGCTTTACAAATAGATCAGTGGTGTGTCGAGTAGCCTCTGCTGTTTTATGTTCCAGCTTCCCAAAGTGCATTTAAATGAGAATATTTCAGATAAACTTTGCGTACAAAAATTGTGAATAGCTGCACTTTCAGCAAGTCGTTTTGGATTTACATTTCATACAAACAATATCTACTAGGCCCTCTGTAGCCATTTTAATCCATCGATAAAGTCATAACGTAAAATGAGGTTTGTTTCTTCTATTACAGTTGATCTAAGTCACGAAAGAGTGTATTAAATTCACTTCAAATTAGTCAAAAATCTTCTAAGGAAACTCAGCAGATTGCAATGAGCCATTGCCCCGAAGCATTCACTCCTCCCGGACCAGTATGCAGGGACAGTAGACAATCACATAGTTCACTCTACAGTATTCTGTAATTCTATGCAGGCGACAATGGAGAAACGGCAGCTTTAGCTTTGAGCTTGCAATTAGGTGCTCAGACATATGCTTTCAAATTCCTTTTTATCAAACATTTAAAGAAATCACAACATTGTACGTAAAGTTAAGGGCACGTAGCTCCTCTACCATGCTCATCAGAAAAAAATAAGGTACTTTTCCAGATAATAATCTTTCATGTCATGATAGATCCACCTGGATTGGTTTATTCTGATTTATTCTATTTATTCTAATATGCTCTGTAAGAATTAGTTACTAATTGGTGTAATTTCGATTGCAATAGAGAACAAAACTGGAAACGGTTCTGTTTGAAAAATCTGCAAAATCTCCAGAGATGCATCACCCACATTGTGTGTCTGACAGGTGACGTGTGGGAGTTACAGTTTAGCAAACCGACCGCACGTGAGCATTTTACAAAAAAAAAAAAAAAAAAAGTTGGATAACGGGAGGAGAGATGGAAAATAAAAAATGGACATCAAATTTGGTATTGCTGTCAGCTTGATGAGATGAAACAGCATGGCTAATGTGTGTACTCTACTAAACCACAGAGGTTTGGAAGCAGAAAAGTCTTTTTTTTTTTGTTTGTTATTAACTGTTACTCTGCAAAGCTGGAAGATCCTATGAGACCTGCTGCTCGGCACGTTCGGAGTGTCCAGTGAGGGTACGGTGTCGGAAGTGTGTCAATGTTTCAGTTGCGGGAGGGACGGGGGGGGGAGCTCAGTCTTTGATTTGAGGCGGTGTGTTTGAGGAGACGTCAAATAGGCGCTCGATGTGCATGTGTGAGTGATCGGCCTGACCCTCTCGTCTCTGAGGCCTCGCTTTCTGTCCCGATCAAAGCGTCATTACCATCAGCGCCTGCCAGCAGCTCAGCCTGCCAACTTTCTCTCAGATCGTCTCTTGAACTCAGAAGCTGCACCCGGTCTGTCAGCTTGGCATCCGTTGGGACGCTTGTTGCCCAGCAATCTGAGGGCTGCACTAATTTTTTGCTGTGTTCTCCGTGTTTGTGTGCATTTTAAACAAAACGAACAAGCCTGACATTGCACTGTTGCGGTCTTTACGCCGGGATGCACCAGGAACCGCACACGGAGCTTGACTCTGTGATGCGCCATGCTCTGATCTTCGAAGTCTTACGTAGCTGCTGTTGATGTTGTGTTCACTGTAATCTGTTGAATATTGCGCCAGCTGTATAGAGAAATAAGACATGGCGTGCAGCCAAAGGACAAGGTGCCACATGAGGAATTTAAAGAGCCACAGGTTTAAACTTAAAAGGGATTTAGACGGGAAAAATGTTGCACCCCAGACTTGCTGCCATGAGAGATTTCAAAATGAGTCATAGAAACACTTCAGGTATGTTTCTGATGAGAGAAGTTCGATACAGCTTCATATAACGTTAAAAAGAAAGTTGATTGAATATATAAATTGACTTTTCAGTTTATCAAACTTGTGGTTATCTCCCCTTAGTTGTGGATTGGAAAACCGAAAGGTCAGTTGCTTAAATTTTGATTACAGCAGAAAAATGTAGAATCTAAATTGGAGAATATAGAAACAACAATTACAGTCACAGGACCTGTTTGTGGCTGCTCTTCTGACCATAAAGCTCTGTAATTCTTGTAGATAGCAGCCCAATATTACTAACCTAATAAAAAAAAATAAAAAATTTCTCCTTCTGGGTTGATTAATATAAAGTAAATTGTTATTGGATGTTGGAACGGCTCCTGATGTGTAAGGTTTCTGGTGGAGCCGTGTATCTCCTCTAGCAGTCTGTAACAGTTCTAGGAGCCTCTGATTGAACACACTCTTTCGAAGTGTTGTGAAGAGGCTGATTAGCTTGTCCATGTTGTTCATATTTTGAAACATCCTTGTTTTTACAATCATCTCTCGGGGCTCCAGAACAAATCTAGACTATGTTTTTAGTTTTTTTTACTATCTGGGTGTTCTGTTGCCACACTAACAGATGCAAAAACTGAAAGACCTAAGTATCCTCCACATGTATGGGTTGCCTAGAACCTTCTTTGTTGAGTTCGCGAGTACAATATTTTTCATTGAGCAAAACTTTAGCAGAACGTTTTGTAACAATGTTTTTTTTTGTTTTTTTTTTATGAGTATGTGATTTAAAAGAAGTTTGAAAGAATCCTTTTCCCACAGTTTGAATCAAGATCTGTCTTAGCTTTTCTCCTGATAAAGGGATTATCAGTGACACTCCGGCGTTCAGCTGAATTGAATCAGAATCCCTGACATTCTTAAAGTGATGGTTTAAAACCGCAGGACCACCGTCTAAGACCGCATATCGATCACGTCGGGCTCCTCGTCGGCGCCGCCGGCCGAACCGTGCTTTGAATACAAGATTATTAAAATTCCCCCGGTGTCATGGTTGATGCTCTTCCTCCTCTGCAGTTTTTGAGCGCCGTCATAAATCTTAAGTCGGCGTGCGTGCGAGTGTGTGTTTGCGTATGACGAGGCTGTTTTTAAAGGGGCTGTTAATGAAAGTTAGTGATGTGGGGAGAGAAGGTGTCAGCCATCCCGAGCTGTGATAGATCACTCCTGCTCTTAGCATTAACTTCAGGCCGTCGGTTTGAGCGTTTCATACAGCCGCAGACACATTAATCAGGTGCGGGATGATGTTAGAATGATGATAATCTTGGAAAGAGTAAATCCCATTTTTGTCAGATCTACACACAAAACTGTGGATATAACTTAATTAATGTCACTTTGTGACATTCAAATCCGTATTTATCTTCAGGTACTTTATTTTTGTTTTCTTTTTTTTAGGATTTCTGGTTTATACTCTATCTTTTGCATGGTTTATGACCATCCCACCTACATTATGACGAAAGCAAGTTCGCTGTATATTTAACTCCATGGAGCATTTATCAGCTTTATTATTTATCTCTTTAAAATGATCTATATGTGAAGCTAATTAAAGAAATTAAACAGTTTTATGAGTTGTTTATACTAAATCATAACAAAATAAAATAAAATTAGGTAATCAGTTTAGTTTTTTGTAGAGAAAGAATGTTTTCAGAGGGAATAATTGAAGCATGAGCAACGTTTCATAGGCATAATATTTTTCTTTCATTCAATATTATTTTCTTCTGTACATTTCTTTGGGTTTTTGTTCCTGCTGTGTTGTTTTCTTTGCTCTGATTTGATGCTTTTTAGCACACCCAACGCTTTCTGCAGGTTTGTCATGTTTTGCTGGTTTTTCACACATTTTTGTCATTGATCTGTTTTCTTTTTTTCTTCTCCTGCATTGATTTTTCTCACAGACAGAACTTCGACTTTCTCAACATCTCTTCCAATTTTCACCTTGTCTTAATAACTAATTCAGGTAGTCTACGTACTTTTTTCTTTAATCCTCAAACACACTTATCGGGGCAGCATCGGCTGCTTTGCTTTTGATCCTGTTACTTTGGGCTCCTACTTTAGACACAAGAATCACACTTAAGGGTCTTCTTGTACTTCTTTTTTCTTCTTTTGTTTGATTCAGACAAAATCTTTCTTCTTCTCTTTCCTTTCCCTTCTCTCTCATTAATTCAAATGCAGCCCTTTGGTTTCTATCTCAGTTGCTTCTTTGGAAGACGTAGATATTCTCTGCGGACCGGTTACCCTGAGAATAATCAGGCAGGTTCATTGTGGAAGCGATTTCAGTGCCAAAGTCATTTCTTCAACAGGCGGAAGCTTTATGCTGGGTCAATCAAGCTGAAATATCTCGGCAAAGGCTCCTATTTCATTAGTCATCGCTCCCTCCCCATGAATATAATTACTGCATCCGCTCCGCAACTTTAAATGAACTGAATTGGGTCTGAACTCCTGAGAAGAACTTTTTAAATGCTTCATTTGAGAGATTGATTCAGTGTAAAGTCGCTCCTCCACAGATTTTAATTTGAGTTTATACTCCACAGTTTGGTTTAAAATAACTCAATATTTTTGCTTGTGTGGACCAATATTAGGGGTTCCTACTCAATCTAGACTATTAGGCAATTTGAAGTATCATTTGAAGATGTGGAGAAGTATGGAAACAAAGATAACTAATTCAACCCCACCACATAATATGAAGCAGGTGTATTAATCACTTCCACAGTCACATGTATATAAAATCCATAGCCAAGGATTAGTTTGTTTCACAGCAGCTGTAACTTTTGAGAATCCATTTTCATGCAGTCACAGTTGTAACAACCTTGGTAAAGCAGCTAAAGCAGCGTTTTTTTAACTTCAATTATCAATGCAGCGAATTTAAAGAAGACGTTAAAAGCTGATTTTTTTTTTTTGTTCTCCAGGTTTGGAAAGTACCGCAAGGATGAGCGGCCTGGTGAGAAGATGGACCGGAAAGGATCGAGCAAATGGAGGCCCGAGGAGACGCAGGTTTCTGATGAGGAAATGATGAAGATGAGGATGGAGCAAGAGAGGTGAGAAGAATTAGCGTTACTTTCAATTACCTTGAAATAATTGAAGGTGCATTTTTGGTCTTGTCACCTACTTGTCTGGAAAAAGGACCAAAAGGCAGGGGTTCATATGAAGGGACACTTATAATGTTTTTGCATCTGACTGACTGAATGCAGTTTCATCAAAAGTGCAATAGGAGCTTTAGACTGGGCACGCTGGGTACATACAACAAAATTCCTCCTGGACTTAATCAGGGATTGTGTTGAAATCAAATTAAAGCCAAATTTCGGGGCCAAAGCTGCTCACAAACAGCTGAAATTCATGAGACTCCCTCTATAAACTGCCTATTGTTATAGTTTTAACACCAAATATGCCTTTTAGTCCATTAATCCGTACAGTAAAAAAGTCATTTTTAACAAGGTCATCGAAATAAATGTAGCCGTATCCTTTGTTTAAGGATGGAAGCAGTAAGTTAATGATATACTTTAAATTATATTTAGGATGTGCAAAGGTAGTTCTTGTAAATATTGCTAAAGGTTGAATGTGACTGCAAAGTTGTTTTGAACTTCCTACATCTCATCTATTTAAACTATATATTTAAGTAACTCTTAAATATTATTTCGTAACACACAGATCCAAGAAGACAAAACTGCGTAAACTTTATCTTCTCTAAATTAAATGCCAGCTGGGCAAGGTGCCAGTGTTTAGGGGAGAAGCGGTTCATAAATGCTAAGACCATTACAGCTCGGTCAGCTAATTAATTCCCATGCCCTGCTTGAAGGGCAGGAGTCATTAAAGTCCATGTTTATACAACATTTCACATTGTAAAAAATCTGATTGGTATTCTTTCTGTATGCCTGCGGTGCTGACGGTCACATAATGTAACAATGGAGTCTTTAGTTTTAATGCAACGCAAACGCCACAACAGATGCTTTTGGTTGTTTGAAGTTCAGAGAGGTCCTTTCATGTAGTTAGAAACCTCCTGGTTATGGTTTATAGCCCTGCTTTGAATTAACAGTGGAATGAAGTCCGATAGACCTAGAGCTGTTTTTTTCTACATCTTAACTAAAGAGGTAAAATGAAATGCTGTTCTTTGGGACTGAATGGCTGCTACAACTGAAAGTGTTT
Organism: Orestias chungarensis; assembly: GCA_032876305.1. Lineage (NCBI taxonomy): Eukaryota > Metazoa > Chordata > Actinopteri > Cyprinodontiformes > Cyprinodontidae > Orestias > Orestias chungarensis. The sequence continues at coordinate 649,396 of JAVLVB010001217.1, read as the reverse complement.
CTCTTGGTTGATTGCTTCTATCTGGTGAGTTGTTCTGCACAGTAGCTTAAACTGCTCAGGATTATATGTCTTCTCCCTACATTAAACCTAAATCCAGTTGCAAGCGCACTTACGCTAATGTCCAAATAAGAGAGTTGATTTTTATTTTTATTTATTTTTTTAGCACTTTAGTGGTTTCGCTAGCTTTGAAAATGTTTAACTCACTTAGCTTCCCTTAAATCAATTTTACAGGGATTAAATTTTTTGGTTTCTCCAAAACCCTGAGTCTGCTTTTGATTGGCTTGTAAAAAAGCTGCAGGAAACAAAAGTTGTGCATCACAGATGTTTACCAGGAATTTTCCCTTTTCAGAACGAAGGTGGTTCAGGAAAATGTCCCAGTGACACTGAAACTAACGAGGATCCCTCATTCTGTGACCTCAAGACAGTGGCTACTGCTCTCTAAATGACAGAGATAATCAACATGGACCAACTCTGTGTGAACTACAGCCAATCTGACATTATGTAACATAACCCCCCCAATGCTTTTGTTGAGAAAATGTTCCCTTTGACTCACAGTAAATAGTCAGACTGAAAGCACATTCCGAACCTAATTAAATTCAGTTCTATTAAATTGTATTTATACAGTGCAAATTTACAAAAAAAATTTTAATAATATTTTCATTCAAATCTTTGCGTTGTGCCCTTGACTTTACAGCAATCCCTTATACTAAGCATGTATGTAGTGATAGCATAGAGGAAAAACTCTCCTTTAACAAGAAGAAAACCTCCAGCAGAACCTGGCTCAGTATAATCAGGAATCTGCCACGACAGACTAGGGGTTTGAGAGACAGGTGACACAAATAAAAGCTGAGAAAACGTAAAAGAGTTAATATAGCGATGGTCGTTAGCAGGACAACCAACTACAGCGGTGATCCTGTCAAAGTCTAGTCTTGAGTACAGTTGAGATCTTTTTTTCATAACCTTAAACAGACAGTTCTCTCTTTAAGAATCCAAAAACAATTTATCACACATACTTAAGTAATTTTCTATTCTAAACTTTCACTGACCTCCACATTTGTCAGTATTTGCTCTTTACATTTATTTCCAGATAAGATTTACAATGATTTTCAGCTCTCATGGTTGTCGTGGTCTTCCTAAAAGTGTCCTTCCACATAGTAATTGAAGGACTAGCACACTAACATTGTAATAATGAGTAGTTGGTGCCAAATCTTAAAAAAAAAAAACAATCCATACATGTGTTATCAGTCCAAAAGAACCTTGTGTTGCCATCTTGTCCCTCCAGACCTTGGCCCTTATGTACTTCCTGCCTTTCACTCCAATCTGACACTTTTGTCAGCATTATGGCTAAAAGGGCCAGTTTGTAACTCTGAATACAATGGCATATAATGGGCCATTGTTCTGGCTTGATGTGGTAGAAAGGTCAGTCATTCAATACATTTCTTCAGCAATAATGTCCCATCGTGCCATTTCTAGACTCTCTCATACACTCTCTCACCTCTATTCATTCTCCTAGTCTCACCGTCAGCTCTTATCTTATTTTATTGCTGTTTTATGGTAGTTTGTTCTTCATCTCATCACTCGGCGCGCTTAGCTTTTTAAAACGTAAACAGGGGTTGAAGTGATTAGAGGCTGAAGTTTCCGTTTCTGTCCCAGTGCGCTCATCACTAGATGGTATTTAAGCACTACTGCCTCAAAGGCTTTAGGAAAAAGGGTTCCTCTTTCTGTTGTGGAGTATTTGCAAGTGAGTAAAGATGTTCAATTTTAGAATTTGAAACGAAAATAAGCACATTTCGTAAACAAGACGGAAGTTTAGCACAGTTGTTTAAAAAAATATATGTAAACAATGGATGACAAACAGATAAAATAAATACTTAAAGATTAGAGCAAGAATGCTTTTTCCCACCAGAGCCACCATCTCAGGTAATTCCAGATTATGAAAAGCTCTGCTTCTTTGGATTTTGATTTTTTTTTATCCTACCCTCATATCTTGGTTAGTAGCCAAATGGGAAAACATTTGTCCATAAACCTGTTTTTGATCAATAAATGTTATATGAACCAAGGCGGCTAAAAAAAAGTTTAGAGCTTGTTCTACACGAAAAAGCATTTCCGTCTGTTTCAAACACTTCGTCTTTCTATTAATCTCTTTATCCCCACAAAATTATTTAAATTGGCCCCAAATGTTGTAGTCATATGCAAGGCCTGTAGGTGGCATTGTAATGATTTCGTGGGAAAGCACAAACAAGAAAACGTGGCAAAGAAGGTCAATTATTAATATTATGTTGTGTGTGTGTGTTGGTGTGTGTTGGTGCCCCCAGTTGGCACCGACTCCAGATTACACCCATGTTACATCTTTACAAATGCTACAAAAACATTACCAGTAGTGTAGTTTTTTATTAATATTTCTACCTGTTTTTACTGGATGTCAGTTTTTATCCTTGGTCCAGACTTCTAGACAAATTCAACTAAAGCAAGGATTTTGATGTACTGGCATCTAGCAGCACGAGTTACAAACAACTGAATAGATAAGAGATCGACATTTTATTTTTTGACATATTGGTTCAAGCTAACCACCAAACGTCTATGAACCCCATGCTGATTTTAGCTTGTTTGCAGCTCAGTGCATTGTTTGTCTAGAAATCTCTGGTTTTCCTTGAAGAATTCAAACCTAGATTTTAAGGTCGTTAAAACATTTTTGTATGTGATTTCTTTTCCTATTCACCTTATAGTTTGCACCATTACATTCATGTAACAAACGGATCAGCCCCTAAACCGACAAATATTGTGTAGGCTTCATGAAATGGAATATTTAACCAATAATCACTCAAATCTGTACTTTAACTCATTACTTCTTCTGTTGACCAATAAAGCTTTTAAAAATTCTTGTCATTCTTAATTCTTAAAACACAGATTTCTTAATTGTTTAACAGCTGCTTTTGGAAAAACAACAACTTTCCTTTAAGTATATGGTCCATAAGTCTCTATTCAATATTGTTTGCTACATTTATCTACAAGTATGTGGTATATTTTCCTGTTTGTTTCTTGGGGATATATTTGTTGAAAGCACAAATGGTTGAGCAAATTTAGACCTCCTTCAATGGGGGAGATTTGAGTTTTGATTAGATATTTTTTTTAGATCTTAACTGATCCAACTTTGTTGAGTTCACCTTTATGAAAACAGGCTTTGGAAAAGTTCTTTCACTCTGTTTAGTGAGGAACTGGTCCTGTTGACAGATCCTAGGTCTCTGTGCAAAAAAATAACAAATAAAAGGACCCATGCTTCTCGGGCTGGGAACGGGATTGCTGTGCCTGGCCTTATGATTGTGTATACAACCAGTAGCTGCTCCCCCTGAAGGAAAACACGGTTTCGCTTTCGGGTTTCGGGATAGAAGCCTCAAGGGTCGTGTGTCCCTCAGGGCCGTTAGATAAACTCTGAGTCAACACATAGCTAGGACAGATATGATGTAGCTTACGTCGTTAGAGTTGGAGCACCCCTAAGGCCTTGTTACCCCTAGGGTTCAAGAACGGCCTTAAATTAAAGTTATTTTTTATTTGTTATCTTCAAAATGTCTTGTTTCTTCTGTGAGTCATTTTCAACATTATTCTGCTGCGTTTTGATGGTCCATTCTCTTTCTTGCTGTGGTTAAAAAGCGGCCTATAAAGAAAAGGGAGCAGTTTGGTAACTGCTAGTTGTAAAGCTCTGATAATCGTCAGCGCTCTAATTACAGGGCTCTCCGATAATTAGTCCCTCTCTGCCACCAAAGATTTGCCACTGCAATCCAATCACTGAGATAACGTCCGGAGACGTATGGATGACTTTAGCGAAACACAAAGATGTCAGAGGTGTGGACGTGTCGTGTAGAGATAAAAAGAAAGAGACAAGTTGGCAGTACATAAACCGCATGGACTGTTTAAGTGTTCTGGACACTATAACCCTTAGTTTATTATTCACAGGGGGGCAGCGTAAATAACAGATACCACATCTTTATATTTCCTAGATTTTTAAAATACAACCATTTAAAAATGCTTTAACTGATCACAGCACTGGCAATGCATTGGTAAAGATTTTAATAACATAAATGTACATGATCTCGGTGCTGCTTTTTAGCACAGTTGATAAGAATGTTCTAATTGATAAAATAGAAAATTTGGTGGCTGGGAGTTGCAATTCTAGCCAAATTTACCAGTGGGAACAGAACAAAAGGATTGACAAATAAAAACCAGGCCAATTTTATATTATTTGCTGTTAAGTGGGCCAAAATGCCACTTGGGGGTTTTAGAACCGCAAGTTACGGACTGCTGACAAAGCAGATAACTCTAATCTACGAGAACTGTGACAGTGGTGGGGTTGTGTGGTTCTGTACTAAATTGATTCAGTCATACTGAGCACATTGTTAATATCCTGTGTGGTTTAATCATGCAGAATTTGAATAAATAAATAAAAATGTGGGACCCCTCAGGGCTCTCTTGTTGGCCAGCTTATATTCAACATTTACACAATGTCAATTTTATGTAGTTTATATGTTTTCTGATGACATGACTTCTTATTTCCATGTAACCACATGACTGATCAGCGGGTTAGTTCAGTTTTATCAAAAGTAGGTGGATCTGCTAAAACTTCCTCTAGCTTATTGGAAAAAGCTGAAAGAAATCATAGCATTCAAATATTCTAACTTTAAATCTGGCAGATGAATGTCATCAGGGTAAAATAAACGTAATAAATATACTCAGTGTCTGATTTATGATTAATACTAATGGTAAATAAAAGGTTTGTTTACTATATATATATATATATATATATATATATACATATATATATATATATATATATATATATAAGTCATCTTCAAAATGACACTCTTCTTGGATAAAAAAAAAAAATGTTCATGTTACAGGTGCACCAAATTGTGCCTTTTTCGTAAGTGCACAGATACTTTCACTGGACAGGAGATTAAAAAAAACACCATTATTTACCAGTGTGAACATTTTTAAACATGCACGCAAGAATTGTCAGGAACGTGCTCTTCCAACAAAAAGTCAAACCTGTCTTTTATCTCTGCTGTCAGGATTCAGGCCAAGACGAGGGAGCTGAGGGAACGTCAGGCCCGGGAACGGGACTACGCGGAGATCTTGGATGTCAGCCGCACGCCGGACAGATCCTCTGAGGACTATCACACCTACTCCGGCCTGAACCCGCTGAACATCTCCGTGGACAGCAGCCGTAGCAGGGCCCACAGCCCCCGTGACGATCACCCCCACGTCCATCACCAGCACCAGCACTCTGACTCTCTCTACTCACCGGTCAGCAGGGCCCGAAACGACCGGCCTCCATCCACAGACAGGTAGGCTTGCTGCAGATTCCATGGCCACTGTAAGGACCTGATATTTTCTCTTAAACTTTTTAGGACTTTGAGTACAGATTCAGTTCGATGTTTATTTTTTATTTTTTAGTATATAAATTTGCAGAAAGTCCCAATAACCTTCAGATGACAGCCTTACAATCACATTTTATCACCTCTTCTAGCCCAGCTGTCAGTTATTCCTTTCACACTCATCGTATTTATTTAAAAAGGTCCTTCCGGGTCTCGATTGTGCCGTGTTCTCATTCGAGAGCAGCATTATGGCACTATTGCATTATTCTCTCACACCTGGAGAAGGAAATAATCAGACCAACAGAAGGCAGGCGGTAAATGTCAGCTGTGAGGCAAACACGCGCCTCTCTCTGGGGAATGGGGGATTACTCGGAGGGGAAGCGATGGGTGAATGGAGACCTTTGAATATCCGTCTCTCTTTCTGCCTCCCTTGACCTTTCTACCTCTTTCTTTCCATCATCTGTTCTCTTTGATTTCACCTTAATTTGACCTTTTCACTTTGCACAATTTTCCAGTCTTTGTGGTAAAAACTTGAGCTGAGCTTTTCCCCAGCTTGTCCACTGGTGATTGGCAGCTGTCGGTTAATTCAGAGAATCTGTGGTTTCCATTCATATTGAGTCTCAGTAGGACTGATATGAATACAGAACATCTCAAGTCCCTCAACTTTTCGGCAGCAGCTGTTTTCTGTGCTGCAGTTCTGTACTGGAATCAATGGAGTGAGAGGTTCTTAGCCCTAAAGATAGATTTTGGTAACCTGGAACCAGTCGTGGAGTGCCTGCGGGGTAGTGAGAACACGCTCGGTGCTGGAGAGTACATGCTCCGCTGGATGAAGGGGTTTGACTTAGCCGCGCTCGCTTCATATCTCCGAATGGCCCCCGAGCAGCTCGCGTTGAGTTCAAGAGAGCCCTAGTTGGTATTGATTCACAATTTATTGTGCTGCTGTTGTCAGTTTTCAGATTTCAACACAGTTTATCGGCGAACCAAATGCACAACAGAAGATAACTTCATCATTTAATTAAGTGACAGACTTTGCTCATAAGTCTCCAACATCACGCTGTTGTGTTTTTCAGCCAGTTCCCCAATTTAGTACTAAAATTAAGACTTTTTCGCTGAGTACTGCTTAGAGCTTCTTATGGCGTCCTAAAAATGTTACAGTTCTTCTTTCTATATTGGTAAATAAAAAAAAGCTATAAAAGTATTGTATAACAATAAAACAATTAATCAAAAACCATTATAAAGGCTTAATCCATTACAACTACTTGCTTCTTTTGGGATGCACCGAAATTAAAATTTGGTCAGATATTGATATCATTGTTGCTGACATTATGGAAAAATGCATTTACTTCCCTATGATTGGATAATATGTTTACCATGAGATTTCAACTCTGCTTCAGTTAAACAAGCCCAGAGTCCTATATTGCAAAAATATCACTGTCACATGCCCATAACTCGCTTAAATGATTCCTCTGTTGAACTAGTATATTGTAGAAGGTCCTTTACTTCCCTTTGTTAAAGTCTATAGTCAAGAGACTTTGTGAGGGGTGTCGAGACACTTTAGATGATTTTAAAAAGTAGTTGAAAACCTTCTTTGTTAAATAGGCTTTTAAGTACTACTATCTTCTATTTACTCTTTATTTATTATGACATACACTTCTGACTTATATATTACAAATGTTACTGCTTTACAAGGAAGTTTTTTGTTGGTGAAAGGTAATATAGCTAGAAATGTATCTCTTTTTTTTGTAGACAACCATGTTTTTTGCAGTATTTTATCTTTTTTTTATGTCCTGTTAGGATTCCTGTTAACATTTACAGTGAGACTACTTCAGTTTAAAGTTGTAATAAGTAAATGTAAAAAACTAATGGCCGTATAAATTCTCAAGGTAATTGTATTTCTTGCCGTTGCCCTTCAGGCTATTGCTCCCCTTCCAAAAACCTTTCAGAGACATTACTATTTCATATGATTCGGTTATAACGGGGGGAAATTATGTTTTCAGATATTATGTTTCTTTTCAGACGTGGGTCTTGCTTTAGTTTGCCTCTGGTGGTGTTTTTAGAGCGTAAAACATGTTCACATCTTTCCAGTTTGAATAATTCAGTTGTCCGTGAGCCGTCATGTGACTCCGGTCAAAGTATTCAGTGTGTTTTCTTCAGTTCTGAAACCATTTCTTTCAGCTGGTGGAGGCAGCGCGGGTGCCACTGATCGAACATCCTTAGACGTATTTCGTTTTGGTTCCCAGATGCCACTAAAACCCAAGACAAATATACTGTGTAGGAAAATCAGGAAGCGTGTTTCCTGTTTCTTGTCTGCCCCTCTACTGAGCAGGAAGTAAATTAGACCCCTGCTGTGGTAAGTTGAGGCGACCAGCATGTCTCAGA